>CM076581.1:1287438496-1287841779 GCA_034641835.2 Pinus albicaulis | reverse complement strand
TCGATTCATTATAATATATGTGTTTGCCAATGCGAGGATTAACAAGCCTCATGCCATACTTTATCGTTCCCTTTCATGTGAGGTTTGTCTTATCATATAATATATATCGACATATATATATATATATATATATATATATATATATATATATATATATATATATATATACCACCATACATAGAGTCACCACCTAAACGTTATAAATAAAACTTGGCTTACATTAGACCCCAATCTTCAATGAATACTTCCGATTGCGATTGATGCCTTTGCGATAGATCTGATGCGATTAATTGCAATCGCAGCTTTCAATAGTATGCTTCAATGTTCTACCCTTACTCCGATGCGATTGATGCCTTTGCGATAGGCCTGATGCGATTAATCGCAATCGCATCCTTCAACAGTTCGGTGCGATGAACAAAGGGTCCCACTCGAACGTTAAGAACCCTTATAACAGCCTTTTATTTTCGCTTTTATATAAGCCTTGGCCTTTATAACAAGGAGCTTTAATAATGTTAACCTTACAACAGTATTCAACCTTTCGATTCGAACCATAAATCAACGCCCTTTATTTGATTTATTTAAAAAACCCGACCTTAGCACTTTATACCATGGTTCGACCCTCAGCTTATAGTAAAATATTAATGCAGTGCACCCCTTCCTTTAATACCAACTTTCGGACTTATTATTAACCACAATACATAAGCCCCATTAACACTACCAACGCGACATTTTTTATAACACATTTTCCACGGGCCCCACACACCAACTTATTAAATAAACATTAAATTAACACAAAACCGCCAGTCATACATGGACTTATCGCTCATGCACTTCACTGCGCGATTTTCGTCGGATCCATCAGGCTCCAGATCGAATGACCCTCAACGATATCGTGTTTTTTCCATGGGAAGAGATTAGCATTCCAAAGAAACGCAATATGAGCGGTTTTGGACAACTAACGTGGCAATTTTATACTGGATCGCGTTTTTTTTTAGATGGTTTCGCTCCGGACAAAAAGCTGCACGATGAGGGCTATTTTGGTTTCACAAAACCACTCTGATACTGGAACAGTAACTAACCAGGTCTCCCACTATGGTTAACGCCTTCCTTCGCATGAACTCTGTCTCATTAACTCTGTGGTTAATGCTTCAACAATATCGTTCAACAAATAAAACACAAGGTTATTGACTCCAACGGACTGGGCTATCACTTTTGACAGAGGTTCAATGTTCTTCGGGAAAACAAAGTATGATTCGGGCAAACAAAATATGACAGGGGTTTTTGTTTCAACAGAGATTAAATATTCTTTGGCAGACATAGCACAATAATGGGTTCGCTCCTCGACAGAGTCCTATATTTGACCTCTCTTAGGATTCAATACAACATATTCAATTTCGAGCGCTGAGAGCTTGAGCTCCAAAACAGACAGAGTTCAACACTGACCCAAACACATTAAGGATTAGGGATTACTAGGTTGCGTCCTTCACAAACTCAAAACCTCATCCAATCTTCATCGAAACCTTCACGTGGGATTGCTGGGGTTCCCATGTTTCTACTAGGTTCACAGACCGTAAAGATGAGACAACATAGAACCACTTTCGACCTTAGGATCTAGCCCTTAGGTCCAAGTAGAGAGGATCTCTCTGATTATCAGCTGGATATAAGGTCTTTGAAGTTCTCAATTGTGATTTTAGGCTAGTTATAGTGTCACTTCTCCAAGGTCATGGTTTGATTGCTCGAGCTCGCTGTTGAGAATCAGGAAGGAAGGTTTCACCATAAGACAAGGATGGGTAAAGAAGGAAGCTAGGCAAGAATAGATAACTCAGGGAACATCAAGGCCATTGGGTAATGGAGTCAAGAAAGGATTTACTTATGTTCAATGTGTAAGCTTCAGTTGGGCTAGTCATCTAGAGCATTTGGATCTCAAAGACTGATTGGTGGGATGGAACACTAAGGAATGAGAATGAAGGATGGAAAACCATCTGATTCTGTCTATAGATCAGGCCAGAGGTCATTTAGCTCCAGGCCTGCTTGGACAAACCATAGGCAACACGAGGGGTCTTGAAAAGGTTTGTATCGAAGGGCAGGTTATGAAGAGGCAGCGATAGGCTTTACACCTCCCAATGTTCCTAACCTCTTTCAATTAAATATTAAAAAAGACATCTGAACACTGATTCTATCAACTTGCACATCAGAGAGAAGGCAATAATCATCCACTACACTGGTTTAGTCAATTAAAAACAATATTCAGATACACATATGAGCAGAAAACATTAAAGACTGAGAGAGCTGGGACATAAGGTACCTAACAAGGGTAAATCTTATGTCATGCATTCAGATGTCAGTCAGAAGAACATGAAATGAAATGGAAATAAACACAGAGATAAGAAAACATCACCAACTGCTGTAGATCAGGATCCAATGAAAACTGCTTATCATGTTAAACACAACACCAATCAGGTACATCACTGCCCAAAGCTTTTACATTCGGCCTGAATACATCATATTTCTCAGCCTATCATACCACTATTACACAGGGACCTTAGCTTAGGACAAAAATGCTTGCAATTCACCGATAATACATCAACAACCATTACAGTAGTTTCCTTTTGTGTTTTATAGCAGAAGAGACACAGAGGACCGACTGAGGAGGTAGGTGAATTTTAAATGTTACATTTAAACACAACAATGAATGCAGGGCCGAGACCCATTCTGCTTGATGCACTGTATATTTAATTTTTGTCACCTTCCTCGTGAAAGAAAGATCTGCTTCGGATATGATTTGACCTTTTGGCTGCAGTACTCCAGGTGATTTGAACAAAATGAAAGAACTTGCTGAGAGGTCTGCCTCATGGATGTTAGATTGTTTTGAACTATAGCTGGGACGAGAAATTCCTTCAAGGACACGGCACATAATAAAGACTGTATGGGAGACCTGTCCTTTATGGAAAAACATTCTGCTGATAAGAAAACCTTGATATTACCTCTTATTGACGTTCAGGATCTCCAGAATCGATCCTCAGGGTCTTCAAAATGATGCTTTTCCTCTTTAAACCTCTGTTTCAGGGCTCAAGATCTTCGTTGACGCGCATTAATCCCTCTGCTCTGTACTGAAAATCCTTGCTGCTTCATTACTGCCTCTGTCAAGTTAGCTCGAGCTTTAAATGGCGCCGGAAGGATTTTCGGCGTTTGAACTCTGTTTTCCATTAATGTGAGTCCTGACTGCCCCATTCCTTGACTTTCCTGATGGTACTGGCTCATTAGATTTGATCCTGACTGCGTCGCTCGCCATTGAGGTAAGATATCGAATACGGCAGTCTTCTTCTCTAGAAACTCGCAATACAGCAAAACTCATGAAGAAAACAAGAGACTGAGCTGGCTGGGTGCAGTAGGGTGGACAAAATGGTAGTGCGGCGGTGGTGGAGCGATGTCCTTTTACCATAATGGTAACAAAATGCAATGAAATGATGAAACCTTATGAACAATGGAGTTTGGTGATAACATGCAACGCAGACCGTTAGATCTTGGTCTGGGAACAAAGATCAACGGTGGAGGTTGAGCAGCGTAACAATATGTGAAACGGGCCAACAATATACAAAACACATGAAACCCGACGGAGATGAATGAAAGAGTGGGACCCAGCAGAGAATTGAGTGGGCAATTGACTTAAGATAGGTCGATCTCTACGCGATTCACGGCTTAGATTCAATCTAAAAATCGTGTAACGGGGTCGATTTTAATGATTTTGCGATTGCGATTGGAGAGGGGTTTGCGATTGAGCGTTGACCGTTGATCTCGGGTCCAGATCAACGGCTCACAATCCATCGGAGGGAGAAACAGGAGGTGCGAAGGGAATGAAGCGATTAATACAGGATCTGCTGATTCCAAGGCATGGAGAAGAATGATCGAATCAGAGCCGTCTGGAGAAAGACTTGGCGATTGCCGATCTGGCTGGTGCGATTGAGTACCAGCTGCGTGATCGTGGGCTTCCATCAATCTCGGGCCCGTGTAACGGAGACGAGCGATCGAGGGATCTAAGACATGGTGCGATTAGCGAGAAACCACGGATCCTGAAGGGAAATCAACGTCAGATATGATCGGAGGATTGCAATCGGAGCGCGATGCGATCAATCGGGGGGTACACAATGAGAGTTGCGATTGCGATTGGGAGGAGGCTTGCGATTAGCGCTCCACTGTCAGATCTCCGCGGAAGATCAACGGTGCGGAACGCATTGCCAGGCTTATCGTAGGACTTATGTGTTAAAACAATTCCATCGGGGGTTTTCGCTTTTACAAAGGATTTTGCCTCCCGCCAATAGTTCCGATTGCGATTAGCACTTGGGACTTAAGCGCTAGCGCACGGGCATGTGTGGGACGTGGTTTGAAAGGGGCCTGCGGTAAAGGGGCTAGGCCTTATAATAAGGTCGGAAGATGGGTTTTTTGCCCATTTTAATGGGTTTTAAGGGATTTAAAGGGAAACGATAAAGGGAAAAAAGGGGGGAGAGTGGCCAACAATGGTTAGGGGGAAATTTAAAGGGAAAACAGGGAAAAAGAGAGGGAGGCAAGGGGGGACAAAAGAGGCTAAATAAGGGTAAAAGAAAGGGAATTTGGACAAAGGGAAAGAGGGGGAACTGATGCAGGTTGCAGGGGTAAAGGAAGGAATAATAGGCCCTTTTAGCAATTTACTTGCAGAGGGGGATTTTTATTAGGCACAGCAACTGAGAGACTTCAAGGAGGATGGGTTTTTAGGGGAAAGGCATTCCTTGAAGACTCAACAATGATTTAGCCCCCTATTTGCTTGTCAAAAATTTCATAGGGGGGCTAACAGTGGCTCCACATGGGGATGGATTCTTCTTGAAGGAGTCAAGAATTCAGAAATCGATCTCTTGGTGTAGGCCAGATGCCTGCTGCCTGAACCATCCCTTCTTTCTTTAGATTAGCTGCCACAATATATTAGATACACAAATCAGCAGAAACATTTTCCCAACCAATCTACCTACCCAAACTAGAACTCTAGCAATTTTCCCTTGGGTGCATTTGAACTAGCAGACCCTTTACATTTTATTTTGCAAAACAAAAACAAACCTATTCTAATTCTACCCTTATTTCTCCATGAGGCCAGATTAGACTGTTGGCCTCATCTATTTCTCTACCTAATCTACTACCTGTTGGGATTAAACTGTCCAACAGGTTTCTTCACCTACATTCTAAGACAGGAAATTTAAACACAGCCAAGCCAGGATTAGACTGTCTGACTTGCTGGGCAGAAACTTGAAGAAAACAAAGCTGAGAAGGCATGGACTTCTGCAACTGTGAAACATCCTTCTTTCTTTCTTGTGACTCAGGTTTTGAGCATATTTGAGTCACTTCTTTCCTTTGCTCCAGCTCTGATTTTGGGCATATTAGAGCTGGATCTTCTTTCACTGCTGATCCAAATTTTGAGCTTGTAAGGACCAGCTATTCTTCTTCCCTTTGGCTCAGATTTTGAGTTTATTAGAGCCAATCCTTTTGCCTCAGAGGTTCATGTTTTGAGCATGTCTGAACCTCTCTTTTCATTCTGTTTCTTGGAACAATCTCTCTCTTTTTGTTGAAAATGAAAATTTGCAACGGTATATACAATGGAGGTGAAATTGGAAATGGAAAATCAATAAAAGTAATGTTTGAGCATCCTGCCGTTGACAGGACCCCCAAACAACTCTAAACCATCAAGTTCTTGCAAGAAAAACGCATTAGGACCCACCGTGGCTTGAATGATGAACGGACCTTGCCACAAGCTGTCGAATTTGCCATGTTTGCCTTTATCCTCTCTTCTTGAATCCCACTTCAGGACCTTGTCCCCAACTTTGAAATTTGCTGCTTTGGTTCTTTTGTCAAACTGTCTCTTCATGTTCTCCTGCACTTTGACAGCTCTGTTATAAACCTGCTCCCTTGTTTGCTGAAGATGGATTGTCTCATTAATTCTCCTTATCATGCTGTCCTCTTCTGATTGGATTTCTTGAATAAGCTTTACCACTGGTATCCCAAGGCTAGTAGGAAAAACTGCTTCTGTCCCATAAACCAGCTGGAAGGGTGATATGCCAATAGATTTCTTTGTAGTGAGCCTATCTGCCCACAAGGCATGTATCAACTTTTTATGCCAAGACCTTTTGTTCTCTTCCAGCAGCTTCTTAATGATTGTAACCAGGCTTTTATTTGATGATTCAGCTAAGCCATTACCCTGGGGGTAATAGGCAATTGAATGTCCAAGTGCAATTCCGTACCTGTGACAGAAATCAATCATTCTTTTGGATCCGAAAGTAGCAGCATTGTCAGTGATTATCTTCCTTGGGCAGCCAAACCGAGATAAGATGAAGTCTTCTAGGAACCTAATGATGACAGAATCAGTGGCATTCCTAGTGGGTATGGCTTCAATCCACTTAGTGAAGTAATCAGTAGCAGTCAAGATCCATTTGTGTTGCCCAGAAGAAGAGGGGTGGATTTCTCCAATGAATTCTAAGCCCCATTGCATGAAGGGACCTTCTATGGTGATAGGTTGCAGAGGGAGGGGAAGGAGCTTTCTTTTGCCCTCAAAAATTTGGCATTTGTGGCAGGTAAGGACCATTTTATGAACATCACTAAAGAGTGTAGGCCAATAGTAACCAGCCCTGAGTATCTTATTTGTAGTGGCATTCCAACTCAGGTGGCCTCCACACTCCCCAACATGGAATTCTTGTTTGATTCTTTCAGCTTCAGTTTCAGGCAAACATTTCAGCAAAAGACCATTTGGATTTTTCCAATATAGACTCTCATTCATAATGCAATAATTTCTAGCTTTGAGTTTTATGAATCTGGCCTTTGTTTTGGACAGTTCTGGAGGGGCATTGAGGTGTGTGAGCATGTAAAGGATATCAGCATACCAAGGAGAGTTCTGAAACTGCTCCTCCACAGTTGGATGGGGCAATTCTTCCTGCTCATCCAGGGTATTCATCATGTTAATATCAAGGGCCTGTAGATTAGATTCAGCCATTAATTGGGCCAGGCCTTGACCTTTGATCAGCTTGGTGGGTTTGATTTCAATGTCATATTCTAAAATTGTAGCAATCCATTTGCCCCTTTTCCCATCTGGGTCTTGGGACAGGATATCTTTGACCACTATATTTGGCACATAGGCAATGGTGTGGGAGTGCAGAATGTACACCCTAAAGTCTTTTAAGGCCTTAATCAGGGCATAGGCCTGCTTTTCCATGATGTTGTACTTTAAGGGTGCATCTCTTAAGGCTTTACTGAAGAAGGCTATAGGCTGTTCGTTACCTTCTGAATTTTTCTGCAGCAAAACTGCAACTATTGTGTGCGGGGAAGCAAAGGAAAAGATCAGAAAATCTTTTGAGAAGTCAGGGCTGATAAGGACAGGTGCCTGGGTGAGTGCAAGCTTTACTGACTCAAAATATTTCTTGGCTTCGACAGTCCACTTAATTCCGGCATCTTTCTTCAGCATTTCAGTCATTTTCCTAAGATGCTCAGCAAGATTGGGGATAAATCTTCTAAGGAAATTGATCTTCCCAATGAAGGACTGTAGCTCTTTGATGTTTCTTGGATGTGTAATTTGAAGTATTCCCTCAACTCTCTGGGGGTCTATCCTAATCCCTTTCTCGGATATGATGTGGCCCAAAAGCTTACCTTCTTGCAGCCCAAAAACAGTCTTCTTAGGATTTAGGGACAGACCGTACCTTCTACATTTTTCAAAAACTTTCCTCGGATGTTTTAAGTGTTCTTCTTCTGTTTTAGAAAAGACAGTTAAGTCATCCAAGTAGATAACTATAAAGTGTCCAATCTCATCTGAGAAAGCAATATCCATTGCTCTCTGGAAGGTAACTCCAGCATTCATCAATCCAAAAGGCATTTTCACATACATGAAGGTGCCCCATGGAGTGGTAAAAGCTGTTTTGAGTTGATCTTCTGGGAGTACCAGAACTTGGTTGTATCCTAAAAAACCATCAAGCAGGGAGATTCTTTTAGAGCCCACTACCTTCTGTAAGATATGTTCCATTCTAGGCAAGGGGTAGTTATCTTTCAGGGAGGCTCTATTGAGGTTTCTGAAGTCTATGCACAGTCTAATCTCCCCTGTTTTCTTCCTTACAGCCACTAAGTTCGACACCCAATCAGAAAACCTTACAGGGACAATAATGCCTGCATCATACATCTTTTTAATTTCCTTCTCTACTGCAGGCAATTGTTTTGGATTAATTCTACGGAGTTTTTGTCTGAAAGGTTTCTGATTTTCCTTCAGTGGTATCTTATGTTGTATAATGTTGGTGTCATAGGCCTTTAAGTCTTCGTAGCTCCATTCAAACACATCAATGAATTCCTTAAACAAGTCAATGTATCTTTTCTTCATGTCTGCAGGTATAGACTTAGCCAGTTTTATCATTTTGGGTTTGTCTTCAGTGCCTATGTTGCACTCTTCTACATCTGATTCTGCATGTTCTATTGTGGGCTTCTTTGCAACATCATCAAAATCAAAGAGATCCTCTAAGGGTGCTAGGCCTCTTGGTATGTTCTTGTCTTTGGCTTGCAGCACCTCCATTTCTTCTCTATCTGCGTTTTCACATTTTATGGCTGAATCTCCAGTTTCTTCAGAAAAAGAATTTATTTCTATACTACAAGGTGTTTCTAGTTCATCTGGGGAATCCTCACTTGGGCAGCTGTCATCAGATTTTGAGTCTGAATCAGAAAATTCAAACTCATTTATGCCCATCAGGAAATCTTCAATCTGTTTGTCTCCTTCAAAGACCTGCCAGTATTTTTCATTGTCTGGCACTGCAGGCCTGAATTTAGTCTGAATGATGATTTGTTGGTCGACTGGGGCCTTAGGATATGAGCTGGCTAGGCAGGCTAGTCCATTTGCAATAGCATTTTGACCCCTAGGAATGGATACTAAATCATATTCAATGAACGTTCTCAGTAAATCTAGAGTATCATTCCTATATGCCCTAAGCCTGGGGTGTTTTTCCGAATACTCACCATTCATCTGTTTGATTACTAACTCAGAGTCTCCTCTCACGATTATCCTACGGGCTCCTAATTTTTTCAACAGATTTAAGCCCAAGATTAGAGCCTCATATTCTGCAATGTTATTCGTGCATTTGAAATGCAGATTGACAGCGTGGCTCTCTGCGTGGTCATTTTCGGTGTTACGCAGCCACACTCCTGCTCCAGTGCTTTGTCTAGTACAGGACCCATCAAAGTTCATTTCCCACAGGGGTTCTTTGTTTACTTCCACTTCGCTTTCTCCCTTACAGCTGGGTTCGCCATTAGGTTGAGTTGGGAGGTTTGTACTAGATTGTAAACTATCTTGTTGTTCATAGAGGCCATGGATGTTAGGGAGGTGGTTAGCTTGTTGTTCTTGTTCTGTTTCTGTTTCACTTGGAGTGAGAGGTCCACCACAGATCCTACAGGCTTCATTGCTGATTTCCTCTTCATTTTCAGTGTGCTGCCCATGGTCTTCCTGGTCATATTCTTCCAGAGTGGCCATTATGTGGAGGTCTATAGGCTCGGTGTTCTCATTTGTATGCCTATTCTGGGACTCTGGCTCTTCTAAGGATTCATCATTACAAAAGATGAAGGAGTCAAGGTCGGTATGCACAGAATATAATGGTGAATTTTCAGGTTTCTCGGGGCTACTGACTAGGAATTTCATTTGGGATTCTCTATACAATCTTCTTAATTGGCCAAATATAGGGATAGTGGCATATGAGCCATCCATCTGCATGGTGCCTTGCAGCTTGGCTCCCCATGATATAGATAATAACATGCCATACTTGGGTGGCACGTCTGCCACCACTACATCCATGACCATACATTTCGCAGGAATTTGAGTCAAACTCACACACAAGTCTTTGATCAGGCTAAGACATTTTACCCTACTCGAGTCAAAAGAATACAAGTCTTTATAGGGTCTGGTGATTTCGAGGCCTAACTTCTCCATGACTACCTTAGGCATTAGATTGTGTGATGCACCGGAGTCGTGCATGGCATTATGAAGGATCTTGTCATGAATGTTAAGACTGATATAAAAAGGTGGAACTACCCCTTCCTGAAATTTCCCCTCAATCTTAGGACCAAACAAGAGGGCAGGCTGATCATCACTCAAATTTACAGTGTCATTATTTATACTCAGATTTAATGCTTTCAAAATCTGGCCTTTATATACATCCTGAGAGGCCAGCTCAGATAATGGTACAGATATTTTGATTTTTGCAATCTCACTTTCTAAATTGAAAATGGATTGGCTTTTGGGAATGCTCAAATCTGTTTTATTTGCAACTACCTTAGTAGCTGAATCAGTTTGTGTTTTCTCATTATGTACATGTGTAGACACAGTTTTATCAGGAGCACTAACTGAGGTGCTAGTGCTACTGGTTGGTTGACTTTGTTTTTCATTGTTTTGGTTGTCCTTTTCTTTGTTACTCTCAGAACTCTTGGCCGTTGAATTGTTGTTCACAGCAGTTACTTTAGAAGATTTTTCAGGCCTCTTTTTGATGGTTACCTCAGGAGTTTTAGGTTTGGAAGTGTCTTGGTTCTTTTTACTCCTGAGCTCATATTGTTCTCTAACCTGTAACATGGAATTTTCGAATCCCAACCTATAATCCTCAGATTCAAACCATTCCTCCTCCCCATAAGAGGTTGAGGGTTGGTCCTCTTCTGAATCACAGTTTAGGATCGAATCTTCTGTTTTGAACATGTTTATCACATTCCCTTCAGACTCTTCTATGATTCCCTCATCCTCATCAAGAAAGTTTTGGAAAGGGGGAATGACTTGCTGATCTGACTCTTTCTGTCTGTTGGGGGTGTTGTTGTTTCTTCTAAAGTTTTGGTTTTGGTTTTGGTTTTGATTTTGGTTCCTGTTCTGAGTGATAGCCATCTTTTCGACCACTTGGCATAGCTTATCCAGATTCTTAGACAATCTTTCAATATTAGGATCTGAAGTGGAGGCTATAGTGTCATCCTTGTATGTTACTCTCTTCTCAGCTCTCAGTTTGGCCCTTTTTTCAATCAAATTTGCCTCTATGTTTACTGCCCCTTTCTGCATGTCTTCCAAAGTGGTGTATTCTTTATCTTTGAGCTCATAGGGCATGTCAGCATCAAATCCATCGGGATATTTGGCCAGGGCCATACCTTGTGGAGGTTTCATGTGTGGGGGAAGAGCGTTGTAAATACTGTTGAATCTAGTGGTGTAATCATGAACACTTTCCCCTACGTTCCTCTTAAGGGATATGTATTCTGCTAGGAGCTGGCAAGGGTTTGCTCTAGTTTCCCATTTGTTGATGAAAGTCTGGTATAAAGCAGGGAGATCTTGGATACTACCAGCAGGTAGGTTTTTAAACCACTTTTTAACCTCTCCCCCCAGGCTCTGCGCAAAAATTCTCATTTTGATTGTTTCATCATCAATTTCCATATAGTCAAAAGAGTCCTCCATTTTATCTACATGTTGTTGTGCTGTTGTAGGCTCTTTAGCAGGGAAGTGTGGGATTTTTGATTGATAATCACCTGGTAAGGGCAGTAGAGGTTGAGGTAAAACTAGAGGTGCATACCAGGCTGCCATGATGATGTTCTGATGAGGTATAGGGTTGGCTTGAGCAGCTGGTAGTTGGATGACAGGGATGGTAGGACTAGCAGAAGTCTGTTGAGCAGATCTAGGGTGAGAAAGCCCCAAGTTTTGGAGAAAGTGGAGATCAGGTGGTGTGGAAGGAGGGGTTTCGCTGTCCCTAGTGTCTGGCTGGTCTGAAGCACTGAATGACCTAGTTCTAGGTAATTTGTTTTGGAGGTCTAGGTCGAAGAAAGGGTCTAATAGAGATGCAAGATCTTCTGGTGCAGAATTGGCTCTATGAATGTTGCTGGAAATAGTTGATCTCCTACTCACAGGTGTTCTTTTAAGGATTTTCTCAGGATTATCAACTGTTTTAGGTGGGTTTGGATCAGGGAAAGCTCTTGTATGAATGGTTCTGTGAGCCAGAGTGTTGTTTATAAGCCAAGCAGCTTAGCCCTACTTGTTACTTCTACTTTGTGGTTAATGTTGTCTTGGGAACTGGCCTCCCCGTGGAGTCTTCATTATGCTTTGGGACTGGTCTCCCAGTGGAGTCTGATGTGAAACCGAGATAATCAGCAGGCCTACTGATCACCAGTGGAGTCTTTAACGTTTAGGAACAATGGAGTCGCTAGGTGGAGGGTTTAGGATGATTCTAGGGTACACTGTCCACCACAGTGCTCAGGCACTATCACCTTTCATGAATCTCCTCTAAAGCAACAAGCTCCAACCAGAGATTGACTGGGAGGGCATTTACCAGATTTGTCACCCTTGAAGAGAGGATGAGATCTGGAGGCTACCTGGCCCTATCCAGGCTCTATCTAAGAGTATGGTGGATATTCAATAATGGAGGCTGATTCAAGAAAGGTGTGACTTACCGTCAACCTAGCCAGAGTTCTAAGTTTCTGAGGTTTAAAGAGTGTTTAAGACGAAATGTACTCAGAAGTCCCCAGTGGAGTCGCCATTATGTTGGGGTTCCCATGTTTTGGCCAGGTTGACAGAGACCAAAAGATGAGACAACATAGAACCACTTTCAGACCTTAGGATCTAGCCCTCCTAGGTATAGAGAGGGATCTCTCTATGATTATCAAAGGATATATGTCTTTGAAGTTCTCAATTGTGATTTTAGGCTAGTTATAGGCTCAAGGTTGTTTGTTTGATTGTATGAGTTTGGTTGTTGAGAATCAGGAAGGAAGGTTTCACCATAAGACAAGGATGGGTAAAGAAGGAAGCTAGGCAAGAATAGATAACTCGGGGAACATCAAGGCCATTGGGCAATGGAGTCAAGAAAGGATTTACTTATGTTCAATGTGTAAGCTTCAGTTGGGCTAGTCATCTAGAGCATTTGGATCTCAAAGACTGATTGGTGGGATGGAACACTAAGGAATGAGAATGAAGGATGGAAAACCATCTAATTCCGTCTATAGATTAGGACGGAGGTCATTTAACTCCAGGCCTGCTTGGAAAAAACCATAGGCAACACAAGGGGTCTTGAAAAGGTTCGTATGGAAGGGCAGGTTATGAAGAGGTAGCGATAGGATTTACACCTCCCAATGTTCCTAACCTCTTTCAATTAAATCTTAACAAAGACATCTGAACACTGATTCTATCAACTTGCACATCAGAGAGTAGGCAATAATCATCCACTACACTGGTTTAGTCAATTAAAAACAATATTCAGACACACATATGAGCAGAAAACATTCAAGACTGAGAGAGCTGGGATATAAGGTACCTAACAAGGGTAAATCTTATATCATGCATTCAGATGTCAGTCAGAAGAACATGGAATGAAATGGAAATAAACACGGAGATAAGAAAAACATCACCAACTGCTGTAGATCAGGATCCAATGAAAACTGCTTATCATGTTAAACACAACACCAATCAGGTACATCACTGCCCAAAGCTTTTACATTCAGCCTGAATACATCATATTTCTCAGCCTGTCATACAACTATTACACAGGAAACTTGGCTCGGGACAAAAATGCTTGCAATTCACTAATAATCCAACAACAACCATTATAATGATATCCCTCTGTGCTTTATAGCAGAAGAGACACAGAGGACCGACTGAGGAGGTAGGTGAATCTTAAATGTTACATTTAAACACAACAATGAATGCAGGGCCGAGGCCCATTCTGCTTGGTACATTGTATATTTAATCATTGTCACCTTCCTCGTGAAAGAAAGATCTGCTCCGGATACGATTTGACCTTTGGGCTGTAGTACTCCAGGTGATTTGAACAAAATGAAAGAACTTGCTGGGAGGTCTGCCTCATGGATGTTAGATTGCTTTGAACTATAGCTGGGACGGAAAACTCCTTCAGGGACACGGCGCATAATAAATACTGCATGGGAGACCTGTCCTTTATGGAAAAACATTCCGCTGATAAGAAAACCTTGATATTACCTCTTATTGATGTTCAGGATCTCCAGAATCGATCCTCGGGGTCTTCAAAATGATGCTTTGCCTCATTAAACCTCTGTTTCAGGGCTCAAGATCTTCATTGACGCGCATTAATCCCTCTGCTCTGTACTGAAAATCCTCGCTGCTTCATTACTGCCTCTGTCAAGTTAGCTCGATATTTAAATGGCACCGGAAGGATTTCGACGTCTGAACTCTACTCTCCATTAATATGAGTCCTGACGGCCCCATTTCTTGACCTTTTTTATGGTACTGGCTCATTAGAGTTGATCCTGACTGCGCCGCTCGCCATTGAGGTAGTACATTGAACAGCGGCGGTCCTCGTCCTTTGGAAACTCTGCAACATAGCAAAAATCATGAAGAAAATAGTAGACGGAGCGATGGGTGCAGGGTGGACGAAACAGTAGTGCGACAGTGGTGGAAACAATGCTTTTGTGTAAAAGAACGATGAAAATGCAGTGGAGTGGTGGAATGCGCGAATAATAGGGTTTGGTATGATCATGCAGCGCAGACCGTTGGATTCAGGCCTGGAGATGGAGATCAACGGTGGAGATTGATCTGCGGGCTGACTTATGGACATGGCGGAATACATATGAAACTTTAGACTTTGGCGAAAATGTATGGAAATGCAAACAAATGCAACGAAATGTATGTAAGAAGTGGGACCCAGTGGAGGCGGAGGGCGATTAAATCAAAACCGTTAGATCTTAACACAACGGACGGACAGGATGAACTTGGGCCAATTGCAATTGGAGGACGGAGCGGGGAGCAATTGCAATGCACAACATGAATGTTCCGATCGCGATTGGGGAGACACTGCGATTAAACACCAACCGTCGGATCTGGGATCAGATCGACGGTCCACATCTAATCGGAGGGAGATGGAGAGGGGCAGCGGAGCAGCGATGTGACAGCGCTGAGCCGTTAGATCGGTGGGAGAATGGATGGCTGCGATAGAATCGGAGGATGGAGGGAAGGCTTGCAAATGCGATCGGGCGGGGCAATGCGATTGAGCGCTGGCCGTCGGATTGCGGAATAGATCAACGGCTCAGATGCAATTGGGGGACAGTGCGGTCGGGGAATCGGAAGAGAAGGTTGTGATTGATCGGAGGGTGCGACATGGGTGTTGCGATTTCGATGGGCGGGGGGCTACGATTAGCACTCCATCGTCAGATCTTGTGATAGATCGACTACCCAAAACTCATCGCAGGGCTTATGTGTTAGAGACCAATCGCATCGGGGTTCTCACGTAAGTAACAAGAAATGCCGTAGATAGTTAGAATGCGATTAGTGCTTGGGACTTAAGCGCTTGGTCCCGGCGAGGCACATGTGGGGAAGTGGTTTGAAAGGGCTAGCAAAAGGGCTAGGCCTATAGCATGGTTGGAAAATGGGTTTTTTCTGTTTAATGGAGTTTAAAGAGGATTTTAAAGGGGAAACGATAAAAAAAGAAAGGGGGAGAAAGGGGAGAAAAGGGAAAACAAAGGGTAGGGGAAGAAATTAAAGGGGATTTTGGGGGGATTTGAGGGGTAAATGGGGAAATAGAAGGGGAAGAAAAGAGGCTAAATGAGGGAAAAATAAAGGGAATTCGGACAAAGGGAAAGAGGGGGAACTGATGTATGTTGCAGGGGCAAAGGGAGGAATGATAGGCCCTTTTAGCAATTTACTAGTAAAGGGGGATTTGTATTAGGCACAACAATTGAGAGACTTCAAGGAGGATGGATTTTCAGGGGAAAGGCATTCCTTGAAGACTCAAAAATGATTTAGCCCCCTATTTGTTTGTCAAAAATTTCATAGGGGGCTAACGGAGTTCTTGGTTACAGACGAAGAAGGAATGGAGGCTTCAGGGACCGTAGACTCGGGGAACGCGACTTTAACCATGGGTTGAATACGTGGCAATTTGGGACAAGCATGGGTGGTGTGACCGACGACATCACATAAGGCACAAGGTTTTGCGGGAAGAGGAGGGGTCGGGTCAGTCGTGGTGGTCTTGTCTTTGGATGCCCCCTTGCGGGCTTTGCCTTTCTTCCCGGGAGCCGTCACGACAGGAGAAGGGTCCTATGGCAGTGCTGGGGGCACAGTGGCAATGGGGGAAGCGAGGGGGACTGGTTGAACCGGTGTCAAAGCCATGTAGGGTTTGGGGTGACCAGGAGGGGTAGCGGTTGGAGGATCAAGGTACCAGACCGGTATGCCCAAAGTCAGGTTAGGGAGAGAGAGGTTGGCCATGACGGGGACAGAATATACTCCGGGAGGGGGAGCCAGGAAAGGTATCTGCCCAGCAGGGTAATGACCAGGAGGGACGGCTCCAAGATGGTTAAGGCCTGGGGGAACCGATCTAGGAGGATAAAGGGGTTCCGGGATACCAGCTGTAGGAGCAGGGCTAGAAGGAGGAGGTCCGGCTGGCGAAGATGAAGGGCTAGGAGCAGGTTGCGGTGGGCGGGGTTGAGGTTGCTGACTAGCCGAGGCGGGCCACTTAAGGGTAGCCCGAGACGATTGCATCATGCAAACATTCGACAAGCTGGGATCAGGGATATGGGGAGGGGGAAGACTAGGAAAAGTCCCAAGCAGGGAGGAGTCTTTGTAGACGCCAGGGGAGACACTGGTCAAAGAATCGACGGTTTTCTTATTGGCTACAGAAGAGATGGTCGTCTCAGGGGAGGTCTGAGACGGCGGCTCATGATAAGACAGCTGGTCAATGGTGACTATCTTTCCATTGTGCGGGAAAGACATCTTGCGGAAAACCACGGATGGGACAGCAGACATGGCATAGGTGTAGCTCCGCCCCAATAGAATTTTGTAGTCTAGAGGAGCGTCAATGACTTCGACGTCAACGCAAACGGTCTTACCGGCGAGGGTGATAGGACAATTGCGGAAAAGGCCAATGGGCTGGGAGGCGTGGCCGTCCCACGCTCGAAGGGTGATCGTGGAAGGGGCCAGCTCAGGAGATCCGAGTTGCTTCCAAACCGAAGCGGACATCACATAGGTGGATGCCCCCTCATCAATTATACACCGAGAAACGTTGGCGTTCCGGATTTTGACTGGGATTTGGAAGGCGACGGAAGCAGGAAGAGGAGGATGGTCCGATTGAGTGGCGTCGAAAATAATCATTTGGTCATCAGCAGGATCTACAGCGCCCATGGCAGATAGTAGAGCCTTCTTTTGGGAAGGGCACGACTGGAGGAGTTCCAGTGCAGAAATGGCAGCAGGAGATTGTGCCAAATCATCTACTATGCTATACGAGTGAGCAGCTCGACCGGAAGCAGCGTTTCGACGTAATGGTCCCTTAGGAATATTGGTATGAACCTCAACTTTGGGTTGAGGGATATGTAAGGGGCCATTCGGTGTCGAAAGAGGCTCTGTAGAACCTGAAGAAGGAGGCTCGGAGGCAGACTGAGCAGGAGGCTGAGGGTACTGGCGAGACCGAGTTTGAAGGTGAAGGTCGACGGTCGGGGAAGGATCAGAGTGCATCATAAGGATCTGGTAATCAGAGGAACCAGAAAGGGAAGGGGGAGTGGCGACCTGGCTGTTAGGCGGTTGGGTAGCCACGAATCCTTGCTGAGGGAAAGGATCAGTAAACACAGTTGGTTGGGTAGTGGCCACATTAGGAGGAGCATGAGGGGAGGCGTGTTGTCCGCGCAATGTGGCTTGAGACTCCCACATCTGCCGCATCTGGGGTAAGAGGGGAAAATCATGGGTGTAATGACCATAAACACCACAACACGAACAAGGCTTATTTGTGCGAAGTGGCCTGTCCGGCTTGGGCTGGGTGCCCTGTTGCTGGTTGGCAGTGTTAGGGTCGACACCAGGATTGGGTCCACGGGTACCAGGGGCAGATTGGTTTGGATTGCCTCTCCACCTTCGTTGAGACGAAGGGGGATTAGTCGCGCCCTGCTGTGCAAATACTTTCCCTGGAGGGGGCTGTAAGTGCTGTTGCGGGTTTGGAGGAGGCAAGGGAGATGGAAGCGCATATGCTGGAGGAGCTGGCGCACTAGGCTGTGGATAAAGGTAATGGTTAGGTTGGGCAACATTGAGGTAAGCAGGAGGTTGGGCAAAAGGAGGAGGCATGCCGTATCCTGGATACATGCTACCGGGAGGGGGAAGAGTGCTAGGGGTGCTGGCCCCTCCCTGAGGGAGACCATAGCCCACAGGAGGTTGAGCATACGGATGGGAAAGGGCTCCAACGATACCGTCGGCGGAATGAGATGCCCCCGGGGCGTTAGCGCCACCGGGCCTGGGGAGGTCAGGAAGAACGGTATAAACATAACCAGATTGAGCGTAGATCGGGTCATATTTCAAGGCTATTTGGAGGGCGGCTTCTTCGGTTTGAGGAAAATGGGATGCGACATCTTTGCCGATGGGAGCGGGAAGGGTGCGAAGGAACCAGTCCATATAAACCCGATCTTCAAAGGGAGGGGCTCGACATAAGCTCCGTCTTCTTCGCCATTCCTGAACATGGGCGGAAAGGCGGGTTGAAGAGGATTGCTTGAAGGAAGTCAAGAGCTCCGTGCCAGTGTCGTATCGGAGAGGGAGCTAGAAATAAGACAAAAAGGCTTGGGCAAGGGTCGCAAAGGTGGTATGGGAAGAGGTGGCTTGTTCAACATACCATTTAGAAGCTTCGTCGGTAAGCGTGCGTTGGAACAAACGAAGACGGATGGAGTCATCGGTAATGGAATTGGAGGAACACCACATGTGGAAAGATCGGACATGATTGGTTGGATCTTCTCTAGCAAGGCCTTCGAACTTAGGGATGTCGGAGGGGAGCTTGGTTGGCATAGCAGGCCAACCAACATCGTGGCGGATAGGGTCATTGATCAACTGATTGAAATCAGGGAGGCTGAGGCCTGCAATGTACGGCAGCAAGGGTGTGGCCGAGGTAGTTCCTGTGGCGGTTCCGCTAGTAGTGGTTCCGGCATTAGGGCCTGGAGCACCGCTAACGTTAGGCCCTGGACCAGACATAGTGAAGGTGACAGGGGGAGAACCAGGAGGAGAGGGAGAACCCAATGAATCAGAAGAGGAGTCGGAGTGCGGACTCGGAGGAGGACTGGCTCGACGACGGCGGGACGGAGCAGGTCGATCGACCGGAAACTGAGGGTGAAGGCCAAGAAGTCTCTGGGAAAGGCGCCTTGGGGGCGCAATGATGACGGGAAGAAGGAAACCGACAAGGGAAAAAAGGGACAGAATCAAGTGAGGTCAAGGGTAGAAAATGTGCAGTGACAATTGATTTTAGAGTCTTTTCCAGGCGGTGTTAACCAGGCGCTTCTTCACTTAGGGTCAGTGTGTGGTGTGCATTAATTTTAATTTTTAAACCCTTTTCGTTTTGAGAGCAAGAAAAAGTGTGTTGCGTAACTGAAAAGAAATCTGCAAAGAACAGTATACAACACTGAAATAACAGAACATTTAATAGCTAACCATGCATCAATCTATCCCAAAAAGGCAGGTCTCTCAAAACTACTCTAAAAGAGGGCAAAAATCTAGTCAAAACACACATAAAAAGAGGCCAATAGATCTAGGGTCAAAAGGGACAGGGATCTAAAGGATAAAGCTGCTGGAAAGAGGTGCAGATCACAGCCAAGAGACAGAGGCAAGGTGGCTGGAAAAAGGAAGGTAATCAGCAAACGCGAAGGGGGCAAGGAGGAGGCCCTAAAAGCAGATCCAAACAAATCTTCAGGAGGTGATTTGAGAGGTAGAAGAGCTGATTACGATGGATCTGAAAGGGAGGTAACAGATCTATAAAAAAGGAGGTTGAAGCTCTGCAAAACAGACGGCTGAAAACAGCTAAAACTCTTCCACAAAAAGTGGAGGGTACTAAAGCCCTAGGGGGCTAGGTTC
Source organism: Pinus albicaulis (assembly GCA_034641835.2). Taxonomy (NCBI): domain Eukaryota; kingdom Viridiplantae; phylum Streptophyta; class Pinopsida; order Pinales; family Pinaceae; genus Pinus; species Pinus albicaulis. Next base: position 1,287,821,960 of record CM076581.1, on the reverse strand, counting down.
CCACTTAGATGAGTAAAAAAAGATCAGAACTTGGTCAAAGCGGGCTAAGACAGAGGCTGGAAGACCCTGACAGAAGCTACAGCAAAACCCAGAAAAATTGCAGAAAAATCACTGAAAAACTGGCAGGTCGCAGTTTCTGACCTGTTTTCAATGCAGGTCGCAGAAAAGGGGCAGAAAAGTGCGACCTGGAGGTCCAGGTCGCAGGTTATGGGCCAAAAAGTGTGACCCCCCGTTCCGGTTGTCTCGGCGGCAGATTTTCAGAAAAGTTGCCGTCTCAGTTGCGGTTGGTGTCGCTTACCTGCGCAATAGGGCCAGAAACACACGGAAGTTAGAAATTTTAATGTTTTAGGGTTTTATGTGAGAAAAACAACATAAAAATAGGGAAAATATTCAGCTGAAAAGAAACCCTAGGGTCTGAAGTAGCTGGATATGCAGGAATATGAAAAACGACAGCGGTCGTAATTTAAAACTCGTGTGGAGTCGCCATTTGTTAGTATGAATCCTTTGTCGAAGTGTACGAAAAAGGACCACTTTAGCTACGCATAACTAATAGCCCTAACAACAAAAGTGGCTACCAATATCTTCAGATCTGCGGTTAGTTGAACAAGAAAAGAGCTGCAAAAACCAGATCTATGCATGAAAAGACATTAAGCAGTAAAAACAAGGGTTTGCTCCATATACCAATAGACAAGACAAGAACAATTTTTGAAAGAATTTTTGTATTAATTGGGCACCCGGGAGGAAAACAAGAAGGCGTATCCAATTCTCCTCAGTGGGATGGGTTCTTGGAAGTCCTCAGCACTTCAAATCTAAGATTTCTCTCTCTTGTTGGTGTAGAAAACCCAATGCAAAGAATAGAGCTCAATGGGAGCTCACACAGCAAATGATGGAAAAATGTGACCAAGTGTATAGATCGAGAGTGATCTAATAGGCAACAAAAGGTGAAGAATGGTAGGAAAAACCCTCCTATTTATAACAAAATATTGGGTCATTCTAGATCTTGGTGCATGGGTTAACTAGATCTAGATCCACTTTTTATGGAATATTTTATTATATTTGTTGGAGGGAAAAGGTATTTGACTTGGGTTAAATCCCTTAATTTGTCAAAAATAAATAAATAAATGATTTATTTATCTTTTTAAGGAAGCGGTTAGAAGATAATCAAATAAATAATGATTTATTTAATTATTTAAGGAAGTGGTTGAAAGATAAATAAATAAATAGTGATTTATTTAATTATTTGTGGGTGATTTGGTCATATTTAACAAGGAATATTATCTAAATAAGGTTTAAATAATTATTCCTAGAAAATAATAAGATAAATAAACGTTTATCTAATTAATTTCTTTGATTTTGGGTTAAACATGACTGGGAATAATAATTAAATTATGGTTTAATTAATTATTCCATGAGGAAAATCGAACAAATATAGGTTTGTTTAATATTTCCTTTTGGGGTTTCCTGTTTTAACATAGTGAAAGCAATTTTACTTAGGGTAAAATTGGTCTTACATGGTGTACTTGGGTTCATCTAATGATAATAGGTTAGATGACCAAAAAATGATTATGTGACTTCTCCTTATACTCTTGATTCCCATACCTTTTTCTATTATAGATTTTCTTTAGGTAGAATAGGTATTCTTTATCATTTTAAAAACAAATGATGATGTCATCAAAGTAAACCATAGTGAAGAAATTTAAAACTAGAAACATAGTTCTTCGGAAGGTGTCTCCGGTGTTCTTTAGATCGGGAAGCATCAGTTTAAACTTGAAGCTGCTTCCTGTGAATTTGAAAAAATCTGTGAGCTGATTGTTTTGAAGTGGTATCATCTAATGCTAACCTGAAACACTATCATGCAATGACATAGGGTTAGAAACTCCTAGCTTTTGTGAAGTATGATCTATTTTGGGAAAAGGGTAAGTGTTCTTTACGGAAGGTTTATCTAAGGGCCTAAAGTCTAGAACATCCTATGTCCGGTTGTTTTCTTTTTCAGGGACATTAACTGCTTAAGGTTTTTGTGTCCTTCTTCGAAAGGGCGACTTCTTAGAATGATGTCAGTGTCACAAGGTTTTAAACTAGTTTCTCGACATATACTAGTGTTTTGAACAATTTTGCATAGTCTTGCATTTCTTAGTTTTATGTGTAATGATAAGATTTTAGACAACTCAATCATCTTAGGTATTTCAAGACTGTCTTCACCATATCCCTCAATATCAAATTTACCAGACACATTTTTAGGATCCTCATAAGTGTTTGCAATAGTTAAAGGTTCTTTTGAAGGGGCAAAATCCTTGGATGGCGAGGTTTTTAGGTAAGGTAAAAATATGAGGCTTTCTTGACCCTGATTACCAAAGATTTTTGTCCCATGAAGATTTCTTAGTGCTTCTGGATTGGAAAAAAGGGGTGATTGTGCTTTTGAGGTTTGTCCTTGGCTTGAACAACTTGCTTTGGAACTTAAACTGACTTTCAGTTTTGAAGTTTCATTTTCTATTTCTAGAAAATCAAGTTTAGTTTCATCATGATGTAAATGTTCCGGGTCATGATAGTTCTGAGCGTCAAGCTCATCATAGAGAAATTGGTTTGACTGATGTAGTGTACCTAGATTTGTTTCAACTTTACTTAACTGTTCATCAGTATGATCCTTTTTGGTAAAAAGATATTTTTTCTTTTGGAAGGGTTGCTCCTGGTACCTAAAATCTATACAAAGCCTATGTCATTTTTCCTTCTTTCTAAGTGAACTCAACTACTCGAAATTTTCCTGATTATTTTTGAAAGGAAAGCTTTTTAGAGCAATAGTTGTGTTATAAGTTTTTAGACTAGCCTGCCTACACACATAAGTATTCTGAAATTTTCTGCACAATCTTGTATTCCTTTGTTTTGTGTATAGTGATAAAATTTTAGACAACTTAATTATTTCAGGCTCCTTAAGTTTACCCATGCTATCCTCCTCTATATCAGCTTCAACATTTTTTTTTTTGGGATTTGTAGCAGTATTTGTGAAAATTGATAATTGTTCTGAAAGGGAAAATTTCTTGGATGATGAAGTATCTAGGTAAGGTAGAAACATCATATTGTCTTGTTCCAGATTCCCAAAGATTTGTGTTTTGTGGGGGTGTTTCATTTTTTCCAGATGAGCAAAAAGAGGAGGTTGTGTTCTTGTGATTTGTTTTTCTTTTGAGCAACTTGTTCCATTTTCTAAACTGATTTTTGTTTCTGACATTTCATTTGTAATTTGCATGAAATAAATTTCAGTTTTATTTCCTTGTAGTGTTTCAGGATCGTGATAGTTTTGACTGTCGAACTTGTTGTAGCTCCTAGAGACAGCCTAGAGTTGTGATAGACCAGTGCCTAGGACATCTTAGCATAGCAAGGAGCGTATAATATAATGTATGAAGTTGTCAACTTCAGCTCACATGCTATCTCTTGTAAACGGGGAAATAAACTAGAATGGGACCAAGACGCTCAGAAACTGACACAGAGAAAGGGATACTGCAGAGGTAAAGTGCATAAATCTAATATGAAAGCAACAAACAATTCAGAGACAGTTTACTGCAAAGCGGGCCAATTCAAGTAATATGTCACAGATATCAATTATCAGAAGGTGTATGTAATGAAAGAAATGTTGAGAAGATATTAGTCAACATTGAGCTGATATCCAGATACACAATACCACCATGCATGGGCTTACCAATCTAAGAATCCATACATGATAATAGCGTTTTAAAAACACCCTCCCAAAGCAACTAATATAGCAGAAATACGATTTAGATGAGTAATGGAACAGAATATCATGCATGAGCCATATTTAAAGTGCTTGACTGATCCGAGCATGGGCATCAACTAGGATGAATCCATACCAAAAATCAGTGAGCCACTCGCATTCCAAAACATGATACAAGAAAGATGGATGAAATGAAATGATCTATTAATATAACACATAAGAGAAAAGGTTACACACTGTGAAATACCAAAGACCAGAATCCTCTTTAACAGATAGAACTCCTCCTCACTGAGACCTTATGGGCGCTGAGCCTTCATACAAGAGCTTTACAAAATGTATACAAAAAGCCTTTCACTATACAGTTTTCTGATAAAATCTGGAACCCCAAATCATTTTTTCTTCGGGAGCTTTATAGGGGGGAAAGAAGCTCCATAAGGCAGTAGGTGATGAACATTTAATTGTCTCATTAAAACAAAACTGTGAATAAGTGCTCGCCCATACTGCTTGACGGCTCTGTAGTGCTATAGGTACTCTGCTGCCGACTTTCTAAAGTAATTGCACTGGATAAAAGTCTCTTCTCGAACGCGGCATAGAATTAAAATCACATGGACATTCCGTCCTTTCCTGAAGAGAAAACTCTGCTGAAATAAAACCTCGAGAGTATTGTTTTCTGTGCATGAATCTTTTGAGTGATCTACAGGATCTTCGACCTGGTACTATGCTTTCAAAAGGTAGGCTCAGGCTCCAAAATCTTCAATTACATGCCTTTAATTCTCTACCTCCCACTGATACTCTTTGCCTGTGATATTTATGTCTGGATCTGTGCAATCTTTGCATTCGAATGACTCTGGAGGGTTTGATAGAATTTAACCCTGCTTCTTCAATGGAGGTCTTGTCATAATGGCTCCCTGGATTTTTCTTCATAATGGCAGCTTCTGAAGAATAGTCCTTTGATGTGCTCTGGTACTGCAATCAAGACTGCAAATTAAAACAGTTTTCCATCGCTAAAACCCTGCAAAATCTGCAAACTTGTTAGAAAAACCGGGCACAGAGATGGTGGATGTGGCAGGGTCAATGGAAATGGTGCTGCGGACATGGCGAAACGGTGGAACGATGCAGGGTGGCGGAAAATGCAGCGTAGTGATGGTGAATGGACTGACGAAAGGTTTTGACGTAAAACATTAAAATACAAATCATGAATGGAATATATAAATGGCGGAGGAAAAAGGCGATGAACACGTGGAACGGTGACGGGTGGACGTACGAAAGACTATGCGGAAAGGATGATGTGGAGTGCGGACGGTGGGACTGATCAAAGGTGGGGGCGATCAAATCCGGACCGTCCGATCTTAGGAGGAGATCGACGGTTGAAAAAGCGTTGGAGGCGATGGACAGTGGGCCAGGGGTGTATTTGCCGTGGATTAAAACTCGTGCAGCTTCGGAGCGCGACGACTGTCGGATGAAGGGCTTTAGATCGGACGGTTTACGCACATATCGCGCCATGACTTTGACTGAACAATAATGCGCGATGGAGAGCGGTTTTGGGGCCGTACGCGGGGACACGCGGCGAGATAAATGTGGCATCGCTCCATTTTGTGAAATAAGAAATACCGCCCACCTGCGAAAGGCCCGAAAGGCGATTGTGATGAATCTACCGGTTTTTGCAATGGGAGCGGGCGTGGGGACCACCAGGACAGGCGGGCTGCGACCGTTGATTTCACAGTTTGATCGGACGGTAGCCAGGCGGGTTATGGGCGTGGCGGAGGTGAACAAACGTCGTCCAATCAGTACAGATCGACGGTTCATAATGTGCCCGATGCATATATTTGATAAGCGCCTACTAGACTAGCTCCTGGTCTCGGGCCAGGTCATGTGGAGGAAAAGAGTGCAGGGGCTTGACCGGAAGGGGCTAAGGCTTGGTATATTTTCAAAAGTGGATTTTTCGACCCTTTTATGCGATTTCGAGACTGGGAGAAGGCGACGATAGGTGGATAATGGATTTTTCAGGCCCAACCAGAAGGGAATACTTTCCAAAGATTCGATGGGGGCTGAAATGATCAACATCGGCTCCATCTGGGGGCGGCACGTTCATCCCTGGGCGTGCCGAGAACTTCGTAGACCATCAAATACTCTTCTGTGTGAACTCTGCCCTTCGACGCCTCTACTTTTTACTTCATGATTCATCATGACACCCACATCATTCAAACAAAAATGAATCCGCAAACTAATATACAATATAATACACCAGGATTTCTCGGCCTGAGTCAGAACTGGAAATAGGGTTTAAGGAATTGACCATTTACAGGGGCATCTAGCAAGTCGCCCTGTAAATTCTCCAACCTGAAAATATTATTGCCCCCCTGTTCCACAATTTTGAAAGGGCCAAACCAAAGGGGGTCGAATTTACCATGTTTTCCCTTCTCAGCTCTCCGAATGTCCCATCTGAGCACTAGATCACCAATTTGCAGATTCCTTTCTTTAGCATGCTAATCGAAAAGGTATTTCATCTTCTCTTGATATTTCGTCAGCCTTTGATTTACCTGATTGTGTGTTTCTTCCAATTCCACCAGCTGGTTTATTCTCCTGATCATATCATTAGGCTCTTCTTGACTTTCCTGCATGAATCGGGCTACTGGTAGGGTTAATTGAACAGGAAATACTGTTGCCCTCCCATATACCAGTTCATATGGGGATTTCCCAGTTACTCTCTTGCTGGTAATTCTATTGGCCCACAGAGAAAATTTCAATTGGGAATCCCAATTCCTCTGATTCTCATTTACAGCCTTCTTCAATGCTCTCACCAGGGTTTTATTGGAAGACTCTGCCAAGGCATTTCCCTGTGGATAATAGGTTGTAGAGTGACTTAGTGTGATGTTATACTGCTGACAGATGCTTACAAACTTTGTAGACTTGAAGGCATGTGCATTATCAGACACTATTCTGGCAGGGCAGCCAAACTTGGATATGATGTTTTCTTCCATGAACTTTATGATCACAGTTTCTGTTGCATTCCTCGCAGGTATGGCTTCCACCCATTTGGTGAAATAATCAGTGGCCGTTAAAATCCACTTATGTTGACCACTTGATGGAGGATGTATTTCACCTATAAAATCAATTCCCCACTGTCTGAATGGTTCATCTACGTGCACAGGAATCATGGGCAGAGGTGCTAACTTCTGCCTTTCAGCAAATTTCTGACATTTTTCACATGCTCTAACCTGGGCAAAAACATCTCCAAAAAACTTGGGCCAATAGAAACCAACCTTCAGAATTTTATGAGTAGTGGCCCTCCAGCTGTAGTGACCCCCACAGATCCCTTCATGAAACTCGGTTATAATACTTCCTACCTCATCCTCTATGAGACATAGAAGTAGGATACCTGAGGGATCTCGCCAGTATAGCCGGCCATTGGCGACTATATATTTCTGTGATTTCAATCTTAGTGTTCTGTATTTAGCTTTATCACAGCTTGGAGGGCAACTGAGTGTGAGGAGATATTCTACTATCTCTTTGTACCACGGAGTGGTGAGGTACTTTAGATGTGTTTCTGGAGTAGCTACTCCAATTCCCTGTCGCTCTTCTTGCTCTTCAGATTCCTCACCTGCTATAATGGACAAATTTATGCCCAGAGCTTGATAGTTTGATTCAGATAACATTTTAGCAAGCCCCTATCCTTTGATCAACTTAGTAGGGCGGATGTCTAAGTCATACTCCTGTATTTTAGCAATCCACTTCCCCCCTTTTCCTTCACTATCCCCCTGGATAAGAATATCTTTTACAGTAGCTGCAGGCACAAATGAAGTGATGTGGGATTGTAAGATATACACACGGAATGCTTTGAGGGATTTTACTAGGGCGTATGCTTGCTTTTCCAATATGTTGTACTTTAATTCTGCATCACGGAGCACCTGACTGAAAAAGGAAATAGGTTGCTCATACCCTTCCTCATTTTTCTGCAATAAAACTCCTGCTATTGTATGAGGTGATGCAAAAGAAAAAATCATGAAAGGTTTATCATAATCTGGTCCAGCTAGCACAGGGGCTTCTGCAAAAGCATTTTTTATTCTGGTAAATGCCTCTCGTGATTCCTGGGACCATTTAACTTCATTATTCTTCTTCAGCATGTCAGTTATGTGTCTAACTATTTCAACATAGTTAGGAATAAACCTTCTCAAGAAATTAATACGCCCTAGGAATACTTGTACCTCTTTCTTATTTCTGGGAAAAGCAATACCATTTATAACCTCTACCCTCTTAGGATCTATCTTCACCCCATCTTTAGTCACAATATGGCCCAAAAGTTTACCCTCTTCTAATGCAAATAAAGACTTTTGAGGATTCAGAGAGAGACCATACCTTCTGCATTTGTCAAAAGTTCTACGCAGATGCTCAATGTGCTCAGTATCATTCTTGGAAAATACAGTGATATCATCGAGGTAGACCACCAGGAATTTATCTTGCTCCCCAACAAAAGTAATGTCCATCGCCCTCTGAAAAGTGGCCCCTGCATTAATCAATCCAAAAGGCATCCTGGCATACATAAATGTACCCCATGGTGTGGTGAAAGCAGTCTTCTTTTGATCCTCTGGAAGTACAGCCACCTGGTTATAACCAGAGAATCCATCCATCATTGACATCCTAAAAGCTCCAACCACTTTCTGCAGGATGTAATCCATCTTAGGTAGTGGATAATTATCCTTTAAGGATGCTCTATTTAAATTTCTAAAATCCACACACAGCCTTATTTCTCCATTCTTCTTTTGTACAGGGACAAGGTTTTCCACCCATTCAGAGTACCTCAGTGGTACAATTATTTTGGCTTTTAGTAGCTTCTTGATTTCCTTCTCAATAGAAGGAAACAGTAGGGGATTTATTTGTCTGAGCTTCTGCTTATGGGGCTTTGCATCTGCTTTCAGTGGAATTTTGTGCTGCATAATACTGATATCAAAAGTTTTCAAGTCCTGATAGGACCATGCAAACACATCTTTGTAAGACTGAAATAATCTCTTATATAGCTCTTTATATTCTCCAGGCATATTTCTGGACATTTTTACAATTTTGGGGTCAGCCTCAGTACCAAGATTCAGGTCTTCTACCTGATTTTCTTCTACCACTTTGCTTGGCTGCAGTGGGACATCATTCTTATCAAATAATCTTTCTAGAGGAACCAGCCCTCTGGTATAATGTTTCCCTTTAACTGCAACACCTTGTTACCTGCCACTTTCTCCTCCCAATTTCTTTCTGAAGTATCTTCAGACTCAACCTCTTCATCAGCATCAATCTCCATATTGGAGAATTCTCCTACTATTACCAGGAATCTCTTCATTTTTTTTTCATCTTCAAACACCTGCCAGTGTTTGATGTTATCTGGGATTGAAGGTCGATAATGCACCTCAACTTCATATCTTAAAAGAGGGTTCTGAGGTGGTCGAAATGTACTAGCAGCCGCAGCAAGGGAATCAACCATCCTATTCTATTCTCGGGGCATGAACTGGATATTAAATGCCAATAATAAATTCTCTACCATGTCCCAAACTTCATTCCTATAAGCCCTTAGCCTAGGATGTTTGGTCTAGCACTGATTCCTGACTTGTCTAACCACCAGATCTGAATCTCCCAAAACTTTTAAACTTTGTATATTCATGTTCCTGGCTGTCTGCAATCCTAACAGAAGTGCTTCATATTCGGCCACATTATTAGTGGCTTTATATTCTAGATTGAAAGATAGTGGGATCCATTTTCCTGTAGGAGAAATCAATAATATTCCAGCTCCATTACCTTCCTTTGAATTTGCTCCATCAAAATGGAGTGTCCAGATTCCTGCTTCATGACTTTCTGAGGGTTGCTTAGTCTTGATCTGACAGAAGGATGGTTCATTAGCATAATCTTGATCTTCTTCCAGCATCAAGCATGAGAAATCTCCTTCTTTACTATAGACTGGTGAATTTACAGAGCTGTCAGCCTTAGTAACCATCTTGACAAATCGGGTTTCCCTATACAACCTCCTCTCCTGACCACCGAACACTGGGATAGTGGCATATGTTAGATCCAGCTTGATTGACCCGCCAATTTTTGTTCCCCAAGACCTTGACAGCAGCATGCCAAAGCGAGCTGGGATGTCGGCCACCACGATGTCCATTACCACACTTTTTGCTGGTATTTGGGCCAAATTGACTACCAAATCCTTAATCATCCCTAGGCATTTAACTCTTTTGGAATCAAATGAATAGAGGTCTTTGTATGGACGGGTGATTTGTAATCCTAGTTGTTCCATGACTAACAGAGGCATAAGATTATGGGAAGCCCCAGAATCTAGCATACAGTTATGTAATAGCAGGTCATGAATTACTAGAGACACATAGAAGGGAGGAGTGGAGGGATCTATCTCCTCGACATGTGGGCCAAATACAACCATGGGTCTTTCTTCTTGAAGGTTGAGACTATCTGGGATGAGTGTTGCTTCTGGAGGGAGCATGAAAGAGGTGACTTGATATTGGTATGCTAGTTGTTTCAATAGTTCAGTCAAGGGGACTGGGATTTTGACTTTCTCAAGCTCCTTTTGCAAGCTAAAAGAAGAAGGGGAATTTTCTATTACAACCTCTTTGGACTCTTTATTTTTCGTTGAGGGTTTGGCTTCTTTTGACACAGATTTGGCATTAGGGGAAGTGACTACTTTTAAAGAAGAAGGAATTTGATCATTAGACTACAAAGGTTTGTCTAGAGGACTCTTACCTTTGTCTATGAATTTCTGCACTGTTGATTCCTTCTGAGGAGGTGCATCCTTCTGAAGTGGTGCTTCTTCTTCTTGGTCTTGAGTACGAGTCCTCTTTCTAGAGGATCAGAGATCATATTTTCTATTGAATTGTGCTTGCATGAAATCAGCAAATTGTTTACAACAGTAATCAATTTCTGAATCTTCTGTGTCTCTAGCTTTTTCCTCTTCTTGTAATGAGGACTTGGTTCCATCACTATCTTGCAATGGGCATTCTACCTCATCATTATTTGAAAAAGCAAGATTTGCATCCTCTAGCTCATAGGCAGCATCTTCAGCAGGGTTATCTACTGGACCCTCCAAGTACAATGGGTGTGGTACCTGATCTTGTTGCTCCTTCCATTTTTTTTGTAATATTTGCAGGGGTGGTTTCCTATACTAGGGATTATAACCCCTGTTTGGAGCATTCTGCAAATTCTTGGAGTTTGAATTCTTGGCCCCCAAATCAAGTTTACCCAGCTGACTATAAATGTTCTTGATCATTTTGTTCATTTCTTCCATTCTATCTGAGTCTCGGTCCTGATTAGAGGTAGATACCTCCTCTTTGCCCCTTCTTCTAGTATCATGTTCAGCTTTTCCTTTTGATTTACCAGTGGAAGCAAAATTTGCCTCCAACTCTAGAGCATCTGTCTAAGCATCATCTAGGGTGGCAGGCTTTCTTTCTCTGAGAGAGAAACCAAATTCTGAATCAAAGGCTGCTACAAAAACAACTTTAGCAGCATTTTGATGAGGTTTCATGTCAGCAGGCAGGCTTAAATACAATTTATTAAATCTCTTGATAAATTCTGACACCCCTTCATTATATCTTTTCTTGAGTGTATTAAACTCAGTAAGACATTGTCCATGATCTTTCTTCTCCCCCCATTTTCTGAGAAACGTATCTTCCATATTATCCCAAGTGGTAATAGAACGACCTGCCAAAGTCTTAAACCATTTTCGAGCTTCACCATCTAGAGATTGCACAAACAGTCTTAAGACCACATCTAAATGTTCAACATTAAAGTTCTCTGCAAAGGAGTAGAAAGTCTCAAGATGTTTTTGAGCATCAATTTCATTTTCCCCATTGAATCTGGGCAAGATCTTCAGATAATCCTGGGGCATATCATTCAACACTTGGGGTAATGCCAGGGGAGCATATTTATTCATCAAGAAGGCCAGAACATTGGCCATTGGAGGAGGTGGAGGTAGTGAAATAGTTTGATGAGTAAGAGGAGGAGGAGGAGGTGGAAGTGGAGTATGAATAATAATAGGAATATACTCAACTGCAGCTTGAGGGGTTGAGGGGAACAAAGGTCTGTTAACAGCAGATACTTCGGTTACTTCCTTGACCTCTTCAACCTCAGGAGTAGGATGAAGACTGTTTTTATTTCTGATACCCTCCCGGGGTGGACTATTTGAGTAATATTCGGGATTTTCCTCAGTGTAGTAGGGATTTTCTACTTGGACTTCTTGAGAGGAAGAGGATGGATAGTCTTCTTGAGAGAATTTGGGAATCTCAGAATGGACTGATTTTCTTTCTCTTCAATTTCTTCTATGTATGATATTTTCAGGGTCAAACACTGAAGGTGTCTTTGGCTTAGACGTATCTGACCTCAGGTGTGGCTTACGAGGAGCCAGGACTGCAAATAGATTTATCAAATGAACAAATGTGGAGTCGCCAAGGTGAGGGATCTACAACTCTCAACTCTCCATACTCACCTACTTGAAGAGTGAATTAGATTTTGTCGAGGCCCAGGGATTTTAAAATTTCTCAACTTCGTCCCTGGCAACGGCGCCAGAAAGATGTTGTCGCTCCTAGAGACAGCCTAGAGTTGTGATAGACCAGTGCCTAGGACATCTTAATATAGCAAGGAGCGTGTAATATAACATGGGAAGTTATCAGCAAAAAGCTCTCATGCTATCTATTGTAAAACAAGGAAAATTAATCTGAATGGGACCAGGACCTTCAGAAACTGACACAGAGAAAGAGATATTGCAGAGGCAACATGCAAAACTCCGATATAAAAGCAACAGACAATTCAGAGACAGCTTACTGCAAAGCGGGCCGATTCAGAAATACTTCACAGAAATAAGTTATCAGAAGGTGTATGTAGTGAATGAAATGTAGAGAAAATATTAGTTAACATTGAGCTGATATCCAGATACACAATACCACCATGCATGGGCTTACCAATCTAAGAATCCATACATAACAGTAGCGTTTTAAAAACACCCTCCCAAAGAAACTAATATAGCAGAAATACGGTTTAGATGAATAATGGAACAGAATATCATGCATGAGCCATATTTAAAGCACTTGACTGATCTGAGCATGGGCATCAACTAGGATGAATCCATACCAAAAATCAGTGAGCCACTCGCATTCCAAAACATGATACAAGAAAGATGGATGAAATGAAATGATCTATTAATATAACACATAAGAGAAAAGGTTACACACTGTGAAATACCAAAGACTAGAATCCTCTTTAACAGATAGAACTCCTCCTCACTGAGACCCTATGGGCTCTGAGCCTTCATACAAGAGCTTTACAAAATGTATACAAAAAGCCTTTCACTGCATACTTTTTTGATAAAATCTAGAACCCTAAATCATTTTTTCTTCAGGAGCTTTATAGGAGGGAAAGAAAGCTCCATAATGGAGTAGGTGATGAACATTTAATTGTCTCATTAAAAAAAAATGGTGCAAAAGTTCCCGCCCATACTGCTTGACAGCTCTGTAGTGCTTTAGGTACTCTGCTGCCGGATTTTTGAAGTAATTGCACTGGACAAAAGTCTCTTTAGGAACACGGCATAGAATTAAAATCACATGGACATTCCATCCTTTCCTGAAGAGAAAACTCTGCTGAAATAGAACCTTGAGAGTATTGTTTTCTATGCATGAATATTTTTAGTGATCTACAGGAGCTTCGACCTGGTACTCTGCTTTCAAAAGGTAGGCTCAGGCTCTAAAATCTTCAATTACATGCCTTTAATTCTCTACCTCCCACTGATATTCTTTGCCTGCGATATTTATGTCTGGATCTGCGCAATCTTTGCAATCGAATGACTCTGGAGGGTTTGATAGAATTTAACCCTGCTTCTTCAATGGAGGTCTTGTCATAACGGCTTCCTGGACTTTTCTTAATAATTGCAGCTTCTGAAGAATAGTCCTTTGATGTGCTGTGCTACTACAATCAAGACTACAAATTATAACAGTTTTCCATCGCTAAAGTCCTGCAAAATCTGTGAAATTGTTAGAAAAACCAGGCACAGGGATGGTGGATGTGGCGGGGTCAATGGAAATGGTGCTGTGGACATGTCGAAATGGTGGAACGATGCAGGGTGGCAGAAGATGCAGCATAGCGATGGTGAATGTACTGACGAAAAGTTTTGACGTAGAACATTAGAATATGAATTATGAATGGAATATATAAATGGCGGAGGAAAAAGGCGATAAACACGTGGAACAGTGACGGGTGGGCGTAAGAAAGACTATGTGGAAAGGATGACGTGGAGTGCTGATGGTGGGACCGATCAAAGGTGGGGGCGATCAAATCCGGACCGTCCGATCTCAGGAGGAGATCGATGGTTGAGAAAGTGTCAGAGGTGATGGAAAGTGGGCCAGGGGTGTATTTGCCGTGGATTAAAACTCGTGCATCTTCGTGGAGCGACAACCGTCGGATGAAGACCTCCAGATCAGACGGCTGTCGGGAATATCGCGCCGTGACTTTGATCGAACAATAATGTGCGATGGAGGGTGGTTTCGAGGCCATATGTGGAGACAAGCGACAGATAATGTATGGCATCGCTTCGTTTTGAGCAATACCGCCCGCCTCCGAAAAGCAGTGCGATGAATACCACCGGTTTTGCAATGGGAGTTGGCATGGGGGCCACCAGGACAGAGCAAGCATGGACTGCTGATTCCACAATGACCCGACGCGTAGCCAAGCGTTATGGGCGTGGCGGAGGTGAAAAAACATCGTCCGGATCAATACAAATCGACGTTCATAATGTGCCTCGATGCATATTTGATAAGCGCCCCCGGACCAGCTCTCGGTCTCTGTGGCTAGGCTGTCATGTGGAGAAAAGAGGCCAGGCCGACCGAAGGGGCTAAGGCCCTGCATATTTTCAAAAGGATTTTTCGACCCTTTTTATGCGATTTTCTGAGGCGGGGAGAAGGCAACGATAGGTGGTTTGTTTAGTATGATTCTTTCATCTTAAAATATCACTTTAGCTACGCATAAAAAATAGCCCTAACATCGATTATGGCCGCAAAATATCTTTAAGTTTGCTACACAAATTCAGATCTAAGCACAAAAGACATTAAGCAGATAAAATATAACATGGCTCCATAAATCCAATGGACAAGACAAGAAGAATGTATTTAAAAGAATTTTTTATTATATTAAAGAATGGGGCACCTGAGAGGAAAACAAGAAAGGTGTCTTCCGGTTCTCCTCAGTGGGATGGGTTCTTGAAAGTCCTCAGTGTTTTAGATCTAACATTTCTCTCTCTTATGGGTGTAGAACAACAAACATAGAACTCAATGGGAGTTCACAAAACAAAATGGAAAATGGTGACCAAGAGTAGATCCAGAGTGATCTAATGCAATGAAGGTGACTAATGAATGGGGAAAACCCCCTATTTATAACAAAATATTGGGGTGGTCTAGAACTCGGTGCATGAATAAAATATTATTAATCGAATTCTAGAAGCACCCTTTAGGAATATTTTATTATATTTGTTGGAGGGAAAAGGGTTCTTGACTTTGGTCAATTCCTTTATTTATAAATAATAAATAAATAAATGGTTTATTTATCATCTTAGGGAAGTGATGGGAATATAATTAAATAAATAATGGTTTATTTAATTATTTATGGATGATTTAGTCAAATTTAACTAAGAATATTATTTAAATAATGATTTAAATAACTTATTCTTAGGGAATAATTAAATAAATAAGGATTTATTTAATTAAGTTCCTTATTTTGGGTTAAATATGACAAGGAAATATAAACAAATAGGTTATTTTATGTGGTGAAAGAAATTTTACTTGTGGTAAAATTGGTCTTACATGGTGTACTTGGGTTCATCTAATAATAACAGGTTAGATGACCAAAAATTGGTGTAACACGGATAATGGATTTTCAGCCCGACCGTAAGGAACTCGCTTTGCCAAAGATTCGATGGGGGGGTCAAAATGATGAATTGGATGAATCCAGATGGCTGACTAATCTTCCATGTGTTGTTTAAACCTCCAAAAAACCTTAAAAATCCTCTCGCTACAAAACAAAGCAGTTTAGTCAGTTTCGTAGCGTAGTTTAGTAGCGAACTGATTTTTGTCTTTTCACCCATCTTTCTGGCACCTTTACTGGTTAAAAATATTTGTTATGAAAAAATATCTAAATACAACCAACCTCTCTCCTTAATTGTTCATAAAATTGATTCTAGAGGAAAAAGAGCATCTTCATAAATTTCGTAGTGTTTTTCAGCCTTCAAGCCTAGAGCACGCTATGAAACTGCCTAAAAAGGCAGAATTTGCGGATTTTATGATTTTCTTCAAAATTTGATCTTCTGAGTCAAAATTTAATTCCTTTGCAAGCTATAAACCTCATAAAAAATGCTTCAACTTGACTCTTCAGTCTTTGGGAGTTTCATCTTCATTCATAATAGGTTGACCTATGGGTTCTTCAACCACTTTCATTCTCAACCCTTTCTTCTCTAGCTCCTCTTGAATCAAGTCCAATTGTTCCTGAAGGTCTTCCACTTGAAATTTTAATGATATGTTTTCGGCTTTCAAGTGTAAGTTCATTTTCCTGGTATCTTTGACCACAAGACTTAAGGGTTGAGTCCTTTTCAGTAGTCTTTTGGCATTATCCATAGACTTTGAAACACTTGAGATTTTACTGTCCCATTTTTTTATCATCCGGTCAAATTCATCCTTTTCACGCCTATGCTTCTTTGCCTCTAACTTCAACTCAAGTATTTCTTCACCTGCTTCCTTTAACTTTTCTTTAAGGAGTTTTTTTTTTTTCAATTATCTTCTCCTTTCCCTTTCTCTGCTTGATGGAAACTTCTTCTTCTGTTACTGGAGATAAATCTATGATGTTCACTGGCTGCGTAGCTTCACTGAATTTCTCTATCCTTTTGCTCTCCATGGCCTTCTTTTCAAACCTGGTCATTGGCTTCCTTGGCTAAAATATAAAACTAACATCTTCTCCTGCAAAATCCAGTTTCTTTACAGTCTTACCTTTCTTCAGTTTCCTTCCATCACCTACTATGTCTTTTGCTTGCACTATTGGGGACTTCTCAATATCAATTACATGAATAATATCTTCTATATTTCCTTTGGCCAATGTATGAATCCTATTTATCCTCTTACTGCTTTGTTTGCTAATTTTTTGTTTATGTTTTGCAGGTGCTGGGTGAGGGATATCAGTTTATTACAGAGGTTCATCTCTTATGTCCATTGGTTTTGCAGGGGACTATCTTCTTTCTTCTTCAACATCTTCTATTGCAGCTGGTGATGTAGTAGTTCTAGGTTTTAAGATTTTCTTTGGAGTCACTACATCTATTTCATACCCACTCATAAACATAAATGAAGTCCAATCTCCATTTAACCTTTTCAACTCTTCCAACACTAACATTTTTATCATACCATGGTGAAGTAATGATGTCTCATTACCTTTTGACTTGACTTTAACTCTATCTGACATCTTTCCCAAACTCCTGTATAAAAGGAAAGATAAGTCAAGTGATTTCTTGCCTACAAAGTGCATAAGGAGTTTGATATGGTAAGAGTAAACCATGTGGAATCTTCCCTCGCAGGTGAAATACTTTTGGATCACCAACAATAGCTTTGCATAATTTTCCTTCATATAACTCTTAGGGATACCATTGGTCAAATCAACTCCTTTGTGCTCTTGCTTGAGAAACTCCTCACAACCCTGCATTGTAAACTTTGTACCTTTAAACCATTCTTCACCACCTCTAGGGATTTCCGTAGCTTGTGATATGCTCTCTAGTGATATTGTGAGATTCAGAATCCCAAATTTTGATGTTGACCCTGTAAAATTGGTGGCAAAGTCCTTTGAAACTTGTGCATGGAAGCCCTGTAACTTATGGCATAATTGTAGGCAGCCCATCCTCCTGAAAACTTCCATAGCAGTAGGGTCTTCATTAAGAAATTTCAAATCCATGGGTTCCTACCTAAGATAATGACCACCCTTGTTTGTTTTCTTTTTCGAAGCCATGGATGCTTTATAGTATTCGTTGCCTTGCTTGTTGGTGACACCTGCAGAACTGAATTCGACAACAACCTGTTTGGTGTGATGAAGAAACTCTCTAAGAATTGATTCACATGCAAGGATTACATAGTAATATGAAAAAGGGCAGGCTTGGGGTAATGTTTAAAAGGTTAATTGACAACTAGGATTTTGATAATATCACATATGACCATAAAATATAATCATTACATCAAATACGGCTATGAATGTTTGAAAATCATCATAACAAACTATAGTGACATTACCCTTTACTTGCCTTATCAAAAACTGCCACCTCACAACACTCTGACACCTTTTGCTAAAAAAACCCAGTTTTGTAGCGAAGACAGTTTGGTTGTTGACAGATTTGCTACAAAATTCTGAAAAACTGACAGGTGTAAACTTTTGTGATTAAATGCATGGGAATGAAAACTTATATGAGGTGAGGTTGATTTGACTGAAATGATATGGCTAGAGGTGAGCTTTAAACTTAAGGTAGACATCATCAAATGCAAAAAAATTTAGACATCTCATAAAAATGACTTAGAAGAACACATCAATTTTGGTGAATGACCTGCATGACCCTATCAATGAAAGTTTTAAAACTTAATGAGTAATAATAGTGGCTCCACTAGGGATGGTGTGCCCCTGTGGTACAATAGAGAACTTGTAGTTCTAGTGCCATCCCTCTCTTGAAAATATACTTCTAAAATTCACCAAGCCTTCTTCAAACACTTATGGCCTTCTCCTCAGGCTCAAGTTTGATGATTAAGATGTCTTTATTAGCAGAAAAAAATAATAAAACAAAATATATACAATGGAGTGAAAATTTAGTAAAATTTAAGAGGAGTAGTGCTTTAGAAACCTACCATTGACAAGTCCTCCAGCACAAAGTTGTCCATCCATCTCCTGAAGTAGATAAGTGTTGTTGCCATGGTATGTAGGTACTATAAATTGTCCCTTCCAGATTTTTTCAAACTTTCCATGTTTCCCCTTTTCCTCAATTCTAGCTTCCCACTTTAAAACTATATCTTGAATCTGGAAATTTTATTCTTTGACGTTTCTGTCAAATGTTTTCTTCACTTTGTTCTGTGACTGTTGATGGCTGCTGTATACCTCCTCCATTTTTTCTTGCATATCTATGAGATGGTTTATCCTCCTCTCAATGGCATTAGGTTCTTCTTCAAGTTCTTGCAACAGTTTCATTACAGGACCTCCGAAAGAGGTGGGAAAATTTGCTTCAGCTCCATACACTAATTCATAAGGTGAAGTACCAATAGATCACTTTGTACATACCCTATCAGCCCAAAGAGCATACTTCTATTTTAGATGCCATAATCTCTTATTTTCCCGCAGTACCTTTTTGGTAATTCTCACAATGCTTTTATTGGAGGATTCTGAAAGGCCATTACCCTGGGGGTAGTAAGCTATTGAGTGTCCAAGTGTTATATGATATTGATGAAAAAAGATAATTACCTTTTTGGATTTAAAAGCTTGTGCATTTTTAGTAATAATCTTCATACGACAACCAAACCTGGACAAAATATTGTTATCTAGGAACTGAATGATGACTGAATCATTTTCCTTCCTTGTTGGGATTGCTTCGATCAATTTAGTGAAATAATATGTGGATGTTAGGATCCAGAAATGTTGCCCTAAAGATGATGGGTGTATTTCACCAGGAAAATCCAACCCCCATTGTTGGAAAGGCGCCTCAACATATATTGGCATCAAAGGTAAAGGAATCAGTTTTTTCTTACCATAAAAAATCTAACATTCATGGCAAGCAGAAATTTTCTTGAAAACGTCCTTGAACATGGTGGGCCAGTAGTACCCTGCTCTGAGAATTTTTTTTTTGCTGTAGCCTTCCAGTAGTGGTGTCCTCCATAATCTATCTTATGAAACTCTTCAATGACCCTTTCAGCTTCCTCTTCCAGCAAAAAATTTAAAAGGATTCCATCAGTGTCTTTCCAATACAAATTCTTATCTACAATGTGGTATCTTAATGATTTAAGTTTTACAAACCTTGCTTTTGATTTAGTCAACTATGCATGAGCTTTGTGATGATGCAAGACAAAGATAATATCTCTGTACCATTCAGATAAAATGAAATTCTCTTCAATAGGAATCAACTCTTCATCTTCCTCTAATAGCTCTGAAATTTATGCAATAAGATTCATCTCAAGACAATCAAAATTGGATTGTGCCATCAACTTTTTTAACCCTATCCTTTCACCAATTTTGTAGGCCTGATTTCTATGTCATACTCTATAAAAGTAGCTATCCATTTCCCTCTCTTGCCATCAGGATCAACTTGTGTCAAAATGATCGTGGAGCTCAAATCTAAGCTTGGGAAAAAGCTCAAAAATGAAATTTCTCAAATTGATTTGGAACCTGAGCGACGGGATAGGCCTCGGCGATACGATCCCAATGCCATGAACGTCACTGAAATCCGTTACCGTATGAAGAAGTTGTTGCACTTTGAAATCGCCCAATAACCTCTGATGCTGAATGGGTTCATTATTTTAATGTGGAGAAATATTTTTAATATATTAAAGTTTAATTAAAGTTTTATATATATTAAAAATTTAATATTTTATTTGATTTAAAAAAAAATCATATATTATATTAATATTTTATTTTATATATTAAATATTAATTAAAAAATATATATTAATTTAAAAATCCATATTAATTAAAACCCAAGGTATAATGTTAAAGTTTAAATGTGGCAACATAATATTTCAAATGTTTTAAAGTCATGGTAATATGGCATTCAACGTGGGTTTTAAAAGGTAATCATGGCATAACGTATGGTTAAGGCAAAAGTATTAAAGGTTTGAATACGTGGAATAATGTATAGTTTAAAACCCACATGGCTACGTGTTATGTTTGGAGCACGTACTGTAATACATTGCAATGGAGCGGAAGTTATGGAGGGGCTTCGAGCTAGCCCTCTCTCCAACCACGTGACCACATCCACAGAAACGTAGGCCCGGCGGGAATTTCAATACGGTTAAACGTTTAATGTTTGGATAAGACTGCATGTGGCCATGTCAACCTAGTGTTTAATGCTAACAGAAAATGCCGCCAATTTAGCGTCGGTTCCACCAGATTAGGCAGATGTGCCAGTTTAGTTAAGTTAACTGGTAGTGTCTGCACATTTAGTGGAGCTTGTTTAGGCCAAACTGGCAGTCTGAGTAAATGTGCCATAACTTTGGCTAGGAAAGGCCTTCTGGAGTGTTTTTTTTTTTTTTTTTGGGTCTCTTCGACCTTATGGACTCAATGGAGCAGGTATAAAATCTAACAGAGATCATATTCAGAGGTTTAAGTATCGAAGAAGATGAAGGAGCCATGAGGGCTTAGAAGGAGAAGGCTGTGTATTGGACTGTGTTTCTCTGTTTAAGGTAAATGAATAGGCATTCTTAGCTATTTCATGCCTTTTGAATCTGTTTAGATGGTTTTTAGAGCCTGTTAAGAACTTTAGAAAGCCGAAAAGCTTCATTTAAGTTCTAGAGGCCATTTTCCAAACAAAGTGTGTAGGCGAAACCAGAGCAGCTAGAGGCCGTTTTTGATGAAACAAAACTCTATCTTGACTATTTTAGTCATTCTAGAACCAATGGAAGTGGTTTCAGATCATTTTGAGTACTTCTACAGCTCGAGAAGTTGATATGAAGTCGTGGGCAGCCCTGGGCAAACCGTGGAGGAGAGCCATTTTTTGGGATGTTGTGCTTAATGTAAGCAATTTATCAGTTGATATTTGATGTCTGATCATTATTGGATGCAACAGTAGTGGTATCAGGGACAGAAATAGAAATATGAGGGAGTTTGTGCCATTTAGAAGCTCAGAGAAGCTTAGTGCACCGACATAAGGATGTGTGTCCATGGAAGCCTAAAGCTCTTTGCAGGAATTGGACAACTATTAAAGGGATTTAAAATGGTATTCTCAGCCCTTTGAATCATTTTCGTATTCATTGTGGTTAAGTGTGGAGCTTGTAAAAGAATTTAAGTACCTTAATCCCAAAGAGTCTAGTCATGTTGACGAAGCTCAAAGGAGATGTAGCCCAAGAGTTGGGGTGAACTCCTATATTATATTGTTGTTGTGTTTTGTTATTCTATGGCTGAATTATGTTTCTGATATACATTTTAAGTTTCAGCAAAAACAAATAAACTTAAAACACATAAACAGAAGAAAAGACATACACCTCTTCCAAGAAAAAATTCTGCATAATGTCAAGTTTGAGTAAGGTCATTTTAATTAATTCTAAGTGTTTACTTCTATTATTTCTTTAGGCAGAGTCTGTAAGAGGGCCAGATAGCTTATGGATTCATCCTTTCTTTGAAAGGTGACATATTCGGTAAATGCCCCTACAGTCTATCTCTGTATTAGAAATAATAAGTTCTCACATTTTCAGATTTAAAATTTGGAGTATTTGCACTCATTTACATAAATGAAAATGGATACCTTGCACCCTTTTTCAAGTACATTCCATTTTCAGATCAGATGGTATCAAAGCTCGGGTTGAGCATTTTTTATTGTGCAAAAGGTTTTAAAACAGTGTAAGAGATTTACTGTTTTATTGGTTGCAAAATGGTTGCATGTATGAGTTTTCTTGAGTTGGAAGGATAGTTGTTGTTAGCTAAGTCTTGGAAAGGATTGAAGACTATTTTCCTTACCCAATTTACCTCAAGATTATCTTTGGAAAAAAAACTCCAATAGTTTGTGTTTTATGGCTGCTTGAATGAGAAGGGGTCTTTACTGACATTTGGCTAAAAGCTTGTCGTTTGATTGAAAGCTTTGAGGACTTTTCTTTGGAAGTTCCTTTTGGTTGTTTTGACCATTTACATAATGTCAACTTCTTCTACAAGTGAAGTTTCCTCCTTCACGAGATTCTTCAATGATGACATGAAGAATGAGTTCTTTAAGGTGAAGGACATGGTGTAGATTCTCCTTGAGGATCAAAGGGAAAGTGTTCAACTTCGTGCACAATTGCTAGCTATGCAGGAAGAGAAAGAAGCCATTCTTCAAAGATTGCATGATATGGAGTTGCAGCTTCTTCAAGCTCAAGAATCTTTGTCCAAGAAAATACCTCATCTTCAGGATGTAAATCATGAGGTAAATCATTCTGATTTGTCTTCAGTTTCCTCTATTGAAAAGTGTGTTGGTTCTTTTGAAAGACATACAAGAGGTATTGGGTCCAAATTGATGTTGAAAATGGGCTATCAAGAAGGAAAAGGTTTCGGCAAGCATGCACAAGGCATTGTTGAGCCTATTTGTGTTGTGAAGCGTCCCAAGAATATTGGTCTTGGCTATGAGCAGCTTAATGGCGAAGCTTTGAGCACATGCATTCAAGAATGTGATGCAAATTTGAAGAGAACATTTCTCCCAAGTTCTCAATTACATCAATGTCATGATGGAAATCTTCCTTACCATTGTTTGAAGCCTTTGTTGCAGCAAGAAGATGGTAGACATGCAGCTTATGGCAAGCATGCAAAGCAACATAAGAGGATTTCTTGTACATATTGTGGTCAATTTAACCATCATGTTTCGAGATGTTGGATGAGGAAGAAGGCACACAAGAAGCAGATGAAGCAAAGACTACCTTCAAAGAATGTGCATATGATTTGCACTTTTTGCCAAAAGAAGGGACATGTTGTCTCTCATTGTTGGACTTTGCATCCAACTCGTCGTCCCATGCACATGCAACAAGAGGACACAAATATTGGCAAAGGTGGAATCATGGATTCCATTATTGATGTGGAAAGGGAAGTTTCACATGAGGGAAAGTTGCAGCAGCAAAAGTCGCCATGGAAGTGGCTTGATGAGAAGTGGATGTGTAGAAATTTTAATAATATATAAATTATTCACCGAGATTATCCTGATTACACACTATTTAAGCTTCATGCATAATACATAACCTTTTCTACAATTGATCATCAATATGCGGAAATAGAAGCAGTCGCATGCGCACATTAAAACATAATCAAGCACACATATCAACACAATATGTAATGGGGAAAGCATACAGCTGAAAACCCCCAACTATCTGTATATTATAATGATAGAGAACATGTAACAATACATAGCACAAAGCTCTCACAGCTCTCAGCACTATCTCACATGCTACACACAAACTAGCACGGAAGATGAACAAGTCACGGGTTCAAATCTCCTCCACAAGTCTGCCTGCCTCTACTGCGCAATCCAAGATGAATAATGATGAGATCCAAGTTCGAATCCCACTAGCTTGTACTGCGCAATCCTCATTGGAAATCTCAATCAATGTGTGTGCAAATCTCATGCACAGCCATAGTCACAACTGATAGTAGACTCACCCTTTCACCCACCTCTAACCCTGGTCTCCACTGAACTGTCCATGCATTGCAGTTAACTGATGTGTTCTTTAGTTGATTTATGAGTTAATAATTAGTGAATTAATTAATAATTAATTCACACCACTCATCACTAGTGTATTTTTCGGTTAGACTAAATACAACTAGTTCAACTAAGTTAAACCGAACACAACTCCACCAACTGTCTCATCAACTCCACCAAACTCTACCACATGAGTTCTAACTGAAGTCAACCATGCAATAGCTCAACTAACCCATAGGAAAATTGTATTTCCTTCTGTCAGCTGCATGTGCCACATCCAAGCATCAAACTGAAGTGCTCCAAGAGGATAAGATAATGTTTATAGTCTAAATATTATTAAGGGTTAATAATATTTGACTGTTCTATTTTTAGCTTGGCAGTCTAAAAATAGAAACCACCCAATGTCTAAAAATAGAGGTCCATGTATTTTTACCAACTCGACCAATCATCCATAAATAGCATCCTGCAACTCATAGACCATGATCCATATGTCTAAAAATAGACTTTGCGCCAAAAATAGCCTGCGGGCCCACTTAGTGAAGGCGACTTCATTTCACTAAGCTCCATCATCTTGTTGCATTTTCAACACTCCCTCTCAACAATATATGGATTATCTGCAACCCCTATCCTGCCTCTGTGGTATTCGAATTTGCTCCTGGTGAGCGCCTTAGTCAAGATGTCAGCATCCTGATCCTCCGTGGGAATATATGAAAGTAACATGATTCTCCGCTGCACACAATCTCTGATATGATGGTACCTGATGTCGATGTGTTTGGATCTATCATGAAATAATGGATTAGCCGAGAGTTTAATGCAACTCTAGTTATCACAATAAATCACAGTAGGCTCCAGATGTGACCCGAGCAACCCGACCAGGATCTTCCTCATCCATATGGCCTCGCATGTAGCCAAGCTTGCTGCCATATACTCAGCCTCTGCTGAACTGAGTGCCACGGATCTCTGCTTCCTGCTGTACCAAGAAACTGCTGTCGACCTGATACTGAAGATCCCTCCAGATGTGCTCTTTCTGTCCGTTGGGCTCCCTGCCCAATCTGCATCCGTGAAGCCACATAGCTTCACCTCATCCTCTTGTCTGTACCACAAGCCATATCCCGATGTGCCTCTAAGATAACGCAATACATGCTTGCCTGCCTTCCAGAAGAGCTTGGTAGGCTTAACCATAGCTTGTGAAAGCTGGTTAACGGCATAGCATATATCGGGTCGTGTATTGACCAGATACATAAGCGACCCCACCAACTGTCGATAGACAGTGGCATCCACTACCTCCGCTGAAGTAGCATCCTCCTTCCTCCAACCACCAGGAAGAGGAGTGTCAACAGGCTTGCAGCCTTGCATGTTGAACCTCTCCAGAATCTCCTGGGCATACTTGCCCTGAGAAGCAAACAGTCCTCCACTGCGTTGCCAAATCTCCAATCCCAGGAAATAATGAAGGATGCCCAAGTCCTTCATCTCAAACTCTCGTGCAAGATCCTCCTTGCATGAAAGTATCAACGGCTCATCTCCCATCAAAATCAGATCATATACATACAGTACGATGATCAACAGCTTCCCCTCCACCACAATCTGGTACAGGTTAGGATCCGCCTCACTCTTGGAGAATCCAAGCCCGGTGAAGTAGCTGTCTATGCGAGTGTACCAAGCACGAGGTGCTTGCTTCAACCCGTATAGTGCTCTCTTGAGTCGGCACACATGCGACTCACTGCTGAAGATCTCGAAACCTTCAGGCTGCTCTATGTACACCTCCTCCTCAATAACTCCATTGAGGAACGCAGTCTTCACATCCATATGATGGATGTGCCACCCCATCTGCGCTGAGAGAGCAAGGATCGTCCGTATGGAAGAGTACCTTGCGACAGGTGCAAAAGTCTCCTCATAATCGATCCCCTCGATCTGTGAAAAGCCACGGGCGACAAATCTCACCTTGTACTTCTCCACACTCCCGTCAGCCGCCTGCTTCACTTTGTAGATCCATCGCAAACCCACCACTGATTTCCCCTCCGGTCTTGGGACAATCTCCCATGCACTGTTTCTGACAATCGAATCATACTCTTCCACCATGGCATCTACCCATGCGGGGTCCTCCACAGCTTCCTCGAAAGAGGATGGCTCTGTCACGACACATTTTATCACAAGAGCCATGTATCCAGTGTACCGGTCCGGTGATTGTCTCTATCTGCGCTGTGCTGTAGGTGGTCCTACAACCTTCTCTGCATCTCGAGCCAGTCGCTCAGCTTCTGTAGTGCGCTTGCGCCCTCTGATGGTTGGCGTTGCATGAGTGGTCTCTTCCACCTCATGAACTTCCTCTTGTGGCTGATCCACATCCGGAAGCTCCTCCTTAGGAACTAATAGCTCCTCATCTGCATGCAAGTGTGGCTCCCTCTCAAGAGAACACTGCATGGCTTTCTCCTCCTGAAACTTGATATCCCGTCGCACAACAGTCTTGCGACTGTCTGGAAAATACACCCGATAGTTGTGAGGTGTATCAGTGTACCCCACAAATATTCCAACCTCTGCGGTCGGATCCAACTTCTTTCTGGCATCCTTCGTCACATGCATGTAGACAGGAGAACCAAAAATCCGCAAATGGGAAATGTCAGGCCTCTTGCCAGAATAAGCCTCCTCCGGTGTACTCATGCCAAGAACCTTGTGAGGACAACGGTTCTGCACATACACTGCTGTATTGCATGCCTCAGCCCACAAGTGAAGGGGTAGGCCATGATCATGCAACATCGCCCGTGCAGCACCCACGATCATTCTGTTCTTCCGCTCAGCCACCCCGTTCTGCTGTGGGTTATGGGGTGCGATGAGCTCTCTCTGAATCCCTTCTGCGCTGCAAAAGTCTTTGAATTCAGCCGAGATGAATTCACCACCATTGTCGCTCCTGAGAGCCTTCACCTTCTTCCCCGATTCCTTCTCGACCAGTGCTTTAAACTCACAAAACTTAGAGTATGTCTCGCTCTTCTTCTGCATGAAGAAGATCCAACACTTTAGAGAGAAATCATCAACAAAGATCACGTAGTACTTGTGCTTTGCTGTCGAAGCTACTGAGAAAGGACCACACACGTCTGTGTGAACTCTCTCAAGGATCGTCGTGGCGCGACTATCCTTCTCGTGAAAGGTGGCTTTCACAAATTTTCCCAAGGTGCACCCCTTGCACTGATCTGACTGCGTAAGAGTGCCCTTAGGAAGCCCAGTAGAAATCTGCTGCAGTATCTTCAAAGCTCCATGGTGAAGGTGGCCCAATCTCCGGTGCCACAGCTCGCCATCATCCCGGCTCACCACTCCTTTCGCCTTGCATGCCATTGCTGCGCAGCCATCTACTTGCAACTGATAAAGGTTCTTGACTCAAACCCCTATCTTCTGGGTTTCTCCATTTTTCTTACTGCGCAGGAAAGCCTTTCCCTCGTGACGACATCATACCCCTTGTCTTCCAACATTGCCACGAGAGATCGGATTCTTCATCAATCTGGAACATACACAATACTTCCTTAAATACGAAGAGTTTAGCAGACTCCTATCGAAAATGGTACCGATACGTTCGCACTATATCTACCATCATCGCCCATCTCGATGTGCACTCCAAGATCTTTCTCCTCAGGATACGAAAGCAAATCCCGATCTCCGGTCATGTGAAAAAGACAGCACCACTATCCAAGAACCATATTAATCCCATCACACTTGAAACCGAAGCCATGCAACGGCGAAAAATCCAGCTCAAACTGCGAGGCTAAGGCCTCTCCAGCTGTAGATCCAGCAGCCTGCTTATTTTTCTTCTTCTGCAAACAATTTGTGGCATAATGTCCGTGTTGGTGACAGTGAAAGCACTTCACCTTGGACATGTCCTGCTTCTTTCCTTTCGCACTGGAATGAGAAGCTTTCTTTCTCTTCCCCTTCTTTGCTTTGGCGGCCAAAGCGCAATTCTCTTCATCAGAGTTCCTTGATGAAGATCCGTCCCTGTTACTCCGCCTTATCTCCTCTTGCACAAGATCCGACCAAAGTCGCTCCCATCCTGGCAATTTCTCTCGACCATTGATAGAGTCATGATAGGAATGCCAACTCTTCAGAAGCCCAAGGAGAGCCAAGCTCACCAAGTCCTCATCATCGACAATCACCCCCACACTTCCCAGCTCATCCCTGCATTGGATGAACTTCGTGAGGTACTTGGGCATACTGTCGCCTTTCTCCATCTTTATGTTTCTGAGTTTGTCCTTGAGCGCTAACTTCCTTTGGTCGCTCTTGCTCTGGAATAGATCTGTCAACGCTTTCCACATCAAATATGGAGTAGATTTTCCATTCAGGCTGGATACAATGTGATCCTTCACGCCCTCCAACAGAATCCTTCGACATTTTTCCATCTTCTTTTGCCAAGCTTCAACTTCAGCAGGATCAGTAGGCTTTTGGACATCCATATCTATGAACTCCTTCGGCCCGTTATCATCTAATACCGCCTCCATCTGATCTTTCCATGCAACATAATTCTAACTGCCCTCAAGGGCATATTCGAGTCGCAAACAGTTGAAAGACATTTCAACTCCGGCACCAAGAAAACAATCTGCTGCAAAATTCGAATTCCAAGCTCAAAACTCAACTGCTTCTGGATCGGTGAGAAAAAATTATTTCTAGCACAGATATCGACTGTATGGGCATTTACTGGATATATCACCTTTCAGAGAAAGGATGGATCCAGAGGCTACCTGGCCCGCTTACAGACTCTGTCTACCGAAATAAATTGTAATCACTGTAATAGATCCGATGATCAATTTTAGCTCCGATACCATGTAGAAATTTGAATAATTTTCTGAATTATTCACCGAGATTATCCTGATTACACACTATTTAAGCTTCATGCATAATACATAACCTCTTATACAATTGATCATCAATATGCGGAAATAGAAACAGCCGCATGCGCACATAAAACAATAATCAAGCACACATATCAACACAGTATGTAATGGGGAAAGAAATAGCTGAAAACCCCCAACTATCTGTATATTATAATGATATAGAACATGTAAAAATACATAGCACAAAGCTCTCACAGCTCTCAGCACTATCTCACATGCTACACACAAAACTAGCACGGAAGATGAACAAGTCACGGGTTCAAATATCCTCCACAAGTCTGCCTGCCTCTACTGCGCAATCCAAGATGAATAATGATGAGATCCAAGTTCGAATCCCACTAGCTTCAACTGTGCAATCCTCATTTGCAATCTCAATCAATGTGTGTGTAAATCTCATGCACAGCCATAGTCACAACTGATAGTAGACTCACCCTTTCACCCACCTCTAACACTGGTCTCCACTAAACTGTCCATGCATTGCAGTTAACTGATGTGTTCTTTAGGCTGATTATGAGTTAATAATTAGTGAATTAATTAATAATTAATTCACACCACTCATCGCTAGTGTATTTTTCGATTAGACTAAATACAACTAGTTCAATAAGTTAAACAGAACAAACTCCATGACACATCTCCTCAACTCCACCAAACTCTGCCACATGAGTTCTAACTGAATTCAACCATGAAATAGCTCAAATAACCCTTAGGAAAAGCGTATTTACTTCTTTCAGCTGCATGTGCCACATCCAAGCATCAAACTGAAGTGCTCCATGAGGAAAAGATAATGTTTATAGTCTAAATATTATTAAGGGTTAATAATATTTGACTATTCTATTTTTAGCCCGGCAGTCTAAAAATAGAATCCGCCCAATGTCTAAAAATAAAGGTCCATATATTTTTACCAACTCGACCAATCATCCATAAATAGCATCTTGCAACTCATAGACCATGATCCATATGTCTAAAAATAGACATAGTCTAAAAATAGACTTTGTGCCAAAAATAGCACAACGGGCCCACTTAGTGGAAAGGCGACTTCATTTCCACTAACTCCATCATCTTGTTGCATTTTCAACGGGGATGGACTTCTTGACGAGTAAAGGCGTGCTCCTTTTGTACATATGCAAATTTCCGATGTATGCATGTATTTTGTTGTAATATATTTTTTGTTTTGAGCCACCTTAGATCATTGATAAAGGTTGCGTTGTATAGTTTCACTCTGTAAATTTCTCGCCAGAAATTTCTGTGTGAGTTCAAGAAGGTCAGTTGTGGACAGTTGTGGACAGCGCGTCGAAGGGAAATATCGATTTCTTTCCATTTGTGGTTCAATTTCATTTGCTTTTTAAATGAAAATTTTTTGAAGGGTTGAAGAGAAGAGGATGTTCATTCTCTCATTTTGTACTCTGATATCAGTTAAACATTTAAATAAGCTTTTTGGGGACCAAAAGCCTCTCATTTTAAGGAGGTGTGATCAGGAGCTCAAATCTGAGCTTGAAAAAACTCAAAATGAAAGTGCTCAAATTGATTTGGAGCACGAAGCCGATGGGATAGGCCTACGGCGATCTGATCTAGCGCTCACGAGCGACCTTTGAAATCGACCTGTCGTATGAAGAAGTTGTTGCATTTTGAAATCACCCAATAACCTCTAATGCTGAATGGGTTCATTATTTTAATGTGGAGAAATATTTTTAATATATTAAAGTTTAATTAAAGTTTTATATATATTAAAAATTTAATATTTTATTTGATTTAAAAAAAATCATATATTATATTAATATTTTTTTATATATTAAATATTAATTTAAAATATATATATATTAATTATATTAATTTAAAAATCCATATTAATTAAAACCCAAGGTATAATGTTAAAGTTTAAATGTGGCAACATAATATTTCAAATGTTTTAAAGTCATGGTAATATGGCATTCAACGTGGGTTTTAAAAGGTAATCATGGCATAACGTATGGTTAAGGCAAAAGTATTAAAGGTTTGAATACGTGGAATAATGTATAGTTTAAAACCCACATGGCTACGTGTTATGTTTGGAGCACGTACTGTAATACATTGCAATGGAGCGGAAGTTATGGAGGGGCTTCGAGCTAGCCCTCTCTCCAACCACGTGACCACATCCACAGAAACGTAGGCCCGGCGGGAATTT
This sequence comes from Pinus albicaulis, assembly GCA_034641835.2. NCBI lineage: Eukaryota > Viridiplantae > Streptophyta > Pinopsida > Pinales > Pinaceae > Pinus > Pinus albicaulis. Next base: position 1,287,790,815 of record CM076581.1, on the reverse strand, counting down.
CAATACGGTTAAACGTTTAATGTTTGGATAAGACTGCATGTGGCCATGTCAACCTAGTGTTTAATGCTAACAGAAAATGCCGCCAATTTAGCGTCGGTTCCACCAGATTAGGCAGATGTGCCAGTTTAGTTAAGTTAACTGGTAGTGTCTGCACATTTAGTGGAGCTTGTTTAGGCCAAACTGGCAGTCTGAGTAAATGTGCCATAACTTTGGCTAGGAAAGGCCTTCTGGAGTGTTTTTTTTTTTTTTTTTGGGTCTCTTCGACCTTATGGACTCAATGGAGCAGGTATAAAATCTAACAGAGATCATATTCAGAGGTTTAAGTATCGAAGAAGATGAAGGAGCCATGAGGGCTTAGAAGGAGAAGGCTGTGTATTGGACTGTGTTTCTCTGTTTAAGGTAAATGAATAGGCATTCTTAGCTATTTCATGCCTTTTGAATCTGTTTAGATGGTTTTCAGAGCCTGTTAAGAACTTTAGAAAGCCGAAAAGCTTCATTTAAGTTCTAGAGGCCATTTTCCAAACAGAGTGTGTAGGCGAAACCGGAGCAGCCGGAGGCCGTTTTTGATGAAACAAAACTCTATATTGACTATTTCAGTCATTCTGGAACCAATGGAAGTGGTTTCAGATCATTTTTAGTACTTCTACAGCTCGAGAAGTTGATATGAAGTCGTGGGCAGCCCTGGGCAAACCGTGGAGGAGAGCCATTTTTGGGGATGTTGTGCTTAATGTAAGCAATTTATCAGTTGGTATTTGATGTCTGATCATTATTGGATGCAGCAGTAGTGGTTTCAGGAGCAGAAACATAAATCTGAGGGAGTTTGTGCCATTTAGAAGCTCAGAGAAGCTTAGTGCACCGACAGAAGGATGTGTGTCCATGGAAGCCTAAAGCTGTTTGCAGGAATTGGACAGCCATTAAAGGGATTTAAAATGGTATTCTCAGCCCTTTGAATCATTTTCGTATTCATTGTGGTTAAGTGTGGAGCTTGTAAAAGAATTTAAGTACCTTAATCCCAAAGAGTCTAGTCATGTTGACGAAGCTCAAAGGAGATGTAGCCCAAGAGTTGGGGTGAAATCCTATATTATATTGTTGTTGTGTTTTGTTATTCTATGGCTGAATTATGTTGCTGATATACATGTTAAGTTCCAGAAAAAAAAATAAACTTAAAACACATAAACAGAAGAAAAGACATACACCTCTTCCAAGCAAAAATTCTGCATAATGTCAAGTTTGAGTAAGGTCATTTTAATTAAGTCTGAGTGTTTACTTCTATTATTTCTTTAGGCAAAGTTTGTAAGAGGGCCAGGTAGCTTCTGGATTCATTCTTTCTTTGAAAGGTGACATATATGGTAAATGCCCCTACAATCTATCTCTGTATTAGAAATAAGAAGTTCTCACATTTTCAGATTTAAAATTTGGAGTATTTGCACTCATTTACATAAATGAAAATGGATACCTTGCACCCTTTTCAAGTACAATCCATTTTCAGATCACAAAATTATCTTTATCGACAATCAGTGGCAGACATGCAATGACATGAGAGTGAAAAATATAAATTCTGAAAACCTTAATAGTTTTGATCAAATCATATGCATGTTTTTCTAAAACAAGACTTTTGCTAAAGAATGAAATTGGTTTTTTTGTACCTTGTTGTCCTTTTTGCATTAAAACTCCAACTATGGTATTTTCAGATGCAAATGTGAAAACTAGAAATTCTCTTGAAAAATTTGGACTAATAAGGAATGGAGCTTGAGTGAGGGACTTCTTTATCTCTTCAAATGATTGCTTGGCTTCAACAGTCCATTTAATATCATATCCTTTCTTCAACATCTTGGTAATTTCTTTGACAATTTCAACAAAGTCCAGGATGAACCTTCTCACAAAGTTTGCTTTCCCAAGAAAGGATTGAATTTCCTTGTCATTCCTTGGTAGGTCTATCTTTTGAATAACATTAAGTCTATTTTGATCAATATTTGTCCCATCCTTTGATATAATATGTCCAAGAATTTTTCCAGAATTTGGAGCAAAAATAATTTTAGTGGGGTTAAGGGAGATACCAAATCTTCTACACTTCTGTAGAATTCTCTCCAAATGATCCAAATGATCTTCCTCCCTTCTTGAAAATACGGTTATGTCATCCAAGTAGACCACAACTAACTTATCTTTCTCCTCAATAAAGGAAATGTCCATTTCTCTTTGAAAGGTCGCTCCTGCATTCATCAAACCAAAAGGCATCTTGGCGTACATGAATGTACCCCATGGTGTGGTAAAAGAAGTATTATCTTGATCTTTTGGGTGTACCAATATCTGATTGTATCCTGAAAAACCATCCAGCATGGACATCCTTTGAGAGCCAACAATATTATGCAAAATCTGATCCATCTTGGTAAGAGGATAATTGTTTTTCAAGGAAGCCTTGTTCAAGTTTCTGAAATCAATACAGATTCTGATCTCTCCACTTCTTTTTTTTGAATGGTACCAAATTAGCGAGCCATTTTGAGAATATTATAGGAAAAATCATTTTTGCATCAAAAAATTTCTTAATTTCTTTCTCAATTAGAGGCACGAGAAATGGGTTAATCCTTCTCAATTTATGTTTGAAGGGTTTCTCATTCTCTTTGATAGGAATAGTATGTTGTATAATAGTAGGATCATACTTTTTTAGATCAGCATAACCCCATGCAAAAACATCAATGAACTTCTTCATAATCTCAATAAATTTCTGTCTCATCTCCATAGAAAGAAACTTGGAAAGCTTTATCATTTTAGGCACTGATGTTGTACCAATATTACAAGTTTCTACCTCCTCATCATTAGCTTGCATCCTAGGAGATTTGAAAACATCGTTTTGATAAAAAAGTTTTTCAAGTGGAATAAGACCCTTCGGTATACAATTATATTTCAACTGCAAAACTTCCAAATTGACCTTAGTTTCAGCAAACATGTTTTGTTGATCCACTTGTGTGCTTTCAAATTCCTCTTTTAACTCTATGAAATTTCTCACTTGTTGGTCATCTTCAAACACTTGCCAATGGATGATATTATCTGGGATAATAGTCATATGTTTCATACTTCTCAGTAGAATGTGTATGGATGACAAACAAACTTGCAGAAACAACTAGAGAATCAACCATTGAGTTTTGATCTCTAGTTTTCATAATAAATGCATATTCTTGAAAATTTTCAAGCATTTCAATAATCAGATTTCTATAGGCTCTCATCCTCACATCCTTAGTTTGATATACTCCTTCAACTTGTTTGATTACTAACTCAGAATCTCCACACACTGATATATTTTTGGCACCCAAAATTTTCAAAATTTCCAAACCCAAAAAAAGAGACTTATATTCAACCATATTATTGGTACAGTAAAAGTTAAGTTCAAAGGAATAAAACTTACTTTCATCATTAGGAGTAGTGATTCATATCCCTGCTCCAACCCCCTCTCTTCCAGAAGATCCATCAAAGTGTAGAAGCCACTAGCCCTTTGCCTTCTCTTCGACAATTTCCTGGTTTTCCACTTGCTGATTTTCATTTTGTTGAATTTATGCTTTCCCTTCGCTTTTTTCTTCCTCAGTTAGCTCATTGAAAATAATTTCTAATCCTAATTAGGTTTCAACAACATAAATGGGAAAATTTTGAGGTTTATCCTTGCTACTTACCATGTAGGCCATCCTACTCTCCCTGTACAACCTTCTATGCTCACCAAAAACAGGAATGGTGGCATATGTCAAGTCCATTTGCATAATGCCTTTTATTTTTGCTGCCCGAGATCTAGATAAGAGCATGCTAAACTTGGGGGGAATATCTGCCACCAAAATTTCCATTACCACTGTCTTGGCAGGCACTTGTGTTAGGCCAACAACAACATCTTTGATGAGTCCTATGCATTGGACTCTTTTAGATTCAAAAGAAAATAGACCCTTGTATGGCCTAGTGATCTCCAAACCCATCCTATCCATAATCACCTTAGTCATGAGGTTATAAGAAGCCCTTGAATCCAACATGGCATTGTGTAAGGTCATGTCATGGATACTAAGGCTGACATAGAAAGGAGGTACTTCTTCATTCTGCTCATCTTCCAATATTGGTTGTAAGTAGATGGTAGGATGGTCTTCTTGTATATTGAGGATATCTGAAGCTCCTGGTTGAGAATTCAACATTTTCACAATTTTTCTTCTATACTCATTTACCTTGAGAATCTCTCCAAAGGGAAAAGAATCTTAATTTTAGAGATCTCATTCTCCAAAATGAAAACAAAAGTAATATTTTCATTTTCTTTGGCAGGGGGAGGAAGTGGTGGGTCTTTTCTAGGCTCAACTGCTTTAGGAGCATCTTTCTTTGGTTGTGTTTTATTTGTAGTGATGGGAACATTTTTGTCTAAGATTGTACTACTTTTTCATCTCAAATATAGCATGCTGATAACCCTTAAGATAGTAAAATTGTCCCTCATCCTTATTCAAATCATGATCAAACTCATCATTCTCTTCTTTGGTCAGAAACATTCCAGACATGTTTTCATCTAGGCAATGGATAGTGTCCTCTTGAATCTCAGGCTGAGTTTCTTCTTCATCAATCAAATTCTGCTGAAAAGGAGGCCTCACTTGAGGGTTAGGCTGATTTCGATTTTCTCTTTGTCTTTGCTAATTCAGAGGCCTTCCAAACTATGGATTTCTGATTAGTGGATCATGTTGTGTAGGAGGGCAAGAAGTGGTTCCAAGGGAAAGTCTATCCATGAGTTTCTCCATAGTATTCATCATAGAATCAAACTTATCATTTGAGGAGGAAGGCTTCTCTTATTATTTTAGGTTTTTTTTACCCATATTAGACTTATTAGCTGCTATCATGTTCACTTCTACTTTCACAACATCATTCTGCATTTCTGCTAAAGAAGCAGATTCTCTTTCCCTAAGAATAATGGAGAAATCATAATCAAATGCCTCTGCATAGCGTAATTGAGCAGCTCCTGTGGGAGGTTTAAGATGAGCGGGTATAGAATTTTATACTTTGTTAAAACTCTTAGAGAAATCTTGGATAGATTCATCTAAGGTTCTTTTTAAACTGTTGTATTCTGTAAGGGTATGCACTGGGTTTGTTCTATTCCCCCATTTTCTCAAAAAATTATCTTCAACCTGATTCCAATTCTGCAAACTTGTTGGAGCTAGGGATTTAAACCATTTTCTAACCTCACCAGTGAAACTTTGAGCAAATAGTCTCATTTTAACATCTTCATGGTTTACTTCCTCTCTGCCTATGAAATCATTGAATTGATCCACATGTTCCTCAGCTGTTATTTCTTCTCCACTCCCCCAGGTTTGAATTCTAGTCGAGTATTTACTTGGGAGGGCATTAAGAACAGCTGGGAGGACAAGTGGGGCATATCTTGCAGGTGCAACAAGAAGAGGTGGAGGTGGAACAATTCCAGCCATAATGATAGGGACTGGTATTTCTTAGAAAAACAGTGGGAGAAGATGAGCTATTAGGAGGTAATGTAGTTGGTCCTTTGCAGTCGAGATACAAATGAGCTCCACTCAGGTGAAGGTATACCATATTTTATTTTCAACGGGAATTCAAATGGATCTAACTCTTTTAAATTTTCAAAAGACTCCCTCTCTAACAACAATTCTGATGTAACTATTTCCCAAAATTCTTCTTTTTCTTTTTTGGTTACTAAGGCTGAGGTATCAATACCTAGTCTTTGCAGGTCTAGAATTATCTCAATCAATTCATTTTCACTCTTAGACCTAAATAAAACCTCCTAAATTTTACCATCAAATTTTTTATCTTCAAGACTTCGAACAATTTCAGAGGATAAAGCTCTTGAGTGTAATGGAATACCTGATTTTGAAGAGCTTCTTTCAATTCTTCTAAGAATCCTCTCTGGATTATCCAAAATGGTAGGTGGGGTAGGGTCACCAAGGTAGTTTCTGCAGCCTCGAAAAATTCTGAGCTCCTGCTACCTCCAAGAGTTCAGCTTCACTGTTTGCATAAAATCTTCGGGAAATATGTTTTCAGACTCTCGGTAGACGCACAAAAATGTTATCACCAAATTGCCCCTGATAGGCTTCTCATCAATCAAATTAATGTAACTCTTTCAAACCACTTTTAATTGAATATTAGCCTCTTCAATTTGAGAGGGCTCTCTCAAAGGGGACTTATGATTTTCATTCGAAATACTATTAGATGGATAACTCTATGAACTGTGAATTGATTTTGATTGATTGCAGGTTGAAAAATAAAAGAATTGCTACCATTGGGCTATGGGGTCAACATCAATAAACTCAATGATAGTAATTCTTCTTATGGAAGCCGAGGAAAATAGAGGTTTCAATGAAAGATGGTACATACACACATCATAGGAAAAACACAACAATTTAACCTCTAAAGGAAGTGAGAGCATGATAACATGAGTTCTGATTAATTAGAGATAAAACTCACTTCAGATGACTAAACATGAAAGATATAAAGTAAACAAAACATTGAACACCTCATTCGAATCCCAGGTCTATAATTAAAATATCACTATATATTACTGAAACAGAAAAAACATTAGAGAGTATCAATTTGGTACAATATTCTCCAACCCTTTGATATTTGATGTTCTGTCTATAAATAGACTCTTTTACATTGCAAATGATCTGCCCAGCTGGCTAGATCCTCGAGATATAACTTTGACACCTAAGATAACTGAAAACTACTTTCTTGGAACAGAAAAAGACAACTAACCTTTAAAGAATCACGATCCTAATAGGACTCTACTTCATATTTATTACATTTTGTTTCTCAATAGTGAGACAGTTACATGATAAGGATCACATGCTCGAGAAACATTCACCATCACTAACATATTTAATGTACCTCCTAAATTTAGGAAACACAATCCTACTTTTCAGGAAAAGATAAAATCCACTTTAATCTTGGTCTTCACCTGCTAAGTCAGATGAGTAACACCTGCTGCCGAGCAGTGAGTCTATGGGCCGGCATGGCCCGCCGATGGGCCGGATGACTCTAGATGGCCGATCGATCTTCCATGTGTTGTTTAAACCTCCAAAAACCTTAAAAATCCTCTTGCTACAAAACAAAGCAAACTTAGGCATTTTCGTAGCGTAGTTTAGTAGCGAACTTATTTTTTTCTTTCACCCATATTTCGCCACCTTTTCCGGTTAAAAACATTTTCTATGACAAAATATCTAAATACAACCAACCTCCTCAATTCTTCATTAAATTGATTTTAGAGGCAAAAGAGCATCTTAGAATTTTCGCATGCTTTTTTGGTCCTTCGGGGCTTGACCACACTAATAAACCGCCTAAAAGGTGATCCCATTTGCAAGATTTTTATGATTTATTTTCTTCAAATCGATCTTTCCAGTCAAAATTTAAGTCGCTTGCAAGCTATGAACCTCATCAAAAATGTTTCCAACCTAACTCTTCGCCTTTGGAGATTCATATTCATTCACAATATGTTGACCTATGGGTTCTTCAACCACCTGGCCATTCTCAACCCTTTCTTCTCCAACTCCTTCAATCAAGTCCAATTGTTCTCGAAGGTCTTCCACTTGATCTTTCAATGATCTCGTTTTCACTTTTTGTAAGTGTAAGTTCATTTTTCTTGGTATGTTTGACCACAAGTATTAAGGGTTGAGTCTCGTTTTTAGCAAACTTTGGCATTATCCATATACTTTGAAACACTTGAGAGTTTATTTTCCCAATTTTTATCTTCTCGTAAAATCTAACCTTTTCAAACCTATGCTTCTCTCGCCTCTAACTTCAACTCAAGTATTCTTCTACCCGTTTTCCTCTTAGCCGCTTTTTTGCTGAGCAGTGTTTTGATTTTTCAATTATCTTCTCCTTTCCCTTTCTCTACTTGATGAAAAATTCTTCTTCTGCTGCTGGAGATAAATCTATGATGTTCACTGGCTACATAGCTTCACTAACTTTCTCTGTCCATTTTCTCTCCATGGCCTTCTTTGCAAACCTGGCCATTGGCTTCCTTGGCTGAAATATAAAACCAACATCTTCTCCTACAAAATCCAATTTCTTGATAGTCTTACCTTTCATCAGTTTCCTTCCATCACCTTGAATTTCTTTTGCTTGCACTATTGGGGACTCCTCAATATCAATTGCATGAAGGATATATTATAGATTTCCTTTGGCCAATGTCTAACTCTTAGTTATCCTCTTACTTCTTTGTTTGCTAATTTTCTGTTTCTGTTTTGCAGGTGCTGGCTGAGGGATATCAGTTTCTTGCAGAGGTTCATCTCCTATGTCCATTGGTTATGCAGGGGACTGTATTATTTCTTCTTCACCATCTTCTATTGTAGTTGGTGTTGTATTAGTTATAGGTTTTAAGATTTTCTTTGGAGTCACTACATCTATTTCATACCCACTCATAAACAGAAATGAAGTCCAATATCTGTTTAACCTTTTTAACTCTTCGAGCACTAACATTTTTATCAGACCATGGTGAAATAATGATGTCTAATTACCTTCTGACTTGACTTGAACTCTATCTGACATCTTTCCCAAACTCCTGTATAAAAAGAAAGGTAAGTCAAGTGATTTATTACCTACAAAGTGCAGAAGGAGTGTGATACGATAAGAGTAAACCATGTGGGATCTTCCCTCACACGTGAAATGATTTTGGATCACCAGCAATAGCTTTGCATAATTTTCTTTCATATAACTCCTAGGATACCATTGGTCAAATCAACTCCTCTGTGCTCCTCCTTGAGAAACTCCTCACAAACCTGCATTGTAAACTTTGTGCCTTTAAACCATTCTTCACCACCTCTAGGGAATTCAGTAGCTTGTGATATGTTCTCTGGTGATACTGTGAGATTCAGAATCCAAAATTTTGATGATGTCCCTGTAAAATTGGTGGCAAAGTCCTTTGAAACCTGTGAATGGAAACCTTGCAACTTTTGGCAGAATTGTAGACAGCTCGTCCTGCTAAAAACTTCCACAACATTCGAGTCTTCATTAAGCAATTTCAAATCCATGGGTTCATACCTGAGACAATCACCACCCTTTTTTGTTTTCTTTTTCGAAGACATGGATTATTTATAGTATTCGCTGCCTCGCTTGTTGGTGACACCTACAGAACCGAATTCGATAGCAACCTATTTGGTGTGATGAAGCAGCTCTCCAAGAATAGATTCACATGCAAGGATTACACAATAATATGACAAAGGGAGGGCTTGGGGTAATGTTTAAAAGGTTAATTGACAACGAGGATTTGATAATATCACATATGACCATAAAATATAATCATTACAAAAAATACAACTATGAATGTTTGAAAATCATCATAACGAACTATAGTGACCTTACCCTTTACTTGCCTTATCAAAAACTGACACCTCACAACACTATGACACCTTTTGCTGAAAAAACCTAGTTTCGTTGTGAAGAAATTTTGGCTGTTGACATATTCGCTACGGAACTGTTGGGTAGTTTCGTAGCGAAATCTTCTGATTTCATTTGCAATTCTCTACGAAATTCTGAAAAACTGACAGGTGTAAAATTTTGTGATTAAATGCATGGGAATGACAAATTATATGATGTGAGGTTGATTTGACTGAAATGATATGGCTAGAGGTGAGCTTTAAACTTAAGGTAAACATCATCAAATGAAAAAAAAAATCAGACATCTCATAAAAATGACTTAGGAGACCACATCTATTTTGGTGAATGACCTGCATGACCTGCATTCCCTGAATAACCTGTAGAAGTCTATCATTTTCTTTGGAGTCACTACATCTATTTCATACCCACTCATAAAGGGAAATGAAGTCCAATCTCTGTTTAAACTTTTCAACTCTTCCAGCACTAACAATTTTATCAGACCAGGGGTGAAATAATGATGTCTCATTACCTTCTGACTTGACTTGAACTCTATTTGAAATATTTCTCAAACTCCTGTATAAAAAGAAAGGGAAGTCAAGTGATTTATTACCTACAAAGTGCAGAAGGAGTTTGATATGGTAAGAGTAAACCATGTGGAATCTTCCTTCACAGGTGAAATACTTTTGGATCACCAACAACAACTTTGGATAATTTTCCTTCATATAACTCCTGTGGATACCATTGGTCAAATCAACTCCTATGTGCTCCTGCTTGAGAAACTCCTCACAACCCTGAATTGTAAACTTTGTGCCTTTAAATTGTTCTTCACCACCTTTAGGGATTTCTGTAGCTTGTGATATGCTCTTTGGTGATACTGTGAGATTCAAAATCCCAACTTTTGATGTTGTCCCTGTAAAATTGGTGGAAAGTCCTTTGAAACTTGTGCATGGAAACCCTACAACTTCTAGCAGAATTGTAGGCAGCTCATCCTCCTGAAAATTTCCATAGCATTAGGGTCTTCATTAAGCAATTTCAAATCCATGGGTTCATACCTATGATAATGAACACCCTTGTTTGTTTTCTTTTTCGAAGACATGGATGCTTTATAGTCTTTGCTGCCTCGCTTGTTGGTGACACCTACGGAACCGAATTTGACAACAACCTATTTGGTGTGATGAAGCAGCTCTCCAATAATTGATTCACATGCAAGGATTACACATTAATATGACAAAGGGTAGGCTTGGGGTAGCATTTAAAAGGTTAATTGACAACTAGTATTTTGATAATATCACGTATGACCATAAAAGATAATAATTACAGCAAATACGGCTATGAATGTTTGAAAATCATCATAACGAACTATAGTGACCTTACCCTTTACTTGCCTTATAAAAAACTGACACCTCACAACACTCTGACACATTTTGCTGAAAAAAACCAGTTTCGTAGCGAAATCTGCTAATTTCGTTTGTAATTCGCTACGAAATTCTGAAAAACTGACAGGTGTAAAATTTTGTGATTAAATGCATGGGAATGACAACTTATATGATGTGAGGTTGATTTTACTGAAATGATATCGCTAGAGGTGAGCTTTAAACTTAAGGTAAACATCATCAAATGCAAAAAAAAATCAGATATCTCATAAAAATGACTTAAGAGACTATATCTATTTTGATGAATGACATGCATGACCCTATCAATGAAAGTTTTAAAACTTAATGAGTGATAACAATTTTAATAGATAGGTAATCATTGCGGAAATTTTAAAAAAGCTGCACACAACCTTATTTCATCTTACATAAAGAAAACTATCTATTAGTAGTGGCATTTGAATTTGCAGCACTTTCAGTGTTATTTTCTCTATTTTTTCTTTTGTGGGGTTTTGAGTTCATTTTTATTCTTTTTAAACTTTTCTTTCTTTTTGTATTTTTGTCTTTATTCAATTTTGTTTTTAGATATACCCTCTTTTCATTTTTATTTTATGTATTTTTTTGGCAATCATTTGCATATTGAAAATTATTTACAATATAAAATTACTGAGACAAAATAGGCAATCACCTTGAGATCCTATAAATTATAGGACCCTAACAGTGGCTCTAGCTGAGGATGGCACTTCACCATGTGAAGTGTCAAGAACATTTGATCAATAGCCTTGAGTATCCCATTTCAACAATGTCTACACCTGATTTCTTTTGTTGTTGGAGTACTTATGGCAGCATATCAATCAAAAGCTTAGGGCCTTCTCTACAGGCTTCAACTTCTGTCAATAGGTTACCCAATCAAAAAGAATAAAGACAATGATATTTACAATGATTTCATGTAATAAAAAATCTTTATGCTAAGAAAAGTAATGCTTCAGCATTCTGCCATTCATATGTCCACCAGACATTTCTGCTTGATCTAGATCCTTAAGAAATAATGCATTGTGTCTTATGAAAGCATAGATGATGTAAGGTCCTTTCCAAAGATAGTCAAATTTCCCATGTTTACCTTTGTCCTCTCTTCTGGAATCCCGCTTCAGAACTCTGTCACCCAAATTGAAATCATCAGCTTTAGTTCTTCTGTCAAAAATATTTTTGACATTTTTCTGGGTGAGCTGTGTTTTATTGTAGACTTCTTCCTTGTATTGCTGCAATTGAATAGTCTGATTAATCCTCCTCTAAGTGCCATTTGGCTCAACCTGCAATTCTTGAATTATCTTCATAAACCAATTGGTACGGTGACATGCCAATTAACTTCTTTGTAGTAAGTTTGTGAGCCCAAAGTGCATTAATTAACTTGTTGTGCCATGACTTTTTGTTGTTTTCTAACATCATTTTTATGATTTTGACCAAACTCTTATTTGAGGATTCAACCAACCCATTACCCTGAGAGTAATAAGCAGCTGAATGTACCAAAGTAATATGGTATTTACTGCAGAATTATATCATTTTATTGGATTTAAAGGCTGCAAAATTATCAATAATGAGTTTGTTTGAACAACCCAATCTAGAGAGGATACTGGTTTCCAGAAATTTAATAATGACGTCATCAATGGCTAATCTGGAAGGTCCATTTAGTAAAGTAATCAGTGGCTGTGAGAATCCAATTATGTTGGGCAGAGGATGGAGGATGAATTTCACCAATTAAATCCAATCCCCATTGCTGGAAAGGACTTTCAACAGATATAGGTTTTAAAGGCAAAGGTGATACTTTCATTTTTCCTTCAAATATTTGGCATTTATGGCAGGAGGTTACTTTCTTCTGGCCATCAGGGAAAAGGGTAGGCCAGTAAAAACTAGCTCTAAGGATTTTGTTAATAGTGGTTTTCCAGTATAGATGTCCACCACGATCACCTTCATGGAATTCCTACATGGTCCTTTCTGCATCATCCTTCAATAGACACTTTAGTAAAATACCACCAGCATATTTCCAATATAAAACATTATCTATGATGCAAAACTTGACTACTTTAACTTTAGAAATCTAGCATTTGTTTTTGTCAAACCAGGAGGAGAATTTAAATTGAATAAAAAAAAATGAGGGTTGCATACTAGGGTGAGTCCAGAAAAGCCTCATTAATATTTGGAGTCGCCTGATCCTCTTGGTCATATAACACAACAACAAATTTGATGTTCAATGCATGAAAATTTGACTCAGCTATCAATTTGGCTAGTTCTTGTCCTTTGATAATATTGGTGGGTTTGATTTCTAAGTCATACTCAAGAATGGTAGTAATTCATTTACCACTTTTACCATCAGGTGCATTCTGAGTTAAAATATCTTTGACTACTGAATTTGGTACATAGGAAATTATATGGGATGTAGGATATACACTCTGAATCTTTAATTGCGTTTATCAATTTAAAGGTTTGTTTTTCCATTATGTTATATTTCAAAGCTGCATCTCTTAAAGCCTTACGAAAGAATGCAATGGGTTGTTCAAATCCTTCATTATTTTTCTGTAATAAAATAGCTGCATCAGTATGTTCAGTTGCAAAAGAAAAGGTTATAAAATCTTTAGTGAAATCTGGACTAATCAGGACTGGTGCTTTTGTCAATACTTGTTTAACTAGATCAAAGGATTGTCTTGCTTAAATGTTCTATATTATTTCTGAATCTTTTTTCAACATATTTGTTATATTTCTGAGAAGTTCTGCAAGGTTAGGAATGAGTCTTCTTAGGAAATTAATCTTTCCAATGAATGATTAAAGCTCCTTAATGTTTCTAGTACGACTGATTTTCAATATAGCTTGAATTCTATCGGCATCAATTCTAATACCATCTTTAGAAATAATATGACTCAGAAGCTTTCATTCTTCAAGGCCAATAAGTGTTTTCTTAGGATTTAATGAAATGCCAAACCTTCTACACTTTTCAAACACTCTTCTCAGATGTAAAAAATGTTCCTCATCAGTTTTTGAATAGACAATAATATCATCTAGATAAATCACAATAAACCTGCCAATTTCATCAGCAAAGGCAATATCCATTGCTCTTTTAAATGTGGCTCCAATGTTCATTACTCTGAAGGGCATCTTCACATACATGAAGGTACCCCATGGAGTAGTGAAAGTTGTTTTATCCTAATCATCAGGATGAACTAAGACTTGGTTGTAGCCTGAGAAACCATATAATAAGGAAATCATACAAGATCCAACTACCTTCTGTAATATACGGTCGATTTTTGGCAAAGGGTAGTTTTCTTTTAGGGAGACCTTATTAAGATTTATGAAATCTATGCATAATCGGATTTCTCCCGTTTTCTTCCTAGTTGGCACTATGTTGGAGACCCATTTAGAGGTCCTAAGAGGAACTATAATTTTAGTATCCTACATATTTTTAATTTCTTTCTCAATCAAAGGCATCAGAACTGGATTTATTCTACAAAATTTATGTTTAAATGGTTTCTAATCCTCCTTAATTGGGATTTTATGTTGTATAATACTAGTGTCATATGCTTTGAGATCTTCATAGGTCCAGGGAGAGACATCAATGAATTCTTTGAATAAAGCAATGTATTTTTGTTTTTCAGCAACAGGCAATGATTTTGATAGTTTTATCATTTTAGCATATTTTTCATTGCTTATATTACACTCTTCTACATCTGCCCCTTATTTTAGGCTTTTTAGCTACATCATTGAAATCAAATAATTATTCTAGTGGAACCAAACCTCTCAGTAAAACATTATCCTTTAAATGAAGTATTTCAAACTCTTCTTTTTTTGGATCTATTTCAAGAAATTATAATTTATTTACAACTTTATCTACATGAGTATTTACATTTGAATTACTTATCTGTTTTTGTTCATTAGAATGTACAACTATTTGATCTTTTAATTCACATTCTAAATCTATACTATTTTCTTCATATTCATCCTTAGACTACATAAAGTTTTCAATTTGCTTGTCATTTCCAAAAACTTTCCAATACCTCATATTATCTGGTAAAACTGGTCAATGTTTTAATTCCACTGTATATTGTTTATTGGGGTGAGGCATTTTACATGTATATTGTTTCCCTCCCTATCAATGGGGAGGGAAACAACAAAAATATTTTGAAACACTTAAGAAAAAAATTGTCACAACACCAATCTTAGCTTTACCAGATCTTCAACAACCATTTGAAATTGAAATAGATGCTAGTGGTTATGCAATGGGTGCAGTTTTACCTCAAAAAGGGAAACCTATTTGTTTTCATTCAGAAATTTTTTCTAAGGAAGTTGCAAATTATCCGACATATGATAAAGAATTGTTTTCTTTGGTTGAAAGTGTTAAGAAATGGAAACAATACTTAATGGGTAAGGAAACAATGATTCACACAGATCATCAGTCACTTCAGTACCTTCAATCTCAGACTAAGTTGCACCAATCTCGTCATTACAAATAGATGGGATTTCTTCAGCAATTTCACTTAGTAATTAAGTACAAGAAAGGTGTAACAAACAAATTAGTTGATATGTTGTCTAGACCATATTTGAATGCTTTAGTAGTGCTGTAGAATAGTTCTTTAAAACTTGAAAGCTATTTAGAACAATATAGTACAGA
Source organism: Pinus albicaulis (assembly GCA_034641835.2). NCBI lineage: Eukaryota > Viridiplantae > Streptophyta > Pinopsida > Pinales > Pinaceae > Pinus > Pinus albicaulis. The sequence goes on along the minus strand of CM076581.1, from coordinate 1,287,775,443 downwards.
TGCCGATTTGAAAGATATTTATGAATCACTAACACATGGTACTCAGGTGGAAGAAGTCAATTTTCATGTTCATGATAGGTTGTTATATCATCTGGGTAAGTTGTGCATACCACAAAAAAAAACAACGCATGTTATTCAGGAAGCACATTCTTCTCGCATTTCAGGAAATTTTGGCGTAAGCAAGAGAATGGCGCAAATTCAAAAGTATTGCTACTGGCCTCATATGTATGAAACAATTGTTAAGTATATTAAAGGATGTGTTATGTGTTTGAAAAACAAACTAAGCAATTGAAATATTAGCTCGTATATGCCACTTCCAGTTCCTTCGTGACCATGGGACAATATTTCCATGGACTTTGTTGGAGGAATTCCTATGTCCAGGAGAGGGCATGATTACATGTATGTCATGGTTGATCGTTTCAGAAAGATGTGCATTCTTGTTCCATGCAAAAAGAAAGTGACTACTGAAAAGACTGCACAGATGTTATTTCAACAGGTATGGGTTCATTTTGGGTTGACTCTTTGAAAAGTGCCACAGATGTTATTTCAACAGGTATGGGTTCATTTTGGGTTACCTACTTCCATTATTTCTGATCGAGACACTTGCTTTGTAGGAGAGTTTTGGTCCACTTTGTGGGGACTCATGGACACAAAATTGAAGAAGAGCACAACTTTTCATCCATAGTCTGACGAGAAGACAAAAGTGGTGAACATGACAGTGATACATATTCTCGAGGTTACTGCAAAAAACATCCTAAGTTGTGGGATGAATATTCACCTTATGTGCAACATGCTTAAAATTGAGGCTTACATTATTCGACTAATAGATCTCCATTTGAAACATGTTTTGGCTATCTACCAAAGTCACCAATGGAGTTCATGTTTGGTGAAGAAGATAAAGTGGATGGATATGAAAATTCAAATACAGAAGTTAAGTTCATTCAACGAATACAGCATATACATTAAGCAGCGCAAGATCAGTTAGAGAAGAGTCATGCCAAGTACAAAACGCTCCATGACAAGCATCGAGTGGATCATGATTTTTAGGTCAGTGATTAGGTATGGTTGTATATCAGTAAAGATAGGTTGAAAGGTGAAGGTAAGAAACTGAAACCCATCAAGTATGGTCCTTTCAAGATTGTGGAAAAGATTGGAAATAATGCATTCTGGTTAGATTTACCTTCCTACATGCGTATTTATTCAGTTGTAAATGTAGAAAATCTGAAGTTGTATGAACCTCAGATGATCATTGATTCAGAGGAAGATACACAGATTCCTACCATTGATGATTTGGCACCTAAGTATATGAATGAGTTGCGGGAAGATACCATCTTGGATAGGAAATTTTACTCTTCAAGGCATGGAGATGTTGAATATCTTCGACTGGGAATCAAAGGAATGAATCCAAGCAAGGCGAGGTGGATGGAGATCGGAAGAGTGAGGGAGTTGTACCCTCACCTCATGTCTGCTTAAATCAAACTTTTGTTGGTCCAAAAGCTTTCAAGTGGACAAGATTGATCCAGGAGGATCTTGCATTAGTTCAGATCGATAGGTAAGTCCAGTAAAGTCGCCATTTTCTTCAGTGATCCAATGAAATATTCAAGTTGGTTCATGGTGCAATGTCCAATGTTGGAAGTGGCAAGTTACTTCATGGTGGAAATTTCATAATGTGGAAAATTGTAATGTCATGGTCATAAACCTATGCTAAGTGGAACCTTGCAATATTCCAAATTTTTAGCCTTCAAGCTAAATGGAATATTATAGTTGTTTCATCACTAGGTAGGTGAATAGATGGGTAGGGAGGCCCATTAACCTCTTTAGAAGGATCAATAATACTCCTAATTTGAAAGGAGTAAGAATAAGAAGCTTATTTGAGCACCCTTGGGTGTGAAAAGAGACAGGGACATGTTGATTCAATCAACTTTGACTAAGTCAACAAAGCTGTCTAGATACATTGAACCACCTTGATGGAAAACACAGTTTTGGTGGAGGACAACTTGCATGAGCTTGATGGCACATGTGGATGGGACCCAATGAGGAGAGGTTCACTTGCTATATATGGAGAGGATGGAGGCCTTTGTTATTCATGCTTTGGTATTTCGATCTTCTGATCTGGTCTTTTTAGACTTGGCTTCCTCTTGTTGTTAAGCAGGGTAGCACTGGGTGTTCTCGAGTGGGAATCCCACCTCTTCCCTTGAGAGGCCTCTTGGGAGAGCTTGTCCTGTATTTCTCTACATCCAGGCTTAAGGCCAAGCATCATTCTCCAATCCCAACATTATTTCTATAGCAGGATATTGTTGAGTTGCAGGGTGTTGCAGTGGAGGATTCTTACACCACTTCTGGGTTTGTTTCTCAGTAGAAGGTGCCTTCCTTCTCTTGAGAAATCAGCTAGGGAGATTTCCGATCAAATTTCATATCTTGGAAATAGGCCAAAGTGGTTCTCATCTCCTACAGCGCAGTCCCTTGTAGGAACTACGTCATTTTATGCAGAGTTGCTGCAGTAGGGTTAAGACCCTTGTTTTTGAGCTAGTTTCCTAGGGAAAGGGCCAACCCTTCTCCCGGAAAGCTAGAGGAAGGGATCCTCATCCCTCTTTTGTATTATTTAGCTATAATTTTGTAATTTTGCAGTAAGGCTGCATTTTCTGAGCTGAATATTCAGATCTTCTCTTTCTTGTACATGTGTTTCATGAAACCCTTGTCGAGTTAGCTTTATAATGCAATAAGGAGGCCAGATCTCTGTTTTCTTGGCATATTGTTCCATAAAGTTCCAGATCCATGTTATTTTATCATGTTACTACAGAAACCCTCATAAAATAATGCTGTACATGCTTCAATCTTTTTCTGCATAACTCAAGTCATGGGATTTGGCTATTTTGACGCTGTTAGGTAGCCGGGAGGTCTGTTTAACATATCAAAAGGGATTTATTTCTGATCCCCTTTTGTATGTGAGGGCCTAACATCATATTCTAAGGGAACCCAGCTTTATTTCACCCAGTAAAAATGCAGATCTTCAAAAATAACGTTTCCAGGGTCTAATTCGTGCATTTTCCCCACTTGGGAATGTGTAGGCATTCTTCCTTTGCTGTTGTTTCACTCAATTAAGGCTATGTGTTTATGAACACATCATATGAGTCTATCTGCTGGATCTCCACATTTTGAATATCTTAATATATTCCCGATAGTGTAGAATTTCCCTATTTTGGGATATTAAAGTGGTATCAGAGCTTCAATCTTGGCTCAGCCCGTGGAACTCAGCCATGCAGCTATCCAGAGAAGGAGAGATGAACAAAAATATGACTCCATTATGTGGAGTAAAAATGGAAGATAAGCGTACAAAGCTTCTTCCAAAATCTGTACAGTGCATCAATGAAAATCTTAAGAAGATGAGAGGAGAGATGGAATCTCCTGAGGAGTTTGGATCTAGAGCCAGATCTAGATTGGTACATGATAGGTGTGAGCATGCAGCTACATCCTATTATGCACAGCGCATTCAAATGCCCAGGATTGCTATGAGAGAGATGAAAGAAGAGGAAATGTCGGAGAAGGGAACTCTTAGTAATTTTCTGCAAGAGTATGAGTCTCAAACTAAGAAGTTTAGAGATCATATTACTTTCAAAGAGTTTTGCAAGATCAAGGTGGAGAGGAGCCAACTACATAACATGGATAGATTTTCTCTATCTACCTTTGATGTATCCCCAACTTTCTCAGCCAAAGCTTGGGTGGAGGAGTTGTGCACTTATTTGTAGCAACACCCAGTTTCTAAAGAAGAAGCCATCAGAGTTGCAATGCTACACTTAAAAGGTAAGACCTATGCTTCGTGGATGTTTGAGTCATTTTCATTAAGAAATTTTAATGCTTCTTCTGTTTCAAAGTTCACTAAAATATTGGTAGAAAGATTTGATGCAAAACATGAGACAATCAAACCAATGAAACTTTTGCATAAGTTGGGAGGACCTGCAAACTCAAAACCACTTCAGAAACCTATTGGAGGAGGTCATTTATTGCATTATACCTTGCTGGAGGCAAGATATTTGTTTCATAACCTTGGAAAAGAGGGCATGAAGGGTCCTTTTGCAAAGAAGGATCCTCTATTTGAGAAGTTACCTCCTATTCATATTGAAGATGAAGAGAAGGATGGGGGTTACAACGCTGTCACATCTAGAGCATATCTAGTGCCTCATGAAGAGGAAGGAGGAGCACATGCTCCAACAGGATGATTTCTTGTGTCATTGCAAGAAGTTCCCCAGGATCTCACATATGGGAGGCAAAGTAAAATCAATGAGCAGCATGATTGTGAGATGTTGGGAGGAGAAGGTAGGGAGGAAGGACATCATCACTTGATGAGGAGCACACACCCCTATTTATTTCAGAGAGATGGTACAAGGAGGAGGGAGACTGGTTTGCGATGTGAGGGCAAGGGCAAGGTTGCTCGACCATATGAATAGTCTTCTCTTGCCATGGATGTCTCACTACATGGAGCCATTCCACCGGGGAGGCCACCAAACTTGGAGTTGGTAAGAGAAATCTTGCCATTTGGTTCACCACTCTTGGACTTTGGAGAGGTGAAGAGTTTTAGAGAATAATTTGGCATGGGGGATTTCAAAGTAGCAGGCAGCAGCATGAAGAGAGTTTTACATGCCAGATCACCAACGTTGTCTCTTAGGAGGATTTATACTTACTAGAGATCTCAGCTCTTAGTAGAGTACTCCAAGGATCTTGGTGCATGCATGGTTCTTGATGACTTGGATAGAGATGATGATTATATGGTGGATGATATGTTCATCTATTCTTATGGCAGAGTCTTCTTGACTAGAGCTTCTAAGCTCAAGGAGAAGCTACTACATGCAGCATATGAGGACTTCTTCTCCCTGCATTTTGATGCATATATTTCCTTGGCAGAGGAGTTAATTTGGGAGGGCATTCAGCATGACATATTTCAGCATATGGAGAGATGCATAGCTTGGATGGTGATAGAGAGGATGTCACAACCACCTTCCTACTCATTGGGAGTAAGGGAGCATTTCCAGTTGAGCCATTTTAGCTCAAGACCTCAAGTGCATAATGGAGAATGTACAATCTCACCTTATGTCTGTACTTCTTGTCTTTTTATGAGCAACATATTGTACCAAGGAGGATTATTCCTTCTTGCATATTGTATAATGATGTACTTGAAGCCATTTGTAGCATTGAGATTGGCTATCTCATTGGTGGTTTGTGGGGGAAGCCACATGATTTTTGGTGTGCACCATTGACACCCTTTTGTACTTTCATGTTTATATCTTGTAAAATGATTGTGGCAGCAAACAAGTGGTTGAAAAAACACTTTTTCTTGTTTGATTTGATGCAGGAAAAAGATGCACTACGCTGGTTCCTTGTGTGGGACCTTGATCCACTTTCCGGTTGTCATATGACAACTTGTTTCTATTGGTTTTTGCTTCCATGTATTGCTGCTTCCATGGGAAGCTTTGTTTGGAGAGTGGGATATGATTTGAAGATGCGCATTGGGGGTACAATTCTCCCTACTTTGCATGATGCATGTTTTCGAAGGAGCAATGGGCAGCCCATGATTTCCGAATTACATCTCTCTTCTTCATGTGGGAGAATCCATTTGGAGAACTTGATTTTTTGGATGAGGCACTTCATTGTTTATTTGTTTGATGGGGTAGCTTGGGCCACTCTTGGAGGTCATGAAATTTCAGCCCAAGATCAGCAGCAGCCCCACACTTATCATAAATGGGCAAAGAAACCACTTGGTTGGGAGGATCCAATCTCTGCATGCAGCCCCAACACATTGCATGAACCGGGAGTTGAGGAACTTTTTGAGCTAACTAGATTGGCTCATTTCATTTGAATGATAGCATGGGTGTGGGAGTCACTCATTGGGAATAATATTCCCCATGTTTATCATCACTCCTACCTTAAGGAGGCCATTGGACAGTAGGGAGGTTTACACTTACATCTTCCACCTTTCTATGAAGTGAGCCATATGGTTTTGCATGCTTGGGAGGAGACATTGGAGGACATATTTGTAGCAGATCATGTTGAGCAGTGGTGGATACTTTTTGATGAGAAGGCCACAAGAAGAGGAGGGGAGGATTTTTCTCTCCTTATATAGTTGCTTGAGGACAAGCAACATTTTGGAGGGGAGGATTGTAATATTCCAAATTTTTAGCCTTCAAGCTAAATGGAATATTAGAGTTGTTTCATCACTAGGTAGGTGAATAAATGGGTAGGGAGGCCCATTAACCTCTTTAGAAGGATAAATAACACTCTTAATGTGAAAGGAGTAAGAATAAGCAGCTTATTTGAGCACCCTTGGGTGTGAACAGAGACGGAGACATGTTGATTCAGTCAACTTTGACCAAGTCAACAAAGCTGTCTAGATACATTGAACCACCTTGATGGACAACGCAGTTTTGGTGGAGGACAACTTGCATGAGCTTGATGGCACATGTGGATGGGACCCAATGAGGAGAGGTTCACTTGCTATATATGGAGAGGATGGAGGCCTTTTTTATTCATGCTTTGGTATTTCGATCTTCTGATCTGGTCAGTTTAGAATTGGCTTCCTCTTGTTATTTAGCAGGGTAACACTGGGTGTTCCCGAGCGGGAATCCCACCTCTTTCCTTGAGAGGCCTCTTGGGAGAGCCTGTCCTGTATTGCTCCACATCCAAGCTTAAGGCCAAGCATCATTCTCCAGTCCCAACATTATTTCTATAGCAGGATATTGCTGAGTTGCAGGGTGTTGCAGTGGAGGATTATTACACCACTTCCGGGTCTGTTTCTCAGTAGAAGGTGCCTTCCTTCTCTTGAGAAATAAGATAGGGATATTTCTGAGCATATTTCATATCTTGGAAACAAGATAAAGTGGTTCTCATCTCCTACAGCGCAGTCCCTTGCAGGAACTATGTCATTTTATGTAGAGTTGCAACAGTAGGGTTAAGACCCTTGTTTTTGAGCTATTTTCCTAGGGAAAGGGCCAACCCTTCTCCCGGAAAGCTAGAGGAAGGGATCCTCATCCATATTTTGTATTATTCATCTATAATTCTGTAATGTTGCAGTAAGACTGAATTTTATGAGCTGAATATTCATATCTGCTCTTTCTTGTACATGTGTTTCATGAAACCCTTGTCGGGTTAGCTTTATAATGCAATAAGGAGGCCAGATCTATGTTTTCTTGGCATATTGTTCCATAAAGTTCCAGATCCATGTTATTTTATCATGTTACTATAGAAACCCTCATAAAATAACGGTGCACATTCTTCAGTCTTTTTCTGCATAATTCAAGTCATGGGATTTGGCTATTTTAAAACTGTTAGGTAGCCGGGATGTCGGTTTAACATATCAAAAGGGATTTATTTCTGATCCCCTTTTGTATGTGAGGGCCTAACATCATATGCTAAGGGAACCCAATGTTATTTCACCCAGTAAAAATGCAGATCTTCAGAAATAACATTTACAAGGTCTAATTCCTGCATTTTCCCCACTTGGGAATGTGTAGGCATTCTTCCTTTGCTACCGTTTCACTAAATTGAAGGCTATGTGTTTATGAACACATCATATGAGTCTATCTATTGGATCTCCACATCTAGAATATCTTAAGATATTCTCGATAGTGTAGAATTTCCCTATTTTGGGATATTACAAACCTAATCTAAAGGAACAAAGTGGCAAATTACATGGTGGAAAGCTAAGTTCAAAATCCTAAAGCCTAGCGCTAAAACCTTACGTAATGGTCCTAATCCTAAAGACTTAAGACCTAGCGCATATGTTAACAACCTATGTTATAACCTTTTGGACCTATGTTAAACCATATGTAAAAATGTTATAAACTATGGTTTCAGATGTCAAAAATATGTCATAAAAAATATGTCAGTCATAACCACAACATCTAACCATATCGGGAGTTAAAACGCGGGCGAACATGTGAACAGGCGGATAAACAAACTGTTTGAACACTGCACAGTTGTTGGAGCCGACCGTTGTGAAGACCACAAACAGTTCTCACATGGAGCAGTTATATCGACCACCTGGAACTGCCAAAGCCTGACTGCCGATGTGGAAGTCAATAGTTAGACCGCTGGGGAGCTGTCACATGCAGTCCGTTAGTTCTTTGTTATTTAGCCATTCTGTCAGCGGATATTTCTATCCTATGGTGTATTTTTGGGCTTTTAAAGTTATGTGCGCTATGTTTAAATTATCCACCATGTAACAAAACTATTAGGTGTATGAAGTTTATAAGACCGAGAGTTAATAATTTAATTTCATTCAACTAATTTTCCATATTTGGCCCGAAGGAGTTCGACATGAACCTTGGCCTATAGTTATATAAACTTAACCATTGCTCATGATGAGAAGGGAGTGTTTTTGGAGGCTTGCACTCAGATTTTGAAGAGAGAGGCAATTTTGTTTTCAGTGTATCTTGGTCTTCTGAAGGCAGAATTAGGAACTGAGACAGGCATTGGAAATCTAGGTGAGAGAGATTTATGTTGACAGAGAGAAGAGGTGCCTAGGAGCAAGCTCAGTCTGGTGTATTTCTGTGTAAATACTTCCTTGGATCGATCCTTAATAAAATGGACGCCCATCTTGAAAGTAGACTTGGAGATGTAGTCCACCAGGGATGAACTCTGTAATCAATGTTTGTTGTCTTCTATCTCTGTTCTTTGCTGCAAATTCATGTTTAATATGCTTCTTAAGTTCTGGTTTAAGTCATAAAATCAATTTCTTTCCTTCAATCTTCCACACTAAGCAATCGAGTTAACAATCAATTCATTGTTGGCAAATATTCAGTTCTACATCAATATTATTTCATATCTATTTCAAATCAATGAAAAATCCATAATGTTAGAGTATTTGATGGTCTATATTGGACATGTTGTTTTGTATGATATTTTAAAAGCGTTTTTGATATGATATTGTAAAAGTCAATTCTAGCTAGTTGTAGGTCTTATGAATTTGTGGGCTATTTTTACATTTTTTTCGAAGATTTTGCATTACTTTAATATCATTGTTGTAACTATTTTATTCATATATTGATTGTTTAATTTATAATGCTTTACCTATATATTGTATATTGCCTTATTAGAGATTCAAATATTGAGTTTTATCTCTACTATTAGTCTCCCTTACCTATTGTGTAAATTGATGAAATTTTTTATGTCAATATTGATCTAGAAATCATCTCTATTTAGAAATTATTTAATCTTTAATATTATTTTTATTTGTTTCCCGTTGAAGTTATTACTCTAATGCAATTACTAAAATAATACACACACATTATTTGTAAGTAAAATAATCTTTAATAATATTTTATCTTTAATTTAATTTTCATATGATTTTAATTTTAAGTTGAATATGTGTGTGAAAAACATCAAAGTAGAGTGTGTAGCTTTATGGATGTTATAGGGATTTAGGTCTTCAAGTGATGGCATATTCAAAACTGACAATAAAGTGGGAAAAATATAAGACAAAGGTAAGAATATTGGGTATGAAATCTCTTCTATTTGACATTCTTGAAGCTACAAATTCCTTTGAACTCATTTCATTCTATCACATTCCTTGTGAATTGAATATTGAAGTTGATGTATTGTTCAAATAAGCTCTCAAATTGTATGTTGGTTCTATTATGGATGTGTAGGAGGTTGAGTCCACGGGGACAAACCTCTCCTATTAGAGAATAAAGTATTTATGATATGTACTCTGTTCTAGCTTTCTCGGAAGTATTTTTGACAAGTATGGAGCTTCCACGAATAATAGATTCATTAAAGATGAAGACACTAAAGTGGTTAAAACTTTGGTAAAGACAATAGTGTCCATTTATGTATATATTTTTGCAATATAACTTATATATACTATTTTTCTCATGAAATATATATATATATATATATATATATATATATATATATATATATATATATATATATATATATATATATATATATATATATATATATATATATATATATATATATATATATATATATATATAATTTAGATTAAATTAATAGATGTTTATTTTAAATTTAAATTTATAATTTTTATATTTATTTTTAATTTAAGTTTAAATGAAAAAAACTTAAAATTTATAAATTTAAAACATATCATTAACTTTTTTCTTTTCTTTTTTATATTTTAAATTTGAATGAATTAAATCCAAATATATTAAAGATTAAAACAGATAAACACCCAATGTAGATATTTTTTTAGATTATAACTATCACTCTCACCTTTTAGAGTTGAGACAATATTCTTTATTTTAGACTAGAAGCAATTTGGATGTGATATGGTATTTAGAACTGAGATATTAATTTTGGCTGACTTTGAATTCAATTTGAGTGAATGATGTTTTGACGATTGTAATGAATTACAGTTAATAGGGTTTTAACTAACAATTGCACCACATGTTGCAAAAGAAACGCCATAAGGAAATAACATAGGAAAGAGTAGCCTAGAAGGAACTCTTTAAAAAACCACAGAAACACTTGATTTTACATTGTGATCTCCCCAACATGGGTGGGGGTTTCAAAAATTGGAGAGTAAATTGAGGGGTTATTTTTAGAAATTGTTGTATAAGATGGAAAATTTGGATGGTTTGTAGACAATATAAATGTCATAAGAGATAACTTTTATTTTTATTTTTTTAGTGTCTCTCGCCACCATGCATCTAATAGGATCCATTTCAATTGAGAACGTCAATACATCACTGTGTGAATGATAACTTATGACATATCTAGCCATTTTCTTTGATTATGGATCAAGTTAGAAAATAATTACTGTGAAATCCCTAGCCATTTTCTTTGATTATGGATCATGTTATAAACTAGAATATAGTCTCTCTTCAGAAGACTTTACAATATATATTGGATGGAGGGAAAGGTTATGATAAAACCTGTAAAAAAACCCCTTAGGGTTGTCTTAACTTACTCTATTGTTAATTACATAGTGTCAATTTTGTAAAACTATAATCTACAGTAAAGACTAAGTGGGTTTTTCTTTTGTAAGTTCTATTTGGAATTGAAAACTAAAAAAAATTATAAAAGCTAAAATTATGTAGTGAAAAACTTTGTTTAAAATTTCAGAATAAAAAGTTCAGTAATATGATATGAAATTGTTTATCATTATAAAGTAAAAAGCATGTAAGAAATTTTTAGCTACAATTATGTAATTAAAGATATGTATATAGTTTTTTTTTAAGAGACTATAATTTGATATTCATTAACAAAAAAGAAGAAGAATATGTACGTAGGTGAAAATTGTTATGTAGTTAGAAACTATTACAATTAAGTAATTAAAGGTAAATTTAGTGTTATTTAAGAAATGAGAATTATGAACATTCATCATTATTGTTCAAGATAAATCATGTCCTATGAAATAATTTGGAAATTTAAAAAAAAATTGCATATTTTAAAATTTTCATTATTAATTAATTAATTTATTTTATTTTATTTTATTTTTTATTATTATTTTTAAAATAATACTCATGAATAATAAAACAATTTTGAATAAAAAAATAGTTGTAACAAAAATAAAATAGAACAAGAAAAGCTATGTATATTTGGATGTATGAAAATTTAGATACATTTTATTAAGTAAAATTTTAAAAGAATAATAATTATAAACATTTAAAAACAGTTTTATTAAATAACTAGTTTAGATCTATATTATTTATTAGAGGGATCAAGATTCAATTGTCTTTTCACTCTAAAACATGTTTACATATGAAGCAATATGATCCCTCTTAGCTCTTGGTAGATCTAGAGTTATGATTGATCTAGGCCATCTTAATTTCCCTCTTTAAATAAACTACATTCCACATGAATACCATGGGTCAATACCATGGGTTGTTTTTATAGTTTATTATTATTTTATTTTATATTGTATTTTGAACTAGTCAAAATGTGCATTACATTATGTCAATCTTTTAATTTAATTTACTTTTATTTTATTTTTGTGTAATTTGACATAGTCAAAATGTTAAATTGAGGTTAAAATCTAACAACATTTTAACTTAAAAGTCACCAAAACTTAAATTCAATCTAACTTATTAAAAATAAAAGAAAAGAAAAAAAAACTAACATTATAAAAAACCATATAAAAAACTATATAGAATTCTTTCGGTAATAATCACATTCAAATGAACTTGTCGACGAGTTTCAACCATTAGGATAACAACTAGTTTGACTTTGGAAATTAAAATAGATTAATAATGACTAGTTTTATTTATTTAATAAATTATTTCATTATTTCATTATTTAAATATATATATATTATTTTATTTTATTTATTTTATTATTATTATTATTATTTATTTTATTATATTATATTTATTTGTTTATTATTTATATTTATATTCTTATTATTTTCCTTTCTCATGAGGCCAATAAAAAATAAAAAATAAATAAAAAATAGGGAGGAAAACACCAGACCATTAAGAATATAGGGCGGGGATCCAACACCTACTGATATTCTAACCGTCATCTCTATTGAGATATACATGTCTATTTTCAATTTCTAAGGCCTCTCTTAACTTACGATGATGGAAATCGTCAATCCTAGCCATGACTTTAGCCTCTTCGATGCAGATATGATGGTTCGTCTTTTTCACATGCTCAGCTAGGGCGGAGGAATGAGATCTTCCATGTTTAATGTCAGCAGCATGTTAACAAATCCTTTGGTTTATAGATCATCCAGTTTCACCGATGTAAGGTGTCCAACAAGAACAAGGAATAATGTAGACGCATTTCCCATCCCTAGGGTTTACCAGATCTTTAACCGATTTAAGAGAGCTGTGAATCCTGTTAAGGGGCTTGAAAGAAGAAGAAACCTTATGTTTCTTAAGGATCCTAGGAATCCTATCAGTGGTTCCCTGAATGAAAGGAAGTCGAACACTGCAGGACCACTGATTAGGTTTATTTATAATTTTATTTTTAACTAAAGGACCTCTTTCTTCTTTAAGAAAAGCCTTAAGGCCTTGCGACTTACTATAACCATTTTTACAAAAGACACTAAGGAAATGGGTCTTTTCTCCCTCAAGGTGAGACTCATCTGAGATTCTCAACACCCTGGTGGCTAAGGTGTTGGGGATGCCTAATTTTTTAGCAGGGAAATAATGAGAACTAGCGTGAAGATATTGCTCAGTATGGGTTTTATTTCAAAAAACTTGATGGGAGAAAGAACCATCCTCCTTTCTAGAGATAAGAACGCCAAGGAAAGGAAAGCTTCCATCCAGCTCATAATCTATGGTGAATTTTATGGAGCAAGATTGACTATTAAGATGAAGGACGAAACGATCTAACTCTTCCTTACCTTGAGGCCATATGACACAAGTATTATCTAAAAAACTTTTCCAAAGTTTTGGTTGGTACAGAGCTGAGGAAAGAGACTTGGATTCAAAATCCTCCATAAACATATTAGCAACAATCCGGGAAAGGGTAGAACCCATGGCAACACCACATGTTTTCTCATAGAACTCACCTTCAAAACTAAATAAAGTAGAGGTTAAGAAAATCCCGACTAAATGGGTCGCATTTGGATCAGTGATGCGATTAATGACATAAATGGCCTCATTAATGGGGATATTGGTGTAAAGAGAGACAATATAAAAACTGGCAAGTCTATATTCAGGACCCATTCTAACACCCTTTAACTCATTAAAAAAAGAGGAAGAATCTTTAACAAAGGAGTCGGTACGACCTACGAGATACTTAAGCTTAAGGGCTAAATACTTGGCTAGAAGATAAGTCGGACTGTCAATGGTGTTAACAATGGGTCAAAGCGGAGCACCATCCTTATGGATTTTTGGAAGACCATAGATTCTTTCAAGCCCCTTAACATGATTCACAACTCTCTTAAATCGGTTGAAGATCCGGTAAACCCTAGGGATGGGAAAGGTGTCTACATTATTCCATGTTCTTGTGGGACACCTTATATTGGTGAAACTGGTTGGTCTATAAACCAAAGGATCTATGAACATGCTGCTGACATTAAACATGGAAGATCCTACTCCTCCGCCCTAGATGATCATGTGGAAAAGATTAACCATCATATCTGCATCGAAGAGGCTAAGGTTATAGCTAGGATTGATCATTTCCATCATCGTAAGTTAAGAGAGGCATTAGAAATTGAAAAATGACCTATTAATCTCAATAGAGATGACAACTGGAATATCAATAAGTGATGGATTCATGCCCTATATTCTTAATGGTTTGGTGTTTTCCTCCTTGTTTTTTATTTTTTTATTTTTATTGGCCTCATGAGAAAGGAAAATCATAAGAATATAAATATAAATAAATACAATATAAATATAATATAATAAAATAAATAGTAAAGAATTAAATAAAAATAATAATAATAATTAATTAACTAAATTAAATTAAATTAAATTATCTATTATTAAATAATAAAATAATTTATTAATTAAATAAAACTAGCCATTATTAATCTATTTTTAGTTTCAAGGTTAAACTAGCTGTTATCCTAAAGGCTAGTTTAGCCATTTCTACATCTATTTAAAGTCAACGTATGGATCTGATCTCGCACCTAGTCCTAATGATGAACCACACTGGTTGGTTTGAAACACGTTGACAATACTCATTTGAATGTGATTATTACCGAAAGAATTCTATATAATTTACGATGGATCACCGAAGCCAAAATTCTAGAAATATAAAAAACTATTTACTTGTGGATTTAATGGCCTAAAACATTTCAATCGTGTAACATTTGATCCAATGACTCAAACATGGACACAGTGACAACTAAGGTAGTTGTTTTCAAAGAAAAACACCTTACAACATAATTAATATTAATTTTAATCACTGCTATTTTTTACATTAAAAAATGGTTAATCATAATGGTTTTCAAGCTTCTGTGGTCATCGCTTATTGAAGAAATCTCCAGATTTTCCACAGTGTTATAAAACATTTGACGACGTTTCAAATCCCAAGGGGGATCCATCTTCAAGACGAGAGTTGAATTGAAGAATGAAAGAAGGCCGAAAGGACATGGTTTATATATAGTGAAAAATGTGAGGAAAAGAGCCGACAGGAACTTGATTAATAGGAAATACAGTCAGTAGTTCGAAACGCATCGGTTCCAAAATTTCTCATGCGATTTCCCGGAATATTTCTTTTAATAGGAACTTAATTAATTAAATCTATTAAATTATTCAATTTATTTAATAAATTCTATTATTTTGAATTATGTTTTAATAAATACATTTTTATAAATTTTAATAAATTTATTTTATTAATTATAATAGATTAATTAATATAGTAAATTGTTATAATAAATTAATTCATCATATTTATATTTATAATTAATTTATTATATTTATATTTATAATAAATTTATTTATAAAATATTTAAAGTTGATGATGATGGTTAACGTCCAGTGAGACCAATCTTTGGTTTATTGAACCTAAAGAAAAGAGTTATTTAATTTGATTTAAGATTTTATTCCTATGCTCAAAAAGCTTGGAGAGAAGCCTCCCGAGCTCACTATAATTTTGACATCTTAAAAGGCTAGGAAGGTCAGTATTGCAACAAATATTATGAAATTGAGCTCTAATGTGGTTGTACGCGGGACACTCTAAGAAAAAGTGTTTTTCATCCTCGATGTTCATATTCTCACAGAGATGGCAGATCCTTTCCATCCATGGCGTTTTAGGAACTGTCCAACGATCTGTTTCACTATGGAACTCATGAGAGTTCGTTCTAATATTGGCTATATTAATTTTCTTCTTTGAGCTAGTTAAAACAAAGAGATACTTTTGATCTTCTAGGGTGGGGTTGATGACCTCCTTATAATATCTTAATTTTCTTTTAGCTGCTAGATCTTTCTCACACCACATTTTTTCTTTGAACTTAGAAGTAACAATTTTTTTAATGTTATTAATGTTTTGCAATGAAACATTCTCGTCGATCTCCCAATGGTTTAACCAGGCCCTGGTGTCTTTATACCAACCTCATTTAAGCCTTAGGTGGTTTTGGCTGGAATTTAAAGCTAGCTTAGGAAGTCTATGGTCTCCTATGCTATTGAGCTTGTGCTTGTACAACATAAGCCTAGTCATAGCTAGGCTCTCGATAGAGGAAAGACCCACTTCTATAAGGAGAATAGGATAAGGTGTATTGTTCTTAATTTTAAGGTTATAAGTTATAAAACGCTTCTGGATTTGCTCAATCTTTCTCCAAGATTCTCTAGAGATGTTGCAACCCCAAACCTCACATCCATATAAGATAACAGGAGTGACTAAAGTTTCAAAGAGGAACTTCTTTCTATCCCACATTACGAGGTTTGTCGTTTTACAATTATTTTCAAGACCAAAATAAGCTTTCCACCCCCCATTAATCCTTTTCTGAATGCTATATTTCCAGTTTAGTTTGTGATGAATATCAATTCCTAGGTACTTGTAAGAAGACACTTCCTCCAAGTTACTATTGTCATACATAAAATTAGCGTAAGTGTCCTTCTTGGATTTGATAACCATAACTTTTGTTTTGTCAGTGTTAACAGACATACCCATGGTAGAGTAGAAATCCTTAAGAATTCTAAGTTGCTTATCAAGATCAGATGGGCACCTTGTGAGAAGAACAATATCGTCAGCATAGAGAAGAAGGATGATGACTATCCCAGCTAAGATCGTGCCAACACATCTTGCTTCCTCTAAACAACCTTCTAGCTTGTCGATGTAAATGCCAAATAGGGTAGGGGAGAGGGGGCAACCTTGTTTAACTCTGATATTACACTTAATATCTTTCGACCACCCCTCATTGCTCTTTAACTTGGCAATTACATTCTCGTATAACCTTATAGCGGCCGCTCTTAGCTCGAAAGGAACATTTAGCTCTTCTAATCTATTCCATAGGTTATTTCTAGGAACCATATCGAAAGCCTTTCTAAAGTCCACAAAGCAACAAAAGAGATTGGATTTATCATTGCGGCATTCCTCCACAATGATCCTAAGCGTAACGAGGTGGTCCGTTGTTGAGTGCTGCCTTCTAAAACCCGCTTGGCCTTTAGCCCGCTTACCTTCACTTTCAAGCCAAATGCTCAACTTATTTTCCAAAATAATACCATATAACTTGGCTAAGAGAGGGTTGATCATAATTGTTCGATAATTAGAGGGATTATTTGTATCCCCACTTTTAAAAATAGGGATAATGAGGCTCTGAGTCCAAGTTTTAGGGAATCCTTGCTTGACCGCTTGGTTGAAAATCTTGTGGATGTGGTGGATGAGGATAGGACCTCCAATTTTTAAGATTTCTGCCTGGTAACCTTCAATGTCTTTAGCTTTCCCATTTTCCAGGTGTTTAACCCCAAAATAAATGTCTTCTAATGAGAAAAATTCTTTCGTTGTGAGGAGGGTTTCAAAATCCCTGGCATTTGGAGATTCATAAAGCTTTTTAAGATAGGAATTCCAGTCGTGTAAAGCAATTTTATTATTATCTTTAGTTTTCCTAGTTAGAATCTGCCTCCAGAATTTCTTAGGAGCCACCTTAGAGAGGTGTAAGAGATTCTCTTGTCTCTTACGAATATATTGCCTTTTTTTCCTTTTAGTTAGGGTTTTGTAGATTTTTATCTTGTTAATTTTGAGAGATTCATCAACAGCTTCCTTAATTTCTCTCCTCACACTTTTACAATCTTTGTCATACCATGGGTTGGTTTTGCTATTTCTTTTATTACTTGAGACTTCAATTGAGAAATTTTTAATAGAATATGAGAGGGTTGTAGTAAAATTATGATAGAGGTCATTTATGTTGTCTATACTAGATAAAGGAAGCAAATTAGTTTTTAATTAACAAAATTAATAAATATTAATTCATAAAATTAATAATTAATAAAAATAAATAATTTAATTAATCTTAACATTTATATATTTAATCAATACATGTTAATAAAAATCACTTATTATTTATAATTATTATATATTAATTTTAATAACCAATATTTATTAAAAATAATTTAATCAATCCTAATTAACTTAATATTAACAATGATCATTATTGAATATAAATATTTTAATTTTTATTTCATTTTAATAACAACTTTAGATACTAATGATAATTATTAGTTAATTAATTCTTATTTTAAAAAATAAAAATTAATTAATAAAGATAATTATTAAAAGTAAATAACCTAATTAGTTGTTGCAGCTACCAAACTATAAATTTTTTTGAAAGAGAAGAAAACCTGTGATGCTATACGTGGGCAGAAGACAAACTGTAGGGGCACATTTGTCGAATTAGAGGCCGCCAACTGTCACTGATCTAAATCTTCCATCCATGTTAATGTTATGCAGGTGCTTCATAATCTCTGGCGCTTATCTAATTTTTCTCCTTCGATAGTGTTAATCATACCCTTTGTAACTTTATAACTAGTTTATAGATGTGCCCATTGACACATTTTCAAATCTGTGTTACCCTTTTTTTAAATTTGTATCTATAGTTTTATTATTTGCCACTTAAAAAAAATCCGAAGATAAAAAAAAAGTGTAATCATTTTCCTTCATCATTTGAAATACCATCACAATGTTCAAACAAACCCTTGAATTAAAGGACCTCAGATTCGTCCTTAATTAAAATAACTTCTTCTTCTTCGATAATAGGAAGTTTGAATAACATGCCCACTGGTAATAATTAGACCGATAGGCCTTCTCTTTTGAATGAGACCACTTTTTTTTGTCAACATATCTTTTCTGCACACAACACCTGTTACAAATCTACAGACGACACCAGTTATGATTGAACAAATGAAAACTGTGCTTAGGCTGTACCCTACCTCAGCCACACTCATGAAATTTTTGTCTACATTTTCAGTTTAAACTTGACATTTTTCCACAATATCCATGGCTGAATATCTGTTTTCATTAAGTCTAAATAAAAACTGAACTGAAGTGTGCATTCTATACCTGACATCTGTTCACAGTAATTAATAATCTAAATGGAAACTAAACTTAACTGTGTGCATTTATGTATGGAATTATGAACACGTTATATCCACTCCCACGGCTAGGATTGTGCTGGATGTGGAAATGGAAATATATAGATTCATACAACTGTAATCTGTGATCCCTTATAGCGCTGAGCTTTATTATTGTGTTTGCTAAAATTGTAAAAGTCACATGCAGGAAATTACTGCAACTCATGCCTTCCATGGCCATGAAAATACGCTCGAGGAGCAAAGCTGTTTGAGCATGTCCATTGAATTTTGCTCTTGCTGAAAAAATTTACATATCTTCTCTGTCTCCCTGAGGTTTATTACAATTCTTCGTTCTTGGTTGCAGGAATTGACTTGGACAATGTCACTTAAAAAAAACTTTCAAAGGTTTTGAAGGTAGCGAATAGTGTTTGTGAAAAAGATTTTTTTTGTTAACACTTAATGTGACATGCACCAGTTAAAAATTATCTTGAAAGTCTTGAAAATGACAAGTTGAAGGAGTTTATTTGGAAATCAAGTGAGTGTAACAGAGGCACATTTTTGACAGAAGTATTTGACACATAAATCGTGCCTTTATCTCATGCCAGTGTTGCTCCCATTCTTAGGGTCACTAATGAAATAGAATAGTTATGTTAGGTAGATTTTATACTTTTGAGAATGCACATAGGTTTGACCCAACCTCTTCTGGGACAAGTATAGGCCAATTCAAAACTGCTCTACTGCAATGTCTGAAAAGAGTAAGAATTATTTTCAAGATTGTTTTATCTTATGCTTTATATGCATGTTTTCAGATTTCATTTTTATACAGTTCTATCTTGGAGTATGCCTTTTTATATTATATTTGAGAAAATTTCTATTTTTGATTATCACCCTTTAATCTAATTTCCTGGAAGAAATCGGAGAACCTGCTACAACCCACTATTTTATCTTATGCTTTATATGCATGTTTTCAGATTTCATTTTTATGATTCTATCTTGGAGTACGTCTTTTTATATTGTATTTGGGAAATATTTGATCTTTGATTATCACCCTTTAATCTAATTTCTAGGAAGAAATTGACGATTCAACCTGCTACAGCCTATGGAGAGGTTCTGGCCTATGAAGTACATTCTGTCCTTTATTGTCTGGATTGTTGAAAATTGCACAGTTTATTAGAGAGGAAATTTATTCCAATTTGAACACATCGTATGGTTCTTCAGGCATCATATGGAAAGTAAGTAGATTCTTCAACCATTTCTACATACTAATTTTATATAATATAAGTCAACATAATATTCATTTTATATAATAGAAGTCAACGTAATTTCCCTAAGACTACATTTTAGGCAGTACATTCCTTTCTTGAAACGTTGTTAGTGTTTTCCCTAACCCATTTCGACCTGAAGAGTTGAGGAAACATGTAGTTTGTTCCTTTGTGGATGTGGGTAGTTCTACGATTCCTCTTATTTGTTGTGTATACCATATTTAATTCACATTTTTTTTTCCTGTTTTGAAAAATTATATATGGATATCTATTGATGTATCAAAGTGAATAATTTTACTATTATTTACTTTCAAAATCCAGACGTTGACCGGAAGATGCGTCTTTCTGGAAATTTGAGTAAGGCAGTTTCAAGTCTTCCTGTTAAGTCTAATAATAGACTCACTTTAATCAGCAAATTTGGTATCAACCCCATCAAATCTGCAATCCTTAATCTTGGTAAAGGATTTAACAGTGACATAAAATGGCAAGAACTAGAGACGGGACTGAAGATTTCTCAGAAGTTGTTCAGATCATTGCATTGAAGCAGGGATTCGATAAGGTTATTGATCCCTCCTTTATAATAGTACTTTGCATTTGCACTGGTTTCTTAATTTATATATTATGGATATTAGGATTCTAAGAGGTTCCAGAGAAATAATAAATATGGATTCTACTCATTCTGGTTTTGCTCAACAGTGACCCTTGCATTTATCCTCGTATATTTATTTTCAAAAGAAAGCATTTCATTCCCAATATTGTATCCAAGATTACAAAAAGTACCAACCCTAGCCTGATGTTGAAAATCAGAGTAGTTGCTGGAATGCTATTACTAGGATGTTCAAAATCAGAGTAGTTGCTTAATCAGTGACATTTCAATTTACTTCGTAGTTCCATTTTCAAATACCTTTACAACTCTTTCAAAAAGACAAATCTACCCATAGAGCTTTGGTTTGATTACATTTCTTACTGTCCCAGGGCTCAGTTTGAGAAATTGAAAATGCATAACAAATCTTAAAGGAGGATATCCTATATATGTGCATGTTGATTAATTATAAATGTGCTAAATGATGTAACGGTATTATAATGTACATCTTGTTGTTTATTTATGTGATTGCAAATGCAAAGTGCTTGTGAAACACACCGGCTGTTAAGAACTTTAGTTCACCCATCCGTTTGACAGACTATTGATACCAAGTCACCAAGAAACCCATAGTGAAATTTATTAAAATGGACAAATGCAGAGATTTCCAGACAGGGCTGATTTAACCCAACTTTTTAGTTTGAAGGTTAATTGGTTGTTTAATGAATACTTGTGTTCGAAATCCTCAAAATTCTTATGCACAAATGACCAAAAGATATCTTTGTAATTGATGAAGTGTTTTGTTAGGCCAAAAGTGATCCCATGCAAAGATGGTTGAGCTTCTCATATCAATAACTCATAAGCTATATCATTATATAATGCTCCTCTCAGAGAGATTATCCTTGTGATGAAATTATGAGTTACTGTTTCACACAAGTAAATGAAAGAATTATATTTTGTAATAGAGTTGCATTACTTAACTAGATAATTGTGATAATGTATATTTTGTAATAGAGTTGTAGAATTTTATTAACTAGATATTTGTGATAGTGTATATTTTGTAATAGAGTTGTAGTATTTTATTAATTAGATAACTGTGATAGGATATATTTTGTAATAGAGTTGCAGTGCTTTATTAATTAGATAATTGTGATAGTGTATATTTTGTAAAAGTTGTAATATTTCATTAAATTAGATAATTGTGATAGTGCACATACATAATATAGTAAAACATTGAGGCAATAATTATCTCATAAGTAATCACTGTAGAAATGAACAAAGATTTACCAATCACACCAGATTCACTATTCTTCTCATGCTTTCCTGGAAAATCAGTTTTATTTCTGATAGTAATTAGTGTCACCTTCATAAACAGAATGGAAGCTATTTAATACATGTTTCTTCCCCTTTGAATACAACTACTATCTTCCTCCAAAACTTATGTGAGTTATAATTGAAAATTCTAACAATCACTTGCCTTTCCATTAATAGATATGTAAAAAAATATTATACTTATAAATATATATATATATATATATATTAATTTTTATTTCACTCTATATATTACAATTGTTTATATAAATAATTTATTTTTATTTATAATACATTCTTGTTTTATTTAAAATTTGACTGTAAATTATGTATTATTATTTATTTTTTATTATGTATATAGATATTAAGTTTTATGGTTGTTAGGGACTATGGATATCAATTACAAATAGCATGATTATTGTGTAATTATGTTGTTAGAAATTATGAATATAAATTGTAAATAGCATGGTTTTTTTTGTAATTATATTGATAAGTGTGTTTATTTTAAAATGAGATTTGTAGAATTTTAATTTAACTCCTAATAATTAAATCTTTACAAAATATTCATGAAATATTTTAATTTTTTGTATGTAATTTTTTTTGGATATATATAGATATTGATTCTTTAGTAACCATTTATGTAACACAAGTCTTATGGTTGTTAGGGGCTATGGATATCAATTACAAATAACATGATTATTGTGTAATTATGTTGTTAGAAAATATGAATATAAATTGTAGATAGCATGGTTTTTGTGTAATTATATTGATAAGTGTGTTTATTTTTAAATGAGATTTTTAAAATTTTAATTTAACTACTAATAATTAAATCATTGCAAAATATTCATGAAATATTTTTAATAATTTCAAGATGAAGGATCCAAATTTATTTCTTTTTACTTTTCAAATTAATATACATAATATTATAAAATTAAATTAAAATTGAATGTGTACAAAACTATGGTATTGATAAGGTCATATTATAATAAAGGCTAGCCTACATAAAAGTTATAATAAATCATCATAATTGAAAATTACAAAATATTCATGAAATTTTTTTAATACTTTGGTGGAAGGATTGAAATTGATTTCTTTTTCTTTTTCAAATTAATTTACAAAATATTATAAAATAAAATTAAAATAAAATTTGTATAAAATATAGTATTGATGAGTTTGATATTATAATAAAAGCTAACCTACTTTTATATATATATATATCTATATATATATATATATATATATATATATATATATATATATATAAGAATAAACTTGTAATTTAATTACTTTTTATAATTTTTTAATGGTGTTTGGTAATCTAGATATGTTATTAAAGTACTTAGATATTTTATTGAAAATAATAGCTTTAGAAAGATACTCAAGCATGATGAACTAAACAGGATAAATAGTTATGTAAAGGATAAAATAGTTTCACATCGTCCTTAGAACGAGCTAGCATGTTGTTATTTTTGTTAGTTAACTATATGTAAAGTTTGGGCACTTTTGAACTTTTTCTTTCATTTGTACCTTTTCAACTAGATTTGGTAATCTTAACCTCATTGAGAGAAAATTAGAATTTTGTTGTTTCCGTGTAGAGCCATGGCATTATTATAATTACATGCAACATCAATGCTTGAAGCTAGAGGTCTTATTCATTATATCATTTTGTTGTTTCCGTATAGAGCCATGGAATTATTATTGTTACATGCAACATCAATGTTTGAAGCTAGAGGTCTAATTCATTATAGCAGAGAATGATTGAAAAAATTATCATTAATCCCATTCAATTCACCCTTACTATATTTTCATACAATCTTTTGGTTAATCTTATCTAACATCTAATTTGGACATCTATTATTAGAGAAGCCAACAAAGGGCGGGCAATCATTAGACAAGCTAGCCACCTTTCCTCATAATGATGCAATGGTGAGAAAGAAAAAAGAAGGGAGGGAGTGCTTGATGTAGAATGAAATTCCAACTTACCAACATCCTCATGATGAAGCAATGGTGAGAATGAAAAAAGAACAAGCTAGCTAAGGCCACACAACCTTTCATCATGATGAAGCAATGGCGAGAAGGAAAAAGGAAGGGAGAGAGTGCTTGATGTAAAATGAAATCCCAACTTACCAACAGCCAACCAGAAAAAAAACTAAAAACACCTGCACGCAATCACACACATTTGAAATAAATAAACATGCAAATATCCTTTTATCCTTTTATGAGCAAAACCAATTTCCATGTGCATATGAAGCTTCTTGGGCTATAAAAATATGTGTAGGCAATCACACACATTTGAAAGAAATAAACATGCAAATATCCTTTTATGAGAAAAACCAATTTCCATGTGCATATGAAGCTTCTTGGGCTATTTCCATTACCATAATCGCAATACATATGAAGACCTTATTTTGTTAGAGCCACATAACATACCAGGATTATGAGGGTGAATACCATATTCACAAAATATGGACCACTTATTGATCTCCATATCTATAAGGCTTACAACTTGCATTATCATTAATTGAAGATGACATGAAATAATAAATATGATTATGTATGCCTTACTTCCTTCACCAACATGACTCACTTCACTCCTATTAGATGTGAAGCTCATGGACGCATCTAAAATTCAATCTTCCATCTCTTCTACATTACTCTATGCCCATTTCCTTTCATGGGAGTTATAAGATTTCATTATTAATTATAGAAAATATTAATATATTTCTTCTGCCTCCTCATTTTTTAATAACTTTATTGTTAATTTATTATTATTTAATTATTTTAATAATTTTATTCCTCATTTTTTAATAACTTTATTGTTAATTTATTATTATTTAATTATTTTAATAATTTTATTAATAATTAATTAAAAATTTAAGATTAATAAAATTTGCATCAATATTCTTTTGAAAAGGAAAATATTAAAGTGATGTGAATTTTAAAAACTTTATATAAACGCACTCAAACATACTTAAAAGTTAAAAGTTACATAAAATAAAATAAAATATTTACATTCCAATAAAAAAATTAATTAAAACTTAGAATTGATCATTACATTATACCCCCCCTCTCTCTCTCTCTCTCTATATATATATAATCTTTTTAGAAATCACAAATTTAATTTCTAAATAAAATTAAATATAAATTTAAGCTTTGTTACAATATTTTGCGTCAATACCATGACTTTTCAATACCACATGTGCAAAAATCATAAGTCATTTCAAAATCAAAATATTTTATAAATATTTAGGCTAATAAGCCTTTCTTTTAGCCATAGTCTAACCGACCTACTTCTTTTCCAAAATCATGAAAACTTGAACTCCACTACCTTAACATATGTCCTTATTAATGACAGAAAAGCCGCACAAGGAAGAAACTCTATTCACGGGTAGGTGGTCGGTGATAGTGATCTGGTTCCACCACTACTTCCACAACTTAACCCATCAATAAAAGACGTTATGGATGGTGGCTTAACCCATCAATAAAATTTGTTATAGTGAGTGGTTTGTTAGTTGTATTAAAATTAATAAATACTAAATAGTGCTTTGTATTTTGTTGTTTTGAAGTTGATTATGGTTCTCCTCATGCATGAATGGTTTAGGGAGGTTCCAGTGTCAAAATCAAAAAAGCTTATGCTAACATATCCAGCTAGACATGATCATGATAGATCCGATATGATCATGATAGGTAAGAGGCTTCGATTGTTAATAGTTGTGACATTTTTTAGGAAATTGTTACTATATCATTTCTTATCATTATTATGAAAATTGTTATCACTGAAATTTTTATTATGAAAATTGTTATTGTGTCATTTCTTATTATTATGATGGAAATTATAATTGTATCATTTCTTAACAAATTATGAACATACTCTATAGCTACATAACTACATGGCTAATTATATATATTTTTGGTTTTTGGATTTGATTTATGTTTTTTATCATTATTGAAAACATACACATTTACTATTGAAACCATAAGCATCTAAATCACTATACTAAAACTTCGAAAAAAAAATCAAACAATAAAAAAAAAAAAATCCTCAAAAGAAAAAGCGAAAGGGGCAAATATGAATTCCAGGCACATCGGTATTGTTCCACTGCATTTTCATGCCTCCTCCCTTGCTCTGATCACTTACTTTTCAGAAAACTTAAAAACTTCAATTTTATAATATATTTGCTTAATATGTGGTGAAGGTTATCCACGATAATTATACAAAATTCACAAAATCCTTGTTGACTTTTAATATATTTAAATTTATAAAAAAAACAAACCGTGGTGGAGACACAAAAATATATGACTAGAATAGCTTCAATCATACCAGGTCTTTTTGAAGTACATGTGAACACCTATTTCAACAAATTTAGAGACAAGAGAGAGCACCCTTTTTAAAGCATAGACTTCCAAATTTAAAGGCAAGAGAGAGCGCCCTTTTTAAAGCATACACTTCCAAGAGAGAGCGCCTTTTTTAAAGCATACACTTCCAAATTTAGTAGGAAGAAAGAATAATCTTATTAATATATTTATGTTTATGTTTTGTATAGTTGTGGTTTTTAAAAGTTTAAATATATAATTATTTTTCAAATGAATCCTTTAATATTTAAAAAAGATCACATTAAAATTTGCTGAATTATGTGATTTGTAAAATTACATTCATAAAATAATATCTAAAATTTAATTGAAATTAATATATATTTTATAAATATATAATGATATTAAATAATATATTTTCAATCATACTAAATTGTTAATTAGAGATTATATAAAGTATAATAATAAAGATGAATATTTAATGAACAAAAATATGATTTTATAAAAAAATTTATATAAATTTAGAAAAAAATATTTAAATTAATCAACTCATTTTCTTAGCGAGTTATTTTGTTGATCTTACTAATATGGACCACTGTAGAACAAATTAACATGCACTTTGGCAGAGTGTTAAACTTCTCAGGACTAAATATTAATTCATGAGATATAAGTAGACATCATTCTAATTAAAGACATTATTCTAATTAAACTCCTCAAGACCAAAGAAGTACTACCCTAAAGTCTACTACATTTAATGAAAAATGCACAATCTGCAAAGTTTTACCACTAACAAGGGACGCTTTTGAGGCTTTCCTCCCCTTTGAATGCTTAAGCTCCTGCTCCTACTCGTAAAAGCGAAGTTCTCCCTAGGGCCTGGATGCATCTAGACTACAGAGCGGGCCTGATTTTCCTTTTTTATTAAAAAAAAGTACAGTGTGATTTTAATTTTCAGAATTTTAATTGAATCAATTAAAATTTAGTAAAGAATTAAATTTTCAAATAATATTTTAGAATATTTTGAAAGATAGTTATAAATTTTTAATTAATTTAGAATATTTTGAAAGATAGTTATAAATTTTTAATTAATTTAGAATATTTTTACTTATTATTTATTTTAAAATATTTTTGTTAGTAGTTATTGAATGTTTTTATTAGTAGATATAGATAATTTCATAAATGAGATAATCAACATATAAATTGAAATAAGAATACAATATACATTTTCAATGTTATCATATTAATAGAAAAAATAAATGATTTAATTCTCTTAATCAAATAACAAATAAAATAATAAAATACACTATTTTACATAAAATAAAATAATTTATAACACCACCAAACAATAAATTTATTTTAAATTAAAATTTATAAACATTAAAATAAACATAAATATAATTTTAATAGTTTTTAATTATAATGTGGCAATAATTAGTTTTAATTAAAGCTGAAGTTCAATCTTACTTTTTTATATCCAGCGACTGATAAAAGACAAAATAGCCCAGAAATATGTAGAAATAAATGGAATGGATAATAACTTACCATACTGTTTGTTGAGGAGAAGTTCGACCTTTCGACCACCATGAAATTCTTTGATGTTGTCTGCACCCTAGCTTGAAACGTAATTGTTGCAAAAGGGTACACTCACTGGCGTCCTGGGCATGGAAGCCATGGCAACAGAATGGAGTAATAGAATGATAAACAGACCCAGAAACCGGACAGTCTTTATCGCTTGGAACGACATCGATGGCACCTAAAAATGATATTGCTCTACCTAAGCTTGAAAACGAGAACGTAAGGGTAGACAGTGGTGGGCAAAGGGCTTTTATAGAAGGCAGAGCAAGCATTAGGGTCTGCCTTGAAAGCTCCAGAAAACCAAACGTGGAGGCTTTTAAACGCGGAGGCTTTTAGGCATATTTAGGTGAAGATTAATGGGAGTTCATTTATTGTATTTTATGTAAGTCGCGTTACTGTTCATAAAATCTCCAGCGTTCGCATGTGCCGAGTGACCCTCGTTGTCAACGCTTCAAATAAGACATGAAAGTTTCTGGTCAGTTTCACAGTTATGTGAAACAGTTATTTCGGATACTTCTGGTTTTTAAATTATTTTTTTGTCTTGTGAATGTTAAAATGTCCTATCATATTTATTTGTTTGGAATTTAGAAGTCATGATGGACGTGTAGATACTAGTGAAAGTTTAGGAGTTGTTTACTGGCCCAAGTGAATCATTTGATGACAGTTTTTTTGTTACGATTTGGTAAAAAAATTTCAAAAAATCAGGTAGTTGGAGTGTTTGAATTGTATTTTTGATGATGGGAATGGATTCAGCACTATTAAAAATCTTTAGAGCACCCAAAACACTGAAGTGTAATCACTGTAACTCAGATTTTCAAAAAATTTTGCAGTAATTTTTCATAATCTTACTGGAATTTCTGGGTTATTCTGTGGGAATTTTAGACTATATAACTCACAAATTATCTCAGAAAATAATAAAATTTAATAGAAAATTTTGAAAATTTGAGTTACAGTTGTTAAATTTCAAGGTTATTCTGTGGGATTTTTAGACTATATAACTCACAAATTATCTCAGAAATAATAAAATTTAATAGAAATTTTTGAAAATTTGAATTACAGTTGTTAAATTTCAAGATTTTAAGTATTCTAGGAATTTTTAATAGTGTTGAATATATTTCCACCATAAAAAAAACAATTCAAACACTCCAACGTTTTAATTTTTTTAATTTTTTTTTACTAAATTCCTATCCAAAAAAAATCTAACTTGCCATACAAATTTGTAATTCTAGAGGACAACGCCCAATGAAATTACAGTTTTATATTCCTACTTTGAATTCCGAAACCATTTAAAATGTTAATTGAAATGTGAAAGATCTCAAGCATTAAATATCAGCCTAAACAATGACAGAAAACCTAGAGCCTTGTAATAAAACACGTCAAAACGACGATGGAAATGCCAGAGCCGTGAGTCGAGTGGCTAGTGCTGGTTCGATACAGAGTTTGTTTATGCACCACACTTCGAGTAATTGGTTCTCCATGATTGTAGGAGACTGCTCACAATCAACCCAGCACCATATGCAAAGTAAACCCAATATGACAACGATTGTCTTTCTAATTATTGTTAATTATTTTATCACAAATTTATGAATATGTATAAGGATGGTTTTGCTAATCAACAATCATGTTGATAGTTTCAGATTGCTAATTGTTGTTAATTATGTTGAAATTGTTTTTCAATTGATTATTAATATTTTTCTTTGAATTCAATCTTTATTTTATTCTTATAGATGGAATATGCGAATATCTTTTCATGATGTCTTTTACGTTATATGATAGTACTTATAATATTAACTCTTTTACATTACCCGATAGAATTTACATTACCCACCTTGAATTTATAACATTACATATTACCCGATAGAATTTGTAATATTACCTATTTTGTATTTTTAAATGTATTTTATTTTTTTCTTTTCACTTAATATAATCATAAAATTATTATATAAATTATACATAATATTTATAAACACATATCAACCGTATTTGTAATCAACCGTATTTGTAATAACTAGCGCAGTAGTGCATGACATTGAATCTCGAGGCATTACTTTGTGGGGAAAAAGTTTGTGTTAAGAATAGAACATAGTAGCTTGATCAATTATTTTTAGCAAGCTGATTTGAATGCTCGCCAAACAAGGTGGAATTTATTCTTAAGTGAATTTGATTTTGATATTCAACATATAAAGGGGAAAGAGAATCATGTAGTTGATGCCTTAAGTAGGAAACTACATTGCATCTATGAACTCTATTTTAATCAAGCCGAATTTAGATTTCTGGAGCAAATTATGGAAGCAACGGAAAAATACTCTGAATATCAATTTATGTGGCAGCGAGAAAAAGAAGCAGAAAAAACGAATAAAACAATTATATTATAAAGTTAATGAAAAACAACTTTTGCTATTTCAGGGAAAGGTATTCATACCAAATCAAATGAGCCTGAAAGGGTTTATTTTAGATGAATATCATCGGAGTACCTATGCAGGACATCCCGATTATCAGAAAATGTTGACAACAATAAGAAAAGACTACCATTGGCCCGGAATGCGTAAAAACATTGCAAAATATCTAACCAAGTGTTTAGAATGTCAGCGAGCTAAGGTAGAACACCACCACCCAGCGGGATTACTTCAGCCTATCCTTGTACCGAAATGGAAATGGGAAGTTATATTCCTTGATTTCATTACAGGATTACCCAAAAGAAAAAGACACAATGATTCAATTATGGTGGTAGTAGATAGGCTCAGTAAGGTAGCTCATTTTATATCTGTTCAGTCAACCTATAAGACTGTTTAGATTGCTGACATATTTATGAGAGAATTTTTTAGACTGCACGACATTTCGAGAGTTGTTATCTCAGACCGAGACGTAAAATTCACATCATTTTTTTGGAAGGCACTATTTACGAGGTTGGGAACACAGATTCAATTAAGTACGACTTATCATCCCTAGACGAATGGTCAAACTGAAAGAGTGAATCAAATACTAGAAGACAAGTACAAGGTGAAGAAATAATTTTTTTGAGATGACCTTAAATCTGATATTCAAAATTTTGTGGCAGAATGTATGGTTTTCTAGCAAAATAAAGTTGAAACAATTAACACCCCGGGTTTGCTACATTCTTTATCCATTCCAAATCAACGTTGGGAGGAGGTTTCAATTGATTTTATCACATGTTTACCTAAGTCCGAAGGAAAGAGTGTCATCATGGTGGTAGTTAATAGGCTTACCAAGTATACACACTTTTGTGCATTATCTCATCCATTTAAAGCAAGTACAGTTGTTACTCCATTTATGGAAACAGTTCAGAAGCTACATGGAAACCTAAATATTATTGTATGCGATAGAGATCCCATTTTCACTGGAAATTTTTGGAGGAAATTATTTTCTTGTTTAGGTACTCAACTAGCTCATAACTCTTCTTATCATCCTTAATTGGATGGGAAAATTGAGATAGTGAACAAATGTTTAGAACGATATCTTCATTATTTTGTATTTGATAAAAAAAAACAATGGGTTAATTGGTTACCTCTAACTGAATGGTGGTATAACACTTCCTTCCACACTACAGCAAAAATGACCCCATTTATGGCACTTTATGGATATCATCAGTCGTCCATCACATCATCTTTAAGATAAAATTCTAAGGTTCAAGCAGTGGAAGATGACATCGAGCGTCAACAACAAGTTCTCCAACTCTTAAAGGATAACCTAAATTTGGTACAAAACCGAATGAAACAACAAGAAGATCAACATCGCAGCGAGGGAAGTTTTGATTTAGGCGACTGGGTATTTTTACCACTACAACCATACAAACAAATGTCCCTCAAGAAAGCTAATAAGGATAATAAATTATCACCAAAGTATTATGGTTTACAAGGTGTTGCAAAAAATTGGTACTATGGAATACAAATTGGAGCTTCCTACATCTTCTCGAGTGCACCCAGTTTTCCATGTTTCATGCTTAAAGAAGGGTATAAGTGGCAAAATTTCAGTTCAAAAAATATTGCCAAAACTTTATGAGGAAGGAAAAAGCATATTGGAACCTAAAGTAGTCACGGAAACAAGAACTTGACATCTATGAAATTGATCAATTTCAGAGTATCTCATGAAGTGGAAGAACTTACCCACTAAAGTTTCCACATGGGAGGATGAGAAGTTTATACAGAAGCATTTAAAACTACTCAAACATTGAGGACAACACTTTTTTGAAGGACAGAGGCATGTTACAGCCCTATATTACTAGTGTAGTCCCTTATTGTTGTTAGTGTAGCCCCCTTATTGTTATTGTTGTACCCCTGTAGTCCCCATATTGTTATCATTGTGCCCTTACATTATTATTGCTAGGTACACTAGGATTATATTGTGACCCGGTGGACTCCTATATATGGAAAGGAGGTTTTTTCATTTGTGTCATCCAAGAATCATTCATTTATGTAATGTAAAGGACGTTTCGTCCTTGAAGAGGCTGATTTCTAAGGTGTTGATCTATCTTTTCTTCTATTTTGTGAGTTGATTTCATAACACTTTGTCCATTTATCAGGATGTGAAAGCCTAATTTTTTTCAAAATGATGTATTCAACCTTAAATCAAATTTTTTTATGATATGAACCTTGTTGTATCTTAAGATACAATCCCTCGATTATGAAAGGAATCAATGCTTAAGACATTTTAAAAGCGTGTCACAAAAATGATTTTACCATGAGGTCTTTGTTCTATCCCTCTAGAGACTAGTTTTATAAAACCCTTAATGATCTGGAATAATAAAAGATTTCATAATGCCATTCACTTCTGATATCTGAATGAAAAGAAGAACTGCAGGGGAAACTAAAAGTAATATGCTGAAAACACAGAATCTACCACTTTTAAGTTTCAGAGGAAACTCATGGATAGAGAGGAAACACAAAATATTATGTTGTAAACACATAATCTATTACTTTAAAGTTTCATCAGGAGTTTGTGAAGAGAGGGGAAACTCAAAATAATATGTTGTAAACACATAATCTATTACTTTTAAGTTTCAGAGAGAATTTGTGAAGGGAGAAGAGATGGAGTGAAGGAGCGCAAATTAAGGTTATTTAACTCTTACTCACAGATGTAATTAAGAGACCAGTTGCTACATTACTTCAATTCATTTAAAAATGAAGGGACAAAAAATGGTACGAGAAACACAAATCACCATCAACAGTTGTAGGAGACTTATTGCTTCTTTCATTTAATCATCAAAAAAAGAAGTACAAAATGTAATCCCCCAAGAGGTCCAGAACTCAAAACCCTCTTTCTTTCTTTCTCTCTTGCTTAAATACATTAAAAACAGTTTGTAACTGCTCAAGCTTCTTGAAACTCCTAAACTACCTAAACTGTTAAACTACTTATTACATTGTAATCGAGGACACCATTTTAGCTTCAATCTTAACAAAGAGAACAAAATACACTTGGAATATAATCCTTTTGCTGAGTCTGATTTGTTGTTGATGTCTCTCCTCATGTTTCGCTTGTGATGTCCTAACAGTCTACATAAACACATCTCCACCCGACTCTACTCATGCTTTTGCGTTTCTACCGCTTCCATCATGTCACCTGCTACTCGACTCTGCCTCTTCTACGCGTGCTTGCTGTGTTTAGTCTTCTCTTCTCCTTTGCTCTGTGTCAGGTCACTTACCCAAGTCTCTCTGCCCGCGTTTAGACTTTCTTCCATTATCAAGGCATTTCACCGGCTTTACGTTATAATCCTCCTTTCTTCCTCTGATGCAATTTAACACAAGAAATGCCTTACCTCTAGATTTGAAAACATTTGGCGTTCACTTTTTAAACCACATCACATCCACCCAACATCGCACTTTGCATGTTGTTATTTTAAACTTTTCTTTAGCACTTAGCCTTTAAAACTTGAAATGTGTGATATGCGATCGGGTCCCACTGTCATCGCATATCACACTTCAATGAATTTAACACTTACCTCCACACTTATCCATTAAAACTTGCGATTTTCGTTTTTCAATTGGGCCCCACGACATCACATATCGCACTTTGGCAATTATAACTCAAACCCTTTGCACCAAACTTTTAAAACTTGCGATGTGCGGTATTCGGGATAGGGCCACGTAATCTTCCACATTAGCTTGCCGCATCACCTGCCATGTCACCATAAATCAACTGTGATATGTGGGTTCGGGGCCACGTCATCTACCATGTTAGCTTGCCATGTCACTGCCATGTCATCTTGCCACGTCACCTTGCCACGCCATCGCATATCACACTTCGGCGATTTTAACATTTACCTCCCGTGCCTATCCTTTGAAACTTGCGATTTGCGATTTGTGATTTAATCTCTATCGTCCATCTCTTCGCCTCAATTCTGCGCTTTGATCCCGACCTCCTTTTTTCCCCTTTACGCCTCCTCTAAAACCCTTAAGTTATTTTAAGGAAAATACGCCATTTCTCTGTTTTCTCTGATTTTAAAAGTAAAGGGCGTGGGCTCTAGTTATCACCATGAAATGTCCTTTATCGAAACCTAAAACCACTTACGAGGGCACTTAAGTGGTTTTTTGGAATTTGAAGAGAGTGTTCCCGTAGTTAATGTCAACCATCGATTTGCAGGTGAGAAGATTTAACAAGACTGCTTGCGGGGGCACTCATTGGTATAAATCTCATGCAATTTGTTCTCTCGGGTTCTCGTTGGATCTGGGTGCAATGAATACGAGCCTTCATGATCAGGAGCTCAAATCTGAGCTTGGGAAAAAGCTCAAAAATGAAAGTGCTCAAATTGATTTGGAACCTAAGCGGCGGGATAGGCCTCGGCGATACGATCCCAACGCTATGAACGGTTCAAAAAACGAACACCGTATGAAGAAGTTATTTCACTTTTAGTGAAGTGGGTTCGGTGGAGCACGGAGGGGCCAACCCTCCTCTCATGGAACCTCATCATATGACTAGTGTGGGAGCTTAATGTTAAGAGCACTTAAGGAGCCTAATCTCAAGTTTAATATTTAATTAAGCTTCAGTTAAGTGGAATTTAATATGGCGGAGATTCTGGGGGCGCTCCCAAATTTAGGAGGACTTCCACTTTTAGTGGAGTTAACTCGCAGTTGCCCCACATTTAGTGGAGGAAATTGGGGCAAAGTTGTTTTGGTCATAACTTTCTCATTACTCAACCTTTTGGAAATTTTTTTTTTTTGATTTTGTATTTTCTCAGCATTTTGGACTGAATGGCACAGGTTTCAAAGCCATGGGAGCTCATTTTCAGTCTGTTTAGCTTCGGAGAAGCTTTTTGAGCCACTAGGGCCATTTTGGGTTTAGAGTTTGGTTGAGCTGTGGTTAACCTTTTTTGGTGAACCAAAAGTCATTTTAAACTATTTCCTGCATTTCAGAGCCATTGGAATAGGTCTTAGCTCTGTTTGAAGACTTTCAGAGGCCGAAAACCTTTAGGAGAGTTTTCAAGGCCACCATGGCCATTTTTTGGTTTGAGCTGTTTTGAGTTGTGGTTATCAGTTTGAGGTGAACCAAAGCTCTATTTAAGATAATTTCGACCTTATGAATCCATTGGAAGTGGTTTCAAAGGAATTTGAGGAATTCTACAGCCCAAAAAGTTGCAGAGAAGTTCAAAGCACCAGCAGGACATTGATGAAGAAATCACTGTTTATGGTAATCTTTCACTACTTAGTGAATTTGAAAAGGAATTATTAGCTTTTTACTGCCTTCTGAATCAGTTCATATATTTAGATTTGTCTATTGAGACACTTATAATCTTGTATTTCATTTGAGAGCTTTTAATACAAGAGGACAAGCCCATTTAGGGAGGTTTGATCCAGGAGATGTAGCCCAAGAGTTGGGGTGAACTCCTATATTATATTGCTGTTGTGTTTTGATATTATAATGCTGAATATTGTTGCTGATACCCATGTTAAGTTTCAGCAAAAACAATTACACTTAAGATACATAAACAGTGAAAAGACATACACCATTTGCAAGCTAAAATTCCGCATAATGTCAAGTTTAAAGCAAGATCATTTTAATTAAATCTGAGTGTTTACTTCTATTATTTCTTTAGGCAGAGTCTGTAAGAGGGCCAGGTAGCCTCTGGATTCATCCTTTCTTTGAAAGGTGAAATATCCAGTAAATGCCCCTACAGTCTATCTCTGTATTAGAAATATGAAGTTCTCACATTTTCATATTTAAACTTAGAGTATTTTTGCACTCATTTACATAATTGAAAATGGATACCTTGCACCCTTTTCAAGTACCTTCCATTTTCAGATCAGATGGTATCAGAGGTCGGGTTGAGCATTCCTTATGGTGAAAAAGGTTTTAAAACAGTGTAAGAGATTTACTGTTTTATTGGTTGCAAAATGGCTGCTTGAATGAGAAGGGGTCTTTACTGACATTTGGTTAAAAGCTTGTCGTTTGTTTGAAAGCTTTGAGGAATTTTCTTTGGAAGTTCCTTTTGGTTGTTTTGACCATTTACATAATGTCAACTTCTTCTACAAGTGAATTTTCCTCCTTCACAAGATTCTTCAATGATGACATGAAGAATGAGTTCTTTAAGGTGAAGGACATGGTGCAGATTCTCCTTGAGGATCAAAGGGAAAGTGTTCAACTTCGTGCACAATTGCTAGCTATGCAGGAAGAGAAAGAAGCCATTCTTCAAAGATTGCATGACATGGAGTTGCAGCTTATTCAAGCTCAAGAAGCTTTGTCCAAGAAAATACCTCATCTTCATGATGTAAATCATGAGGTAAATCATTCTGATTTGTCTTCAGTTTCCTCTATTGAAAAGTGTGTTGGTTCTTTTGAAAGGCATACAAGAGGTATTGGGTCCAAATTGATGTTGAAAATGGGCTATCAAGAAGGCAAAGGTTTGGGAAAGAATGCACAAGGCATTGTTGAGCCTATTTGTGTTGTGGAGCGTCCCAAGAATATTGGTCTTGGCTATGAGCAGCTTAATGGCGAAGCTTTGAGCACATGCATTCAAGAATGTGATGCAAATTTGAAGAGAAAATTTCTCCCAAGTTCTCAATTACATCAATGTCATGATGGAAATCTTCCTTACCATTGTTTGAGGCCTTTTTTGCAGCAAGAAGATGGTAGACATGCAGCTTATGGCAATCATGCAAAGCAACATAAGAGGATTTCTTGTACATATTGTGGTCGATTTAACCATCATGTTTCGAGATACTGGATGAGGAAGAAGGCACACAAGAAGCAGATGAAGCAAAGACTACCTTCAAAGAATGTGCATATGATTTGCAGTTTTTGCCAAAATAAGGGACATGTTGTCTCTCATTGTTGGACTTTGCATCCAACTCGTCGTCCCACGCA
Organism: Pinus albicaulis; assembly: GCA_034641835.2. Taxonomy (NCBI): domain Eukaryota; kingdom Viridiplantae; phylum Streptophyta; class Pinopsida; order Pinales; family Pinaceae; genus Pinus; species Pinus albicaulis. The sequence continues at coordinate 1,287,738,172 of CM076581.1, read as the reverse complement.
CATGCAGCAAGAGGACAAAAATATTGGCGAAGGTGGAACCTCATATTCCATTATTGATGTGGAAAGGGAAGTTTCACATGAGGAAAAGTTGCAGCAGAAAAATTCGCCATGGAAGTGGCTTGGTGAGAAGTGGATGGACTTCTTGACACAGTAAGACGTACTCCTTTTGTACATAGGAAAATTTCGGATGTATGCATGTATTTTAGGTTGTAATATCTTGTTTGTTTTGAACCACCTTAGATCATTGATCAAGGCAGCGTTGTACAGTTTAATTCTGTAAATTTCTCGCCAGAAATTTCTATGTGAGTTCAAGAAAGAAAATTGTGGACAGTTGTGGACAAGCGCATTCAGGAAGGGAAATGTCGATTTCTTTTCATTTGTGGTTCAATTACATTTGCTTTTCAAGGCAAAAATTTTTGAAGGGCTGAAGAGAAGAGGATTTGTATTCTCTCATTTGTTGTATTACAGTTCAGTTCTTCATTTCAGTAAGCTTTTGGGGACCAAACGTCTCTCATTTGGGAGGTGTGATCAGGAGCTCAAATCTGAGCTTGGGAAAAAGCTCAAAAATGAAGGTGCTCAAATTGATTTGGAACCTGAGCGAAGGGATAGGCCTCGGAAATACGATCCCAACGCCATGAATGGTTTGAAAAACGGACACCGTATGAAGAAGTTATTTCACTTTTAGTGGAGTGGGTCCGGCGGAGCATGGAGGGGCCAACCCTCCTCCCATGGAACCTCATCATATGACCAGTGTGGGAGCTTAATGTTAAGAGAGTTTAAGGAGCCTAATCTCAAGTTTAATATTTAATTAAGTTTCAGTTAAGTGGAGTTTAATATGGCGGAAATTCTGGAGGCGCTCCCAAATTTAGGCGGACTTCCACTTTTAGTGGAGTTCACTGGCAGTTGCCCCACATTTAGTGGAGGAAATTGGGGCAAAGTTGTTTTGGTCATAACTTTCTCATTACTCAACCTTTTGGGACAATTTTTTTTTTGATTTCATATTTTCTTAGCATTTTGGAATGAATGGCGTATGTTTTAGAGCCATGGGAGCTCATTTTCAGCCTGTTTAGCTTCAGAGAAGCTTTTTGAGCCACTAGGGCTATTTTGGGTTTTGAGTTTGGTTGAGCTGTGGTTAACCTTTTTTGGTGAAACAAAAGTCATTTTCGACTATTTCCTGCATTTCAGGGCCATTGGAATAGGTCTTAGCTCTTTTTGAAGACTTTCAAAGGCCGAAAAATTTTAGGAGAGTTTTCAGGGCCACCGTGGCCATTTTGGGGTTTGAGCTGTTTTGAGTTGTGGTTATCAATTTGAGGTGAAAAAAAGCTCTATTTCAGATAATTTAGACCTTATGAAGCCATTGGAAGTGGTTTAAAATGAATTTGAGGACTTCTACAGCCCAAAACATTGCAGAGAAGTTCAAAGCACCAGCAGGACATTGATGAAGAAATCACTGTTTATGGTAATCTTTCACTATTTAGTAAATTTGAAAATGCATTATTAGCTTTTTCCTGCCTTATGAATCATTTTATATATTCATATTTGTCTATTGAGACACTTATAATCTTGTATTTCATTTGAGAGCTTTTAATACAAGAGGACAAGCCCATTTAGGGAGGTCTGATCCAGGAGATGTAGCCCAAGAGTTGGGGTGAACTCCTATATTATATTGCTGTTGTGTTTTGATATTATATTTCTGAATATTGTTGCTAATACCCATGTTAAGTTTCAGCAAAAATAATTACACTTAAGATACATAAACCGTGAAAAGACATACACCATTTGCAAGCTAAATTTCCGCATAACGTCAAGATTAAAGCAAGATCATTTTAATTAAATCTGAGTGTTTACTTCTATTATTTCTTTGGACAGAGTTTGTAAGAGGGCCAGGTAGCCTCTGGATTCATCCTTTCTTTGAAAGATGAAATATCTGGTAAATTCCCCTACAGTCTATCTCTGTATTAGAAATATGAAGTTCTCACATTTTCAGATTTAAACTTAGAGTATTTTTGCACTCATTTACATAATTGAAAATGGATACCTTGCACCCTTTTCAAGTACCTTCCATTTTCAGATCAGATGGTGTCAGTGCTCAGGTTGAGCATTTTTTATTGTGCAAAAGGTTTTAAAACAGTGTAAGAGATTTACTGTTTTATTGGTTGCAGAATGGCTGCTTGAATGAGAAGGGGTCTTTAGTGACATTTGGTTAAAATCTTGTCGTTTGTTTAAAAGCTTTGAGGAATTTTCTTTGGAATTTCCTTTTGGTTGTTTGAACATTTACATAATGTCAACTTCTTCTACAAGTGAAGTTTCCTCCTTCACGAGATTCTTCAATGATGACATGAATAATGAGTTCTTTAAGGTGAAGGACATGGTGTAGATTCTCCTTGAGGATCAAAGGGAAAGTGTTCAACTTCGTGCACAATTGATAGCTATGCAGGAAGAGAAAGAAGCCATTCTTCAAAGACTGCATGATATGGAGTTGCAGCTTCTTCAAGCTCAAGAATATTTGTCCAAGAAAATACTTCATCTTCAGGATGTAAATCATGAGGTAAATCATTCTGATTTGTCTTCAGTTTCCTCTATTGAAAAGTGTTTTGGTTCTTTTGAAAGGAATACAAGAGGTATTGGGTCCAAATTGATGTTGAAAATGGGCTATCAAGAAGGCAAAGGTTTGGGAAAGCATGCACAAGGCATTGTTGAGCCTATTTTTGTTGTGGAGCGTCCTAAGAATATTGGTCTTGGCTATGAGCAACTTAATGGCGAAGCTTTGAGCACATGCATTCAAGAATGTGATGCAAATCTGAAGAGAACATTTCTCCCAAGTTCTCAATTACATCAATGTCATGATGGCAATCTTCCTTACCATTGTTTGAAGCCTTTGTTGCAGCAAGAAGATGGTAGACATGCAGCTTATGGCAAGCATGCAAAGCAACATAAGAAGATTTCTTGTACATATTGTGGTCGATTTAACCATCATGTTTCGAGATGCTGGATGAGGAAGAAGGCACACAAGAAGAAGATGAAGCAAAGAATACCTTCAAAGAATGTGCATATGATTTGCAATTTTTTCCAAAAGAAGGGACATGTTGTCTCTCATTGTTGGACTTTGCATCCAACTTGTCGTCCCACACACATGCAGCAAGAGGACAAAAATATTGGCGAAGGTGGAACCTCATATTCTATTATTGATGTGGAAAGGGAAGTTTCACATGAGGAAAAGTTGCAGCAGCAAAAGTCGCCATGGAAGTGGCTTGATGAGAAGTGGATGGACTTCTTGACACAGTAAGACGTACTCCTTTTGTACATATGCAAATTTCGGATGTATGCATGTATTTTATGCTGTAATATCTTGTTTGTTTTGAACCACCTTAGATCATTGATCAAGGCAGCGTTGTATAGTTTCATTCTGTAAATTTCTCGCCAGAAATTTCTATGTGAGTTCAAGAAATACAATTGTGGACAGTTGTGGACAAGCGCATTCAGGAAGGGAAATGTCAATTTCTTTTCATTTGTGGTTCAATTTCATTTTCTTTTCAAGGAAATTTTTTTTGAAGGGCTGAAGAGAAGAGGATTTGTATTCTCTCATTTGTTGTATTACAGTTCAGTTCTTCATTTCAGTAAGCTTTTGGGGACCAAAAGCTTCTCATTTGGGAGGTGTGATCAGGAGCTCAAATCTGAGCTTGGGAAAAAGCTCAAAAATGAAAGTGCTCAAATTGATTTGGAACCTGAGCTACAGGATAGGCATCGGTGATACGATCCCAACGCCATGAACGGTTCGAAAAATGGACACCGTATAAAGAAGTTATTGCACTTTTAGTGTAGTGGGTCTGACGGAGCACGGAGGGGCCAACCCTCCTCCCATGGAACCCCATCATATGACCAGTGTGGGAGCTTAATGTTAAGAGCGCTTAAGGAGCCTAATATCAAGTTTAATATTTAATTAAGCTTCATTTAAGTGGATTTTAATATGGCGGAGATTCTGGAGGCGCTCCCAAATTTAGGCGGACTTCCACTTTTAGTGGAGTTAACTGGCAGTTGCCCCACATTTAGTGGAGGAAATTGGGGCAAAGTTGTTTTGGTCATAAATTTCTCATTACTCAACCTTTTGGAACAATTTTGTTTTTGATTTCGTATGTTCTCAGCATTTTGAACTGAATGGCGCAGGTTTTAGAGCCATGGGAGCTCATTTTAAGCCTGTTTAGCTTCGGAGAAGCTTTTTGAGCCATTAGGGCCATTTTGGGTTTTGAGTTTGGTTGAGCTGTGGTTAACATTTTTTGGTGAACCAAAAGTCATTTTAGACTATTTCCTGCATTTCAGAGCCATTGGAACAGGTCTTAGCTCTGGTTGAAGACTTTCAGAGGCCGAAACCTTTAGGAGAGTTTTCAGGGCCACCATGGCCATTTTGGGGTTTGAGCTGTTTTGAGTTGTGGTTATCAGTTTGAGGTGAACCAAAGATCTATTTCAGATAATTTAGACCTTATGAAGCCATTGGAATTGGTTTCAAAGGAATTTCAGGACTTCTACAGCCTGCAAAGTTGCAGATAATTTCAAAGCACCAGCAGGACATTGATGAAGAAATCACTGTTTATGGTAATATTTCACTGTTTAGTGAATTTGAAAAGGAATTATTAGCTTTTTCCTGCCTTCTGAATCAGTTTATATATTCATATTTTTCTATTGAGATACTTATAATATTGTATTTCATTTGAGAGCTTTTAATACAAGAGGACAAGCCCATTTAGGGAGGTTTGATCCAGGAGATGTAGCCCAAGAGTTGGGGTGAACTCCTATATTATATTGCTGTTGTGTTTTGATATTATATTGCTGAATATTGTTTCTGATACCCATGTTAATTTTCAGCAAAAACAATTACACTTAAGATACATAAACAGTGAAAATACATACACCATTTGCAAGCTAAATTTCCGCATAACGTCAAGTTTAAAGCAAGATCATTTTAATTAAATCTGAGTGTTTACTTCTATTATTTCTTTAGGTAGAGTCTGTAAGAGGGCCAGGTATCCTCTGGATTCATCCGTTCTTTGAAAGGTGAAATATCCGGTAAATGCCCCTACAGTCTATCTCTGTATTAGAAATACGAAGTTCTCACATTTTCAGATTTAAACTTAGAGAATTTTTGCACTCATTTACATAATTGAAAATGGATACCTTGCACCCTTTTCAAGTACCTTCCATTTTCAGATCACTTTGATGTACTTGAACTTGGAAGAATGATAATCTTGTTTAATTTTAACTTCAAGACATCTTAGCATTAAACAATATTATGTAGTGCTAGTCTTTCCTGATCTTGTGAATACGCCTCACCTGACCCTGACCTGTATGTAATGTTCTGAACGCTTCAATCGGCCTGACTCTTGAAATTTTCTGCATGCAAATAAGCTCGACTTGACCCCTCCTGCATGCTTTTCTCTTTGTTTCTCCTCTAGCTTAGATTACACCTCCAATGTTGTTGCTTCCTTGATTTTGGTTCTAGTGAACATGTGATGACGAATCCTCGTTGAACTTGTGGTTATCATTTCGATCATATTACAGGTCTTCTTGAAATTTTAACAACTGTTCCTCAATAACCTTGAATTTCTCAAAACCTCTCTTGACTTTTACCTGAGTCGAATTAGTATACAACACCTGGCTCGAATTGGGGACAACATTTTGGTAGCAAAGTGTTCTGAACTTGTAGATCAGTAGAATTTATTGGGCATGGAGTCAAGGAGCACTTATAGATCAGTAGCCTTTATTGGGCATGGATTCAAAGAGAACTTGTAGATCAACAAACTTTATTGGGCATGGAGTCAATCCCAAATGGGAGATTATCTAGCATGAAAACCTCCAGAAACCTGCTACACTTTGGACTCCTTCCTTTATTCTTAAACTGAAAATACTGAAATGAAAATTCTACAACTAAAAATGCTCAACTTCTGAGCTTATTTATGCACAAATCCTATCTATATACATGGTTGAACTTAATTAGGTGAATTCAGACTTCCAGTGGCACCAACCGAACATTTGTGTGTTAGACTTAATGCCCTCATACTGTGGAAATTTGAAAATCAAAACAGGGATGTACAATAAAAATTTTCTAGATACAGACATTTGCACATACCCTTGCATAAATGCTTATTGCTGACAAAAGAAAGCTTTCATATAGTCAGCCACTGGATCATAGAACTGATGAGACAAATTTTTGGCTGCTTCCTTTTCTTGAACATCTTGCTGATGTATACTTCTTTGAACAGGGCAGCTTCCTTCACTATTTGACTCCTCAATTTGAGGTTGTATGTGAGAATATTGATTGTTGTTTTCTATTGATAACCATTTAGGCTGGAAAGATAAATCTAAGGTTTGTTCCTCATAATGTTGATCTTCATTAATGCCAATTCTTCACAAAAATCTTCCCACTCATGCAAACACACTTGAGAAGCTCCACTAGTTTCTCCTCTATTCACAAAATCATTAAAATTATGAAAATTGTAATGATCTTCCAGGATTTCAGCATGTAGTTCAGTTGTTGCTTTGAATTTCTGAATAGAATTCTCATAATTCTTGAATTATTGTGTTTTAGCAATACAAGAATCCCTTGACCACTTTTGAAATTCCTTGTTCATCTCTGAATTTGCATTCTCTTGTAAAGCAATTCCAATGTTTTCTTTACAGGCCCTCTTGTCTTCCACAAAACTTGTTCTTTCAACAAGATAGGAGAAATTTCTACAAGCACACACATTATCTTTGATTTCCTGTGCATAAAGAAACATCATCTCTAGAGTGCAAGGCTTTCTTTGCTTGAGATAAAAAGCCAAGACAACAGAAAGATCCCTCAAATAGTAAATCATGGCTGCAACTTCAGGAGGCTGAATCTCTTTTGGCATGCTGAAATAATTTTTTTGAAACCTCCTATTAAAATTTGGGATTGATTCATTGCTCTGCCTCTTGATAGAATATAATTCCAAAAGGTGTTTTTCATATGACTTGCGCTCGCCCCAATATCTAAGAAATATATCTTGAAAACATTGGTAGGAACTAATTGAACTTGCTTCCAAACACTGGAACCATTGATGAGCACCCTGCTTTAATGAATGACAAAAAATTCTTAAAGCCACGTCTTCATAAGTAATTTGAAATTTGTCCAGAAAGTACTCAAATTCCAAGATATGTTGTTCAGTTGAAATATCTTCCTCCTCTCTAGAAAAACTTGGCAAAAATTTGAATCCTTTTGAAGGATATTGATGGAGGATTGTGGGCGGCACCAAGGGTTTGAAAATCACCTTGGTTCCAAGTTGGAAAGAAGCAGATTTCTTATTAAGTAGAATTTTATCACCCAAAGATGATGAATCCTCACATTTATGCCCAGACTGTGACAGAGTACTTTCAGGAATAGTAATGCAACAGTAGTCTCTCCTTTCATATTTAGGAGATAAAGTTGTGTCAAGATCAATAATACAATTGGAAGAAAAATATTCTTTCTCCAATAAAGAATGTAAATTTTGGGCCTTATAATCTTCTGAGAAAATAAAGCAGGAAACAATCTTCTTGATATGTAAGGGAAAATATACCAACAAACTCATAGTGAAAAATAAAACTTCCTTTAAAAGATTCAAACTCTAATATCTATATTTTCCATGGTGCTTTCTCATTTTATTTCCCGCAGAATTCCTCATCTAATGAAACCTTCATCAGTTGATTTTCCAGGTGAATAATAAACAACCAAATTTGTATCTAAATCTTGTTCACCATGAAGAAATATATTTCAATACCCAGGGAAAAATAACTTCGGGCCTTCATCCCTGACAACGATGCGAAAAAATGTTGTATATTAAGAGACAAGCCCTTGGTTGTGAAAGGAATCAATGCTTAAGACACTTTAAAAGTGTGTCATAGAAATGATTTTATCATGAGGTCTTTGTTATATCCCTCTGGAGACTAGTTTTCTAAAATCCTTAATGATCTAGAATAATAAAAGATTTCATAATGCCATTCACTACTGATATCTGAATGAAAAGAAGAAATGCAGGGGAAATTCAAAGTAATATGCTGAAAACAAAGAATCTACCACTTTTAAGTTTCATAGGAAATTCATGGAAAGATGGGAAACTCTAAATAATATGTTGTAAACACAGAATCTATTACTTTAAAGTTTCATCAGGAGTTTGTGAAGAGAGGGGAAACTCAAAATAATATGTTGTAAACACAGAATCTATTACTTTTAAGTTTCAGAGAGAATTTGTGAAGGGAGAAGAGATGGAGTTAAGGAGCGCAAATTAAGGTTATTTAACTCTTACTCATAGATGTAATTAAGAGAACGACTGCTACATTAGTTCACTTCATTCAAAGAAGAAGGGACACAAAATGGCACAAGAAACACAAATCACCATCAATAGTTGTAGGAAACTTATTTCTTCTTTCATTTACTCATCAGAAAAAGAAGTACAAAATGTAATCCCCCAAGAGGTCAAGAAATCGGAACCCTCTTTCTTTCTTTCTCTCTTGCTTAAATACATAAAATAAAATTTGTAACTGCTCAAGCTTCTTGAAAATCCTAAACTACCTAAATTTTTAAACTACGTATTACATTGCAATCGAGGACACCATTGTAGCTTCGATCTTAACAAAGAGAGAAAAATACACTTGGAATATAATCCTTTTGCTAAGTCTGATTTGTTGTTGATGTGTCTCCTCCCATTTCGGCTTTGATGTCCTAAAAATCTTCATAAAAGCATATCCACCCCACTATGCCCATGCTTTTACGTTTATAACGTTGTTATCATGTCACCTGCTACCTAACTATGCCTCTTTTGCGCATCCCTGCTGTGTTTAGTCTTCTCTTCTCCTTTGCTCTACATCGGGTCACTTACCCGAGTCTCTCTGCCCGCGTTTATACTTTCTTCCATTATCAAGGTGTTTCATCGGCTTTATGTTATAATCCTTCTTTCTTCCTCTGATGCAATTTAACACAAGAAATGCCTTACCTCTAGATTTGAAAACATTTGGCGTTCACTTTTTAAACCACATCACATCCACCCAACATCGCACTTCACATGTCGTTATTTTAAACTTTTCTTTAGCACTTAAACTTTAAAACTTGAAATGTGCGATATGTGATCGGGTCCCACTGTCATCGCATATCACACTTCAATGAATTTAACACTTACCTCCACACTTATCCATTAAAACTTGCGATTTGCGATTTTCAATTGGGCCCCACGACATCACATATCGCACTTTGGCGATTATAACTCAAATCCTTTGCACCTAACTTTTAAAACTTGCGATGTGTGGTATGCGAGCTAGAGCCACATCATCTTCCATGTTATCTTGCCACGTCACCTGCCACGCCACTGCGATGTCATCATAAATCAATTGCAATCTGTGGGGTCAGGGCCACGTTATCTGCCATGTCAACTTGCCACCTCATCTTGCCATGTCACTACCACGTCATCTTGCCACGTCACCTTGCCACGCCATCGCATATCACACTTCGACGATTTTAACATTTACCTCTCGTGCCTATCCTTTGAAACTTTCGATTTTCGATTTGCGATTTAATCTCCGTTGTCCATCTCTCTGCTTCAATTATGCACTTTGATCCTAACCGCCTATTTTCCCCTTTGCACCTCCTCCAAAACCCTTAAGTTCTTTTAAGGAAAATGCGCCATTCTCTGCTTTTTGTGAGTATAAAAGTAAAGGGCGTGGGCTCCAGCTATCACCACGTAATGTCCTTTATCAAAACCTAAAACCACTTGTGGGCGAACTTAAGCAGATTTTTGGAATTTGAAGAGAGTGTTCTCGCAGTTAATGTCAATCGTCGATTTGTGGGTGAGCTGATTTAACGAGACTGCTTGCGGGGGCACTCCTTGGTATAAATATTGTGCAATTTGTTCTCTCAGGTTGTCGTTGGATCTGGGCGCAATGAATACCAGCCTTTGTTGTACTTGAACTTGGAAGAATGATAATCTTGTTTAATTTTAACTTTAAGACATCTTAGCATTAAACAGTATTTTGTAGCGCTAGTCTCTCTTGAGCTTGCAAATATGCCTGAATCGAGCCTGACCTATATGTAATGTTCTGAACGCTTCAATCGGCTTGACTCTTGAAATATTATACATGTGAATAACCCTAATTTGACCCCTCCTGCAATATTTTCTCTTTACTGCTCCTCTGGCTTAGATTAAACCTACAATGTTGTTGCTTCCTTGATTTTGGTTCTAGTGAACATGTGATGACGAATCCTCGTTGAGCTTGTGGTTATCCTTTCGAGCATATTACAGGTCTTCTTGAAATTTTAACAACTGCTCCTCAATAACCTTGAATTGCTTAGAACTTCTCTTGACTTTTAGCTGAGTCGAATTAGGCTACAACATCTGGCTCCAATTGGGGACAAAATTTTGGTAGAAAAGTGTTGAGAACTTGTAGATCAGTAGCCTTTATTGGGCATGGAGTCAACGAGAACTTGTAGATCAGTAGCATTTATTTGGCATGGAGTCAAAGAGCACTTGTAGATCAACATACTTTATTGGGCATGGAGTCAATCGCAAATGGGAGATGATTCAGTATGAAAACCTCTAGAAACCTGCTACACTTTGGACTCCTTCCTTTATTCTTAAACTAAAAATACCGAAATGAAAATAATACAACTAAAAATGCTCAACTTCTGAGCTTATTTATGCACAACTCCTATCTATATACATGGTTGAACTTAATTAAGTGAAGTCAGCCTTCTAATGGCACGAACCGAACATCTGTGTGTTAGACATAATTCCCTCATACTGTGGAAATTTGAAAATCAAAACAGAGATGTACAATGAAAATTTTCCAGATACAGAGCTTTGCACATACCCTTACATAAATTCTTGTTGCTGACAAAAGGAAGTTGTCATATAGTCAGCCACTGGATCATAGAACTGATGAGACAAATTTTCGGTTGTTTCCTTTTCTTGAACATCTTGGTGATGTAGAATTCTTTGAACATGGCAGATTCCTTCACTGTTTGACTCCTCAATTTGAGGTTGTATGTGAGAAGATTGATTTTTGTTTTTTGCTGATAACCATTTAGGCTGGAAAGATAAATATAAGGTTTTTTCCTCATAATGTCGATGCTCTTCATATTGGCCAATTCTTGAAAAAAATATTCCCCCTTCTGAAAACACACTTGAGAAGCTCCACTAGTTTCTCCTCTATTCAAAAAATCTTTAAAATTATGAAAATTGTAATGATCTTCCAGGCTTTCAGCGTGTAGTTCAGTTGTTGCAACGAATTTTTGAACAGAATCCTCAGAATGCTTTAATTCTTGTGTTTCAGCAATACAAGAATTCCCTGACCCCTTTTAAAAATCCTTGTTCATCTCTGAATTTGAATTCTCTTGTAAATAAATTCCAATGTTTTCTTGACATACCCTCTTGTCTTCAACAAAACTTGTTCTTTCAAAATTACAGGAGAAATTTCTACAAGCCCACACATTATCTTCGATTTCTTGTGCATAAAGAAACATCAGCTCTAGAGTGCAAGGCTTTATATCCTTGAGATAAAAAGCCAAGACAATAGAAAGAACCCTCAAATAGTAAACCATGGCTGCAGCTTCAGTAGTCCACATCTCTTTTGGCATGCTGAAATAAATTTTTTGAAACCTCCTGTTAAACTCCAGGATTGATTCATTGCTCTGCCTTTGGATAGAATATAATTCCAAAAGGTGTTTTTTATATGAATTATGCTCGCCCCCAATATCTAAGAAATATATCTTGAAAACCTTGCCAGGAACTAATTGAACTTGCTTCCAAACACTGGAACCATTGTTGAGCACCCTACTTTAATGAATGACAAAACATCCTTAAAGCCATGTCTTCATAAATAATTTGAAATTTTTCTAGAAAGTACTCAAATTCCAAGATATGTTGTTTAGCTGAAATATCTTCCTCCTCTCCAGAAAAACTTGGAAAAATTTTGAATCCCTTTGAAGGATGTAGATGAAGGATTGTGGGCAGCACCAAGAGTTTGAAAATCACCTTGGTTCCAAGATGGAAAGAAGCGGATTGCTTATTAAGTATAATGTTATCACCCAAAGATGATGAATCCTCACCTTTATGCCCAGACTGTGAAAGATTAATTTCATGAATAGTAATGCAACAATCATCTCTCCTTTCATATTTAGGAGATAAAGTTGTGTCTAGATCAATAATACAAGGTGAAGAAAAATCTTCTTTCTCCAATAAAGAATGTACATTTTGGGCCTTATAATTGTCTGAGAAAATAAAGCAGGAAACAATCTTCTTGATATGTAAGGGAAAATAGACCACCAAACTAATAGTGAAAAATAAAACTTCCTTTAAAAGATTCAAACTCTGACATCTATATTTTCCATGGTGCTTTCTCATTTTCTTGCCTGCAGAATTCCTCATATAATGAAACCTTCATCAGTGGAGTCGCCAGGTGAATAATAAACAACCAAATTTTTATCTAAATCTTGTTCACCATCAAGAAATAGATTTCAATACCCAGGGAAAAATAACTTTGTGCCTTCGTCCCCGGCAACAACGCCAAAAAATATTCTATCTTAAGAGACAATCCCTCGGTTGTGAAAGGAATCAGTGCTTAAGACATTTTAAAAGTGTGCCATAGAAATGATTTTATCACGAGGTCTTTGTTCTATCCCTCTAGAGACTAGTTTTCTAAAACCCTTAATGATCTACAATAATAAAAGATTTCATAATGCCATTCACTGTTGATATATGAATGAAAAGAAGAATTGTAGGGGGAACTCAAAGTAATATGTTGAAAACACAGAATCTACCACTTTTAAGTTTTAGAGGAAATTCATGGAGAGAGAGGAAACTCGAAATAATATGCTATAAACATAGAATCTATTACTTTAAATTTTCATCAAGAACTTTTTAAGATAGGGGAAACTCAAAATACTATGTTGTAAACATGAAATCTATTACTTTTAAGTTTTAGAGAGAATTTGTGAAGGGAGAAGATATGGAGTGAAGGAGCGCAAATTAAGGTTATTTAACTCTTACTCACAGATGTAATTAAGAGACTGGTTGCTACATTACTTCACTTCATTCAAAGAAAAAGGGACACAAAATGGCACAATAAACACGAATCACCATCAACGGTTGCAAGAAACTTACTACTTCTTTCATTTACTCATCAGAAAAAGAAGTACAAAATGTAATAACCCTCTTTCTTTCTTTCTCTCTTGTCGAAATAAATCAAAAACAATTTGTAACTTCTCAAGCTTCTTGAAACTCTTGAACTGCCTAAACTATTAAACTATTTATTACATTGCAATCGAGGACACCATTGTAGCTTCGATCTTAACAAAGAGAAAAAAATACACTTGGAATGTAATCCTTTTTTTGAGTTTGATTTTTTGCTGATGTGTCTCCTCCCGTTTCGGCTATGATGTCCTAATAGTCTGCATAAACGCATCTCCACCCGACTTTGCCCATGATTTTGCATTTTGAACGTTGTCATCATGTCATTTGCTACCTGACTCTGCCTCTTCTGCATGTGCCTGTTGTGTTTAGTCTTCTCTTCTCCTTTTCTCTGCGTCGGGTCACTTACTCAAGTCTCTCTGCTCGCGTTGAGAATTTCTTCCATTATCAAGGCGTTTCATCGGATTTACGTTATAATCCTCCTTTCTTCCTCCGATGCGATTTAACACAAGAAATGCCTTACCTCCATATTTGAAAACCTTTGGAGTTCACTTTTGAAACCACATCACATTCACCCAACATCGCACTTCGCATGTTGTTTTTTTAACTTTTCTTTAGCACCTTAACCTTTAAAACTTGTGATGTGTGAAATGCGATCGGGTCCCACCGTCATCGCATATCGCACTTCGGCGAATTTAACACTTACCTCCACACTTATCCATTAAAACTTACGATTTGCGAGTTGCGATTGGGCCCCACTGTATCGCATATTGCACTTCAGCAATTATAACTCAAACCCTTTGCACCCAACTTTTAAAAATTGCGATGTACAGTATGTAGGTCAGGGCCACGTCATCTGTCACATAGCTTGCCATGTCACTTCCATGTCATCATAAATCAACTGTGACCAGTTGGGTCAGGACCACGTCATCTGCCATGTCAGCTTGCCACGTCACCTTGCCACGCCATCGCATATCGCACTTCGATGATTTTAACATTTACCTCCCATGCCTATCCTTTAAAACCTGTGATTTTTTAATTTGCGATTTAATCTGCGCCATCCATCTCTCCACTTTAATTCCGCGCTTTGATCCTGACCGCCTATTTCCCCCTTTTCGCCTCCTCCAAAACCCTTAAGTTGTTTTAAGGAAAATATGCCATTTCTCTGCTTTCTATGATTTTAAAAATAAAGGGCATGGGCTCCAGCTATCACCACATAATGTCCTTTATCGAAACCTGAAACCACTTGTGAAGGCACTTAAGCGGTTTTTTGGAATTTTAAGAGAGTGTTCTCGTAGTTAATGTCAATCCTCAATTTGAGGGTGAGTGGATTTAATGAGATTCCTTGCGGGGGCACTCCTTGGTATAAATATTGTGTAATTTGTGCTCCCGGGTTGTTGTTGGATCTTGGCGCAATGAATACGAGGCTTCATTGTAATCGAACTTGGAAGAATGGTAATCTTGTTTAATTTTAACTTCAAGATATCTTAGCATTAAAAAGCATTCTATAGCACTAGTCTCTCCTGAGCTTGTGAATATGCCTGACTCGATCTTGACCTATATGTAATGTTTTGAATGCTTTAATCGACCCGACTCTTGAACTGCTCTGCACACGAATAAGCCCAAATTGAACCCTCATGCACGCTTTTCTCTTTGCTTCTCCTCTAGCTTAGATTACACCTCCAATGCTACTGCTTCCTTGATTTTGGTTCTAATGCACATGTGATGACGAATCCTCATTGATATTGTGGTTATCCTTTCGAGTATATTATAGGTCTTCTTGAAATTTTAACAATTTTTCCTCAATAACCTTGAATTGCTCAGAACCTCTCTTGAATTTTAGCTGAGTCAAATTAGGCTACAAAAAACTTGTTGAGGGCCAAAATTATCTGCCTACAAAATTATGAGGGATACTGCCCGGTCCGAACCTTAATGCAGCTCATTTTCTGTTGAGATGGTGGTTTCGACTGGTTAAAATAGGTCCAATTACCTTATATCCATCTCTAATGTCTTAAAATATAACTTTCATCTACCAATGGAGAAGATACATAAGATCATCCCTCTTGCTGATCAGGAAAGAAAGTGATCTTTAAGATGATCTGGGGCTCAAGCAAGACACAACTAAAGTTTGCCTATTTTGGAAGAGGACTTCTAGGAATGTAGAATTAAATATAAATGTAAAATTATTCTAAAATGTAAGAAAAAGGAAAGTTAGCATAATCCTATCTCAATTAGGTAGATATAGATCCAACCCAACCGAGAGCAAGATATTTAAATGATTGGGATTTAAATATGTGTGGCATACAAGGAATATCAAGCTAATGTATTTCAATTAACTAACATTATGAATGTCAAAACACATTCTCAGAGACCTTTTAACCGAGATAATAAATCAACAACATTAAGGAAATAGTTCACAAAATGATATTTATTATTAAATCAATAATTCGAATAATTAAACAATAATATAGGGAAATAGTTCACAAAATATTATTGTTTGTTAAATTAACATTAAAAGATAGATTACTGAGTAAATAGTTACTCAGAAATCAGAATTCAACCGATAAGAGAAAATACAAATAATAACATATAATTGAAGAAAATTACTCATACTAATAGTAGTGTACAAATATGAATAAAATGACACATTCCTGTTATCATAAAATGAAATGGTATTTAAAACAATATTATTATAAATACCAAATTATTGAATCCATTTCTCTGGCTCCGGTATCCAATGTTCCTTTACAATCCTTTGAAATTCTTCTTTTAAAATAAGAGATGCAGTAGTGCAAGCTCTGCCCATCATACATAATTCAAAATGTAAAAGAAGAATCCTCAATAATCCCCCTGATCAGAGATTTTCTCTCCTCTCACCTACAACTCTAAAATACAAATTAAAATAGTGCCTTCAATAATTCTAGAATTGTAGAGAAGAGAAGCCCCTCAATACATTCTACAATTTGCTATTTATAATATTTACAAAAGAATTCCTCAATAAAAAGTTGTTGAAGAGTAATTCTGCTCAATCAATTTTCATTGGCCCAAAATTATAGTCTTCAATTTTTGGTGCATTCTCATTGATTGAGATCTTCTTCTTCTCATCTCTTCATATTGTTTCTCTGTAAAAACCAATCAAAACTAAATTAAAATGGAAAAATAAAATCAAAATACAAAATCTGGAATGAATACAAATCCAATCAAAACTTAATTACATACTTAAAATAAATTAAATCTGAGGTTTCTATTGATGCCTATGAAGATTTAATTGGTCAAGGAGAACACAGACAAATGAATCTGCACTCGGTAGAAGCTAAGGGAAAATGAAAATGCAAAAAAACAAAAAATGGTTTTGTTTAAAAATCTGGAGCTTGATCTTCTGTTGAATGTTAGACTCATTAAATATTCAAATATGGAAATGAAACTACCTCAAAAAATTTCTCCATAATTTTATCTTTCTAGTGAGCCATTTTGGGCCTCATTTGGCAAAGTAAAACTTCATTTATGAGCTTCCAAAGTTGGTGTATTAAAATTGCTAAAATTCAAGAATTTTTGTTGCGTGGGCTAAAAATCAGAAATTTTAAATTAAATTCTAATTTTAAAATAGATTACAATATTAATTAATTATTAACAAAATTAAATTAATTAAAACATTATTATATTATAATTATAATTTAATATTATAATTATAATATAAATTAATTATAATAAAAATATAATCATATATTACAATAAAACCATAACAATTTAATTTATAACAAACCAAACTTCACATGAGAATGGATTTAATGGAGCAAAGAGTTTCGTGGAGGAAAAAGGTGGAGGGTGAGGTGACGCTGATGTGAGGGAGAGTAAGGCGGAGGTACAGGAGGCATAAGGTGAAATTGAAAACCATAGCATAAAACCAAAAAACCCAATCGCATGTTTTTTTTTAAATCGCAAATCGCAAGTTAATAGATGGGTGGTTAATGAAATTGGGATATGCGATATTGCATGATATTGCGATATCGCAATTTCGCAATCACAATTTTTTATCGCAATTTTTTTTAGATCGTATTTTTTGGAAGGAAGGGAAGAAATGTGAAGTGGGGCCCACGTGAATTAACAATTATACAAATTGGACTACAACCACTTCGCAATTTTGGAGTTTTGTGTTTGGCAATTCATTTCAAAATAACAAATTGGAGTAAATTACCAAGATCCTGAAATGTGTTTTATTTGTTGTACAATTTAGCTGGGTCATTTTGTAGGAATATTAGTGAAAAATAAAATATGAGTAAAAACTAACTAAAATTTAATATTTACAATGAATGAATATTGAACTTAATTAGTTACAAAAATTGAAATATTATACATTTTTTTTTACATTTTTTTAGTCCAGGCGAGAAGATGATCAAATTTCAAAGGAGTGCCATTTACAAATCGGTTGACCAAATGAGGAGAAACAAGTATCGATGGAAAGCTTGCTAAAAATTGAAATCAATGAAATGATCACAATGGATGTTATGAAACCAGCTCAAAAAATAGAAGAAAAGAGAGATCAACACCTTAGAAATCAACCACTTCGAGGGGGCAACCTCATTTACATTACATAAATGAAAAATT
Organism: Pinus albicaulis; assembly: GCA_034641835.2. Taxonomy (NCBI): domain Eukaryota; kingdom Viridiplantae; phylum Streptophyta; class Pinopsida; order Pinales; family Pinaceae; genus Pinus; species Pinus albicaulis. Next base: position 1,287,720,401 of record CM076581.1, on the reverse strand, counting down.
CTTGGATGATAAAAATGAAAAACCCTCCTTTCTATATATAGGAGTCCATGGGGTCATAATATAATCCTAGTCGACCTAACAATAATAATGTAAGGGCACAACAATAACAATAATGGATTTTATGGGGAACAATAATAACAATATGGAGGCTACAAGGCTACAAGGGTACAAAAATAAAAATAAGGGGACTACGCTAACAACAATAAGGGGATACATTAGTATTATAGGGACCTAACATGCCCCTCTCCTTCAAATAAGTGTTTCCCTCAATGCTTGATTATTTCTAGATGATTCTGTTTAAAATTCTCATCCTACCATTTGGAATTCTCAACGAGTAATTTCTTTCACTTGCTGAGATACTCTGAAATTGATCGATTTCATAGTTGTTGAGTTCTTGTTTTCATGACTACTTCATAAATTCTTTCACTGCGATGTTGATCTTCCTGTTGTTTCATTCGATTCTGCATCAAAGTTAGGTTATCCTTTAAGAGGTGGAGAACTTTTTGTTGATGATCGATGTGATCGTCCACTACTTTATCATCCATATTAGCCTTCATTTGATCCATCAAACCATCCAACTTAGCCTCCATTTTTTCTTTTAAACCTATGGCATCTTTGATTCCTCTTTGTAAGACCAAAATTTATTGTACTTGGTACCGTAATTTTGATATATCATACTGCAATTCTTCCTCTTCATGTGCCATAGTAGAGCTTTCTAAGGGCTTAATGGGTGTGGAATTATTTTTGGGAGGCATTATATAACTCAATACTGATAATTATGCGTCAATATGCCCTTGGAATCACTTCAAACTGTTTTTTCAAACAAACATTATGCAATTTTAAAAATAAATACACACTTTTTTCTTGCTTTTGAGGAGATTGATATTGAAACTGATGTATCTCTATAATTTCGAATCCTTGAGATTTGAGCTTCGGTCATATAATAGCCCTCTGAGTCTTCTTTCCAATGCCATAGGTCTGAATTGATTTGTATTCTTCAAGGAAAATTTATGCCCAATCTCCCACAATGACCTAATTATGGACTTGTTTAGTAAAGCTAACTTGTACGGTGCGCCACGTGTCACTATTTCCTCCTTTGGCTCTAAAATTCATATATAGAAAACCAAAATCCATTTTATTTTGGCCACTTTTTATAGAATTCCAATCCGATGCTGAGAGAGATAATTATGATGTTTTTCCCAAGGTCACCTCTTTGAGATGAAATTCAGGAGCCTGCAAAAACCCAAACTTCCACAGATCATATCTCCGAAAATATTGCGAACCAAGATATGAAATTTTTACAAAAATTTCCTCATGATTTATTCACAAATGGGTTTTTGTTTTAGCATCTGAACCTTCGTAGAAAAAAAATTATAGTGAAAATTCCACGATGATGTGTTTGAAATAGCGAAACCCTAGAATCCAAAGCTCTGATACTAAATGTTATGAAACCATCTCCAAAATAGAAGAAAAGAGAGATCAAGCCTTAGAAATCGGCCACTGTGAGGGGGAAACCTCCTTTACATTACATAAATGAACAATTCTTGGATGATACAAATGAAAAAACATACTTTCTATATATAGGAGTCCATGGGGTCACAATATAATCCTAGACGACCTAACAATAATAATGTAAGGGCACAACAACAACAATAGTGGATTTTATGGGGCACAATAATAAAAATATGTGTGCTACAGGGGTACAACAATAACAATAAGGGGGCTACACTAGCAACAATAAGGGGATACACTAGTATTATAGGGACCTAACAATGGAAATCCGATGAAAATGAAAAAATGACAAAATTGTAGGACAATTAACTTAATGAAAATCATAAGTGGTGTTTAGCCAAAAATTAATAGACAGGGTCCCCATTATTGAAGTAAATAAGTCAAAAATTGGGGGTGTTTGGTTTTCCCTAGAATAGAACCATAGTCTAATATTTTGAAAAAGGATAGAGAGACATAAACGTGGTTTTATTTTGAAAAATGAACAAAAGACATACCTCAATAGAATTTTTTTACGATTGGATCAGAGTAGGAGCATATCTAGTTATCGACGGAAGTATATTCTAATATGAGTTTATAGCAACTCTTAAAGATTAATTGCTCAACAAATTTTATGCTCGACTGCATTAGAGAAAAATACCGTTGGAAAATGTTGAATGGTGTTGTCATTGATGCCAACATCGGTCTATAAACACTCTTAATATATGTTGTGGATTACATTATTTAGGAAACTCTAATGGACAAGAAGCCCTAGAAGTGAGCAAGCTCCTATAGTATGGTCATGAAGCTCGGCCTTGTAGAAAATATCTAAATAGATTCAACTGATCTTGTAATGTACTAAAACAAAATACTGAATCAATTCTACAAATTGCAGAAACTAATTACGATTGCACAACCACATAAAAAAGTAAGAGAAATAATTTCAATATCACAACACAAATATGTATCTGGGGAAATCCTCAGCTAAAACCCCACTATCTATATATTGCATAAAGTCAAGAACATGAAATAATACAATTCTATTCTCTTCTTGAGAAACCTTTGCACTCTATTGACTGTCTCACTTTTCTCTAAGCAAGTTTGGTGCAATATTTAACCACTTCCTTGCCTCTACCCAACTATCCTTGCTCACACATTCCTGGGCTAATTGAGCCCCTATTAATTAGGAAATTCCCATCAATAGATTATGCAATACATCCAAGGCACCATGATGACTTCATACATAACTTGTACAATTTTCTAATTATACAACAGATAATTATGTCCCCTTAACTCCAATCTCAACTGGGCCTTCCTTAGAACTAACGTGCAACAACTATTTACAACGAATTATCATCTATTTGATTGATCACCACATGTGAATTAAATCAAATTTAATTCACTAGTCCTATCACTAGCTAATCTCTCAGTTAGAACTAGTTAAAATTGATTTTAACTCAAATAATTGAGTTAACTAATTATAAATCAAAATAAAATGCAACTGGACCCCCTAAAACTTAGGGAGAAATCTACATGCCTTCAGTTTACCCTCAACTTGAATTGACTTAGCTAACTAAGTCTTCCTCACTCAGTTAACACTTACAAGTTGTTTTGTGATGTGGAATTAAAATTTACTTCTAATTAATTAAGGGAAAATTAAATTAGAATTCCACTGGGGTGTCATTCTTGCTTCCAATTTCAACACTCCCTCTCAACAAGAAAAGGATTATCTACTACCCTAATCTTGCCTCTTTAGTGCCTCTGAGGTATCTAAACACATGCTTGCCTACCTTCGAAAAGAGCTTGGTAGGCTTAAAAATAGATTGACTAAGTTGGTTAACCACACAGCATATTTTTTGTCATGTATTCACCAAATACATGAGTGAACCCACAAGATGTCTATAGACATTAGCATATACTACTTCTCCTGAAGTAACTGCCTCCTTCCTCCAGTTTCCTGCTAGAGGAGTCTCCATGGGTTTGCTTCCCTCCATGTGGAACTTCCTGAGGATCTTGTTGACATACTTTCCATGAGATACAAATAGCTCTCCATCTCTTTGCAATATTTCCAATCCAAAGAAATAGTGCAAGAGCCTCATTTCCTTCATCTCAAATTATTTTGCAATATCCTCTTTACAAGAATTTATGAGATTCTCATCACCTGTTAGTATCAAATCATCGACATAAATTACAGTGATCAAAATCTTGCCTTCTACCACAATATGGTAAAGATGTGCATCTGCTTCACTCTTGGTGAAGCCTAACCTGGTGAAATATTTTTCGATCCTGGTGTACCAAGCACGAGGTGCTTGCTTCTACCCATACATTTCTCTCTTGAGGTTGCACACATGTGAATCCCTATCGAAGGTCTCAAAACCTTCCGACTGCTCAATGTACACCTCTTCCTAAATCACTCCATTGAGGAAGGTTGTCTTTACATCCATCTGATGTATCTACCATCCCATCTGTGTTGTGAGTGCAAGGATGGATATGATTGATGAGTACCTTGCAACTAATGAAAAATTATCATCATAATCAATCCCCTCCACCTGAGAGAACCATTTGGCCACAAAAATAGCCTTGTGCTTCTCCACACTCCCATCTACTGCTTACTTCACCTTGTAGATCCACCTGGATCCTACAATTGACTTCCCTTATGGTATTGGGACAACTTCCCATGCATTGTTTCAGATAATGGAGTCATACTCCTCAACCATGGCATCAAATCAAATTTGTTGTTTCACTGCTTCCTCAAAAGAGGATGGTTCTATCTCTACACCTTCGCTCATAAAATCCATGTATCCAGTGTACCAATGTAGGGATCTTATCTATCTGTGTTGTGATGTGGGTGATCCCACATTCTCTCTATTATCAAGCAACAACATGTCAGCCTCTCTAGTGTGCGTCCTTCTGTCTCAGGATGTCTTTGCATGCGTGGGTGCTTCCACTCTCTACACCTCTGCTTGTGGTTTCTCTGCATCTTGAGGTTCTTCTTTTGGAGCCAAGAGCTCCTCAATTGCATGCAACTAAAGCTCCCTCTCAAGGGAAATTCACATGGACTTCTCTTCATCAAATTTTACATCTCTTCTAACCACTATCATCCTATGCACTAGCAAGTACACCCGATAGTTTTGTGGTGTATTAGTGTACCCCACAAATATCCCCAACTTAGCTATTGGCTATAGCTTCTTCCCCACATCTTTGGACACATGGAAATAAACTGATGAACCAAAATTTTTAAAATGTGACACATCTAATCTCTTACCTGAAAAATTTTCCTCTGGTGTGCTCATACCAAGTATCCGATGATGACTCTATTCTGCAGAAATACTGTTGTCTTGCATGCTTCTGCCCACAAATGCAATGGTAGGCCTTGATCATGCAACATAACTCGTGCTAATCCCACTATAATTTTGTTCTTCCTTTCTGCAACCCCATTCTGTTATGGGTTATGAGGTGCTACCAATTCCCTTCGAATTCCTTCTGAAGAACAAAATTTCTTGAATTCGTTAGAGACATATTCTCCACCATTTTTGCTCCTCAGAGCCTTCACCTTCTTCCCTGAATATTCATTGACAAGTGCTTTGAGCTCACAAAACTTGGAGAACATCTAATTTTTCTTCTACATGAAGAGAATCCAACAGTTGCATGAAAAATCATCAAAAAATCACATAATACCTGTGTTTTATTGTGGAATCTTTCGAGGACGGTCCACACACGTCTGTGTGAACTTTCTCAAGGTTTGCCTTTGCTCAACTTTCCTTATTTTGAAATGTGGCTTTGCTATACTTCCCTAATGTACACCCTTTTCATGTGTCTCATTGTGGAACTACACCCTTTGGAAGTCCTGTAGAAATATGTTGCACGGTCTTCAAAGTGCCATGGTGTAGATGGCCCAATCTCCCGTGCCATAACTCACCGATGTCTCAGCTCTATACCTTCTCCACTTTCGTGCTCAAGGCAACACATTCTTCTACATCCAATGTGTAAAGTTTATTTACTCGAACCTTAATCTTCTTCACCTTTTCCGTGGATTTGTGATGAAGGAACACTTTTCCTTCACTGACTATCACATCATAGCCTCAGTCTTCCAACATAGCAATAGAAACCAAATTGTTCTTTAAACCAGGAACATACATGACATATTTTAAGGTGAGAGGACTACATGACTCCCTGTGAAAGGTAAATGCACCTATGCTAATAGTGTTATACCTCCTATCATCTCCCATCCTGATGTGCATCTAGAGATCCTTCTCCTCCAAGTTACTGAGGAACTATTTGTTGTCGGTCATGTGGAACAAAGTTCCATTATCTAAGTACCACATAGAACACATCATTGATGACACCATGCATGCGATTAGGGTGAAATCCAACTCGAACTGTGAAGTAAGTGCTTCACTTGTCGCTCCTCCTGAGGACTTCTTGTTGGTCTTCTTCTGTGGACACTTTGTAGCAGTGTCCAAGCTCATGACAATGAAATATTTTTACCTTTGACAAGTCTCACTTCTTTCCCACCTGACTAGAATCCGATTTGCAATGGGATGCCTTCCCTTTTCCTTTCTTCGCCTTTCGAGCCAAGGCACTATTCTCCTTATCATTAGTCTTTGATGAGGATCCATCTCTGGTGTTCCGTCGAATCTCTTCTTATACCAAGTCGAACCATAATTTCTCCCATTCTAGTAGCTTTTCCCTTCCATTCACTGAGTCCTGGTAGCTATGCCAGCTCTTGGGAAGGCCTAGAAGTGCTAGGATTAGAAAATCATCCTAGGAAAATGTCACCCTAACACTTCCAATCTCATATAGACATTGAGTGGACTTCGTCAAGTATTTTGGAATCGTGTCGCCCTTCTCCATCTTGATATTTCTGAGCTTGTCCTTTAGCGCCAGCTTTCTATGATCATTGCTATTTTGAAACAAATATGTTAAGGCCTTCCACATAGTATATCGAGTTGCCTTTCCATGGAGGTTCGAGACCATATGATCTCAAACTCCTTCTAACAGAATCCTTCTCGCCTTTTCTACATTATTCTTCCACACATCAAGAAGTTGAGCATCTGGTGCTGCATGAAGAAAATCTATTCATGGGATTCATTATGATCTTGTAATGTACTAAAACAAAATACTAAATCCTTATACAATTTACAGAAACCAAATTTGATCGCACAATCACATAACAAGTAAGAGAAATAAATTATCAATCACATAAAAAAAGATGTATCTAGGGAAAGAAACTTCTCAAAATCGTGTTATCTGTATTATATAATGTCAAGACCATGAAACAATACAATGATTTTCTCTCACTGAGAAACCTCTGCACTATGTTGACTGTCCCACTCTGATATAGGAAAAAGCAGTCAAATCCTCAGCCTTTGTCAGACCAACCTTGCTCACGCATTCTTGGAGGATTTTTTGCCCTATTAAATAGGAAATTCCCAAGAATTCATTACGCAATTTATCCAAGGCTTCATAATGACTCTATACATGACCTGTACAAATTTCTAATTATATAACGGATAGTTATCTTCCCTTTAACCTCAAACTCAATTGGGCCTTCCTTAGAACTGATATGAAACAACTATTTATAGAGAATTATCAGTTAACTTATTGATCACTACTTGTGAATTAAATCATATTTAATTCATTGGACCTATCAATAGCTCATCTCTTAGTTAGAACTAGTTAAACTAATTTTAACTGAAATAATTGAGTTAGCTAATTACAACTCACAAATATTTGTAACTGGACCCCCTAAAATTTAGGAAGAACTCTACATGCCTCCTCTTTGACTTCCAACTCGAATTTCCTAAGATAACTAAGTCTTCCTAACTCAGTTAACTAATACAAGTTGTCATGAGATGAAATTACAATTTCTCTTCCAATTTAATTAAGGGAAAATTATATCAGAAGCACCCTTGGGTGCCATTTCAACAATCCCTCTCAACAAGAAATGGATTATTTGCTAACTTGATCTTGTCTCTGTGAAACTCAAATTTTCTTCTTTCTAATGCCTTCTTCAGGATGTCTGCATCTTGCTCCTCCATGGTAATGTACTCCAATGACATAATCCGCCTCTGCACACAATCTCTAAGATGGTGATACCAAATATCAATATTCTTGGACTTGTCATGAAAAATTGGATTAACCAAGAGTTTAATGCAGCTCTAGTTATCACAATGTATCACCGTCGGATCCATCTATCGACCAAACAAACCAACAAGTATCTTCCTCATCCAGATGGCCTCACATGCTAGTTGGCTGGCTGCCATGTACTCTTCCTTTGTTGAACTAAGTGCAACTGATCTTTGTTTCCTGTTCTACTAGGAAACTATTGTTGATCCTTTGTTGAAGATCCTACCTGATGTGCTCTTCATGTTGGATGGACTTCCTTCCCAATTTTCATTGGTGAAGCCTTGAAGCTTCACTCCCTCTATCCGTCTATAACATAGCCCATAATTTGTAGTGCCTCTGAGGTATCTCAACACATGCTTGCCTACCTTCCAAAAGAGCTTGGTAGGCTTAACCATAGCTTGACTAGGCTAGTTAAATACGTAGCATATGTATGTTCATGTGTTCACCAAATACATGAGTGGACCCACAAGCTTCTTGTAAATAGTAGCATCCACTACTTCACCCGAAGCAGCATCCTCCTTCCTCCAGTTTCTTGCTAGAGGATTCTCCATGGGTTTGATGCCCTCCATGTGGAACTTCCTGAGGATATCATTGGTATACTTGAATTGAGATACAATTATTTCCCCATCTCTTTGCCATATTTCCAATCCCAGTAAATAGTTCAAGATCCCCATGTCATTCATCTCAAATTCTCTTGCAAGATCCTCTTTGCAAGACTTAAAGAGCTTCTCATTGCCTGTCATTATCAGATCATTCAAATAAAGTAAAATAATAAAAATATTACCATCTACCATAATATGATAAATGTTTCCATCCGCTTCACTCTTGGTGAAGCCCAACCCAGTGAAATATATTTCGATCCTAGTGTACAAGGCACAAGGTGCTTGCTTCAACCCATACAATGCTCTCTTTAGTCTGCAAACACATGACTCCATATCTAAGGTCTCAAAACCTTTCGACTGCTCAATGTGAACCTCTTCCTCAATAAATCCATTGAGAAAGGTTGTCTTTACATCCATCTAATGTATTTTCCATCCATAGTCAATCCCCTTCACCTAAGAGAACCCTATGGCCACAAATCTGCCTTTTTTCTTCTCCACACTCCCATATGATTCCTTCTTCAACTTGTATACCCGCTTATATCCTACAACTGACTTCCCCACTGGTCTTGGGACAACTTCCCATGTACTGTTTCTAATAATGGAGTCATACTTCTCAACCATGGCATCAACCCACAATGGTTTTTGCACTACTTCGTCAAAAGAGGATGGTTCTATCTCAATACCTTATCTTATAATAGCCATGTATCCATTTTACCTCTCTGGGGACCTTCTCTGCCTACGCTGTGATGTGGGTGCTCCCACATTATCTCTCGCATCTAGAAACAATATGTTAGCCTCTCTGTTGTGATTTTATTCCATCTCTGATTGATGACTCTACATGAGTGGTTTCTACCACTCCCTATTCCTCTTCTTGTGGATAATCTACATCCTGAGGTTCTTCTTTTGGAGCCAAGAGCTCCTCAGTTGCATGCAACTCAAGCTCCCTCTCAAGGGACAATTGCATGGATTTATCTTCATCGAATTTCACATCTCTTCTTATCACTGTCATCCTGTGTGATGGAAAGTACACCTGATATTTTTGAGGTGTATCAGTGTACCCCACCAATATCCCCAACTCTATTGTTGGCTCTAGCTTATTCCCAGCATCTTTGGTCACATGGAAGTAAACTGATGAACCAAAAATTTTAAAATATGACACATGTGGTCTCTTAACTGAAAAATTATCCTCTGGTGTACTCATCCCAAGTATCCGATGAGGAATTATGTTCTACATCAATCCTACTATATTACATGCTTCCACCCACATATGCAAAGGTAGGCCTTGATCATGCAACATAGATCATGTTACTCCCACAATAGTTTTTTTCTTTCTTTCTGCAAACCCATTCTTCTGTGGGTTATGAGGTGCTATCAATTCTCTTTGAATTCATTTTGAGGCACAAAAGTTCTTGAATACGTTAGATATGTATTCTCGACCATTTTCTATCCTCAGAGCCTTCATATTCTTCCTTGTATATTTCTCGACAAGTACTTTAACTCACAAAACTTGGAGATAATCTGATCTTTATTCTGCATGAATAAAATCCAACACTTTCTTGAAAAATCATAAACAAAAATCACATAATACCTGTTTTTTTCCATGGAATTTGTAGAGAATGGTCCACACGTGTCTGAGTGAACTCTTTCAAAGATCACCTTTTCTCAACTTTCCTTATTGTGAAAGGTGGTTTTGGTATACTTCCCTAATGTACACCCTTTACGTGCATCTCTCTACGCAAGTGTACCCTTTGGAATTCTTGTAGAAATTTTTTGCATGATCTTCAAAGAGCTTTGGGGTAGATGGCCCAATATCATGTTCCATAACTCACTGATGTCTCGGCTCTCCACCTTCTTTACTTTCATGCTAAAGGTAGCACAACCTTCTACATCCATTTTTTAAAGGTTCTTTACTCGAACCCAAATTTTTTTCACATGTCCTCTGGCTTTGTGACGAAGGAACACCTTTCCTTAATTGAATATCACATCATATCCACGATCTTCCAACCTAAAAATAAAAGCCAAATTATTCCTTAAACCAGGAACATACATAACATATTTTAATTTGATTGGATTACTTGAATCCCTCTGAGAGGTAACTGTACCTACATCAGTAATGTTGTACCTCCTGTTGTCACCCATCTCAATATGCATCTAGAGATCATTCTCCTCTAAGCTACTGAAGAATTATTTGTTTTTGGTCATATTTAATGAAGCTCCACTATCCAAGTACCGCACAAAACCCATCATTGATGACACCATGGATGTGATGAGAATGAAATCCAACTCAAATTATGAAGTAAGTGCTTCACCTGCTACTACTCCTAAGGCATTCTTGTTGGTATACTTTTTTGGATAATATGTGGCATAATGTCCATGCTCATGATAGTGAAAACATTTCACCATCGACAAGTATCGCTTCTTGCCTTCCTTCCCAGACTCTGATTTGGAATGGGACACCTTCCCTTTTCCTTTATTCACCTTTCCAGATAAGGCACAGTTCTCCCCATCATCAGTCTTTTATGAGGATCCATCTCTGGTGCTCCGTCGAATGCCTCCTTATGATAATTACATGCCTCCTCTTTGACCTCCAACTTGAATTTCCTAAGCTAACTAAGTCATCATGACCCAGTTAACTAATACAAGTTGTCATGATATGAAATTACAATTTCTCTTCCAATTTAATTAAGGGAAAATTAAATCAGAAGCCCCCTTGGGTGCCATTTCTTGGTGCCATTTCAACACTATGGGATGTGGAATATCACTATTTATGAATTCATTTAGTTCATTTTCCTCCAACACTTCCTCCATCATGTTCTTCCATGCTATGTAATTTTAATTACCCTCAAGGGAATATTCTAGTCTCAATCCAAAGAAAGAAATCCTCATCCGCTGCTTGTCCTGAAGAATAAATTTGTAAATTCGATTCACGTATTCAAAAAAAACTCTAGTTCTTGTCTTCTATAGTGATTCCTTCTCTGATACCATGTATAAAATATCTAAATATATTCAACTGATCTTGTAATTACTAAAACAAAATACTAAATCAATTCTACAAATTGCGAAAACCAATTATGATCGTACAATCACATAAACAAGTAAGAAAAATAATTTCAATCACACAAAAAAATGATGTATCTGGGGAAAGCCTCAAATAAAAACCTCGCTATCTATATATTGCATAAATTCAAGAACATGAAACAATACAATGCTATTTCTATTCCTGAGAAACCTTTGCACTCTGCTGACTGTCTCATTTTTCTCTAAGCAAGTTTGGTCTAATATTTAACCACTTCCTTGCCTCTACCTGACCAAAATTTATCACACATTCCTGAGTTAATTGAGCTCCTATTGATTAGGAAATTCCCATCAATAAATTGTGTAATACATCCAAGGCATCCCGATGACCTCATGCATGACATGTACAATTTTATAATTATACAATTGATAGTTCTCTTCCCTTTAACTCCAATCTCAATGATCCATATTTATGCAAGAACACAATAAAATACAGAAATAGACAAAAACACGGAGATGCAATGGAAATAATGCTTCATTTCAGTAATATCATATAAAAGAAATATTCTTACAGACATAATGGAAATAAACAACTAGGGTGTTGGTAGGCTTATCTCTGAGAAGAGATGTGGTGGCTACATGCCTCTGAACTGTGTTACAATGAGGCTCGAAGGCCTATTTATTGTTGAGAAATAATGCAAAACCCGAAACATCCAAAAACCTAACCATAGGGGATGAAGCGCCAAAACTATGGGCAACGTTTGGGTAAATTCGTGTTTCAACTTCTCGGGGACGTAACTTTGGCATACGATCTCTGTTTGATGTGCATCATACGTCACTATAAATATCTATCTGAGGAGTACAACTTTTGGTGTAATAAACATCAATCCATGGACCCATGTATCTCCCGATTTTCCCAAAAAACGTCGTTTACGGCCTCAAAACAACTTCGAAAGTTCAGGACCCGAAAAAATGCTAAAAATAGTAAGTTGTGTTGCAATTGAAAAACTGAAAGAAATGATGGTGGAATTTCAAATGGAATATTTGGATGTCCACCAATATCCACCTAGATCATTAGGGCCCCAAAATGGCTACGGAAATTCAAGACCCAAAAACTGCTAAAAATAGTAAGATGTGCTGAAAGTGCAAAAATGAAAGAATCGATGGTGGGGGTCCAAATGCAATAGATGGGTGGCCACCAATATCTACCTGGATCATTCCTCCCACCCTTAGAAAGCAATGGTCCCCATTGCGTTGAGATCCTCCATGAGATGAGGCAAATTCTGTTGAACTGGGTATTAGATTTGTTGAAGATGTCATGGATCTCCGGATGGACATGCTGGATGCATTAAGTAAATTTGGTTTCTTTATCAGCCTCAGACAGTACATGTTTGGATTCTGTCTATGTAGTCACATGAGGTATGGCAACATCAGACAGTGGTGCGTCGGGGGTCAACTCAATGGAGTACTTGTCTTGATAGTGTAGAGGAACATCTATGAGTGAGGAGAAAATTTCCTTGTATTCCTCCATGAATTTATCCATCTGATGTAGCCATGATAGGGAGCCCTATTTTGAGGTTGTGGTCACAATACTCTTCTTTCCCTATGAGCCAATAGTAAGGAAAATAAATTTCCCGGTTTGGGAAAAAATCTTACTGCGTTGTTTTGCAGTAGTCAAAGAGATGACAGGAGGTGGTACTACCTCTAGTATCTTGTACAAGTTATTTCCCAAAGTAATAATAACAACACGAGGCCTAGAATCATACACAACATGTCACCTACACAAGTATGGTTGTCCCAATAATACATCAGCTACATCAAGAGGAGCAACATTACACAATACCTTATCCGTGAATGGCTTGATGCTGTATTGAAGGTGACACTACTAACGGACAAGGAGATCTCTCCCTAGGTGAAGCCACCCGATGGTATATAGATACGAGTGTGCTATGTTTGGTAGGCCAATCCGCTTCATGACCTCTGCTAAAATGAGGTTCTTTTGGCTTCCGCTATCGACAAGGAATTGCAGTGGAGAGCCCTTCACCCACATTTGCGAATGGAAGAGGCACTCCCCCTCCTCTGGATCCTCAAGATACTCCCTCTGGAGCTTGGTGGTGGAAAAAATGGCACTGGGGTCCACTTCAATGATTTTCTTCCCTTTTTCATCTCCCTTGTCTGGTTTTGGCTCAGGATCAGAATATGCATCTGATTCAGGTGCCTTCAGTTTGGCCACTAGTGACTATTTGGCTCGACACTCATTTGTGTTATGAGTGGGGATGTTATGAAATTCAAACCACTTCCCCGTGTCCTTATTTGGATTTTTTCGTGGTTTTCTGAGTCACCCTGCTTTGGATCTTCTCCTTGTTTTGTGGTTCGAGGGTGCCTTTCCCTAGCTTCGGATTCGCGGATCCAAAGTCTCTCTTCTTCTGCTTCAATTTTTGCTCGATCTTAGCAGCATAGCGATATGTCGTGCCAAGCGAGGTAGTGTCGAGGAGCTTCATTTCCCCCTAAATGTGTCTGTGCAAATAGCTACAGTACTTGAGCACCAAATGTATCTCCAAATATTTAATACCCAACTTTGTGCGCAGGGTATGGAACAAATTCATGACTACATGCACATCTTGATCCCTTTCCTCCCGTAGTGTGGTCCATTGGATGTACTTGTCCTCATAGCTCACCATGGGGTAATATTGTTCCCTAATGCCATCTCAGAATGAATTCCAACTAGGTGCGGCCGAGAACAGGGAGGGTTTCATCCCGTCCTTTTGCCTACAGTAGGTTTCCCACCAGTCTTTGACATGGGGGGTTGCTTTGAGGAGTGAAAATATAATATTTTCCAGGTCAAAGAAATCATGGACTGAAAAATACCCTTCCAGAAAATTCAACCATCTATCTACGACGCCTGCATCTATCTGGCCTTCAAACACATGAATGTAAAATTTTACCTATACCTTGGAGGGAGTGGCACCTGTAGAGCAGCTGCTAGATGCAGATGCGTCATAGGTGGGTAGCCGTTGATGGATATGAGGAAAGTTATCCATCATCACATTTATTTGTTTCTCGAGGGCCTCCTCGAGAAATATTTTGATAGGATCTCCTGCTCCCTCGTATTTCTTCTTCTACCATGGGAGGTTGCCAGAGTTTGCAAGGTTGATATTGCAAGGGTTCAACCAGATCGAACCCTAACTCCTTATAACCTGACCTCATTGGGGACATGCAAAGAAAAACAAAGAAAGAGAAGATCGCTCTGATACCATTGATCCAGATTTATGCAAGAACGCAATAAAATACAGAAATAGATATAAACATAGAGATGCAGTGTAAAAAATTATTCATTTCATTAATATCATATAACAGAAATATGCTTACAGACATAATGGAAATAAACAGCTAGGGCACTAGTAGGCTTATCTCTGAGAAGAGATGTGGCGGATACATGCCTCTTAATTGTATTACAATGAGGCTCGAAGGCCTGTTTATTGTTGAGAAATAATGCAAAACCCTAAACATCCAAAACCTAACCGTAGGAGATGAAGTGCCAAAACTATGGGCCCTGTTTGGGTAAATTGGTGTTTCAACTTCCCAGGGACGTAACTTTGCCATACAATCTTTGTTTAACGCGCATCATACCTCATTAGAAATATCTATCCAAGGAGTACAAATTTTGGTGTGACCAACCTCAGTCCATGGACCCATGTTGCTCTTGGGTTTCCCAAAAAACATCGTTTAGGGCCTCAAAACGACTTCGAAAGTTTAGGACCCGAAAACAGCTAAAAATAGTAAGTTGTGCTGCAACTGAAAACTGAAATAAATGATGGTGGCATTTCAAATGGAATATTTTGGCAGCCACCAATATCCACCTGGATCATTAGGGCCCCAAAACAGCTCCGTAAGTTCAGGACCCAAAAACCTGCTAAAAATAGTAAGATGTGTTGAAAGTGAAAAACTGAAAGAACCGATGGTGGGGGTCCAAATGGAATAGATAGGTGGCCACCAATATCCACCTGGATCACTCAACTGGGCTTCCTTTGAAATGAGATGAAACATCTATTTATAGTGAATTATCGACTATCTTATTGATCACTGCATTTGAATTAAATAATATTTAATTCATTGGACCTATCACTAGCTCATCTCTCAGTTAGAACTAGTTAAACTAATTTTAATTAAAATAATTGAGTTAACTAATTAGAACTCAAAATAAACTGCAACTGGACCCCCTAAAACTTATGGAGAACTCTACATGCCTCTAGTTTGACCCTCAACTCGAATTGACTAAGCTAAATAAGTATTACTAACTCAGTTAACACTTACAAGTTGTCATGTGATGTGGAATTACAATTTACTTATTATTTCATTAAGGGAAAATTAAATTACAAGCCCCTTGGGGTTCCATTATTTAATCCATCTAATCGTTGTGAGGGGGAATCTGACAACTAGAATGTTTTCTAAAATGATCCAAACGGCCCATTTCTAAGGGCACTCCATAAGGCTAGTATTTCTGCCCTAAAGTTGTCCCCCAATCCGACAAACCACCTAAAGCGATAGGACATATATGAGTTGATATGAAGGGAGACACCACAACCACATCACACACCAGTGGAAGCCCCATCGAAAAATAAATTTGGGAAAATATTGGACAATTCAACCAAAGAGATAAACCTAGTGGATTCTTTGGGGCACCTATTGTGTGAAATTGGGTGTTCATTTCCAATTCAAAGGATATATTATGATGTAAACCAAACCTAATATTTCAGAAACATAAACGAATATTATAACGCTCCACAACGAATTAAAAAAAACTCGAAAAACATATTGGAAAAATGAATCCAGTAATCACCAATTGCTAAACCCAGAAGAACAAGAAAAATATCTCAAACAAGAATTTTCCAACCCATTAGATGATAAAAAGCACCAAATTGTAAATCAAGAAAAAACCAAGAGCTCAGAAACAGCGTACTTGATCTCAAACAATTTTACGTTTAGCTAGGGGAAATAGATCCACTGCAAACATGAACCAACCACAAGGAGATTAAAATTTGAAACTCATAACAAGATTTTGATTAAAATGTACTGTGAAAATTCTAGATTGGTAAAATTAACTTGAATTCAAATAATTTATACCCATGATATTCTTTTGCACTTAAGAGTGTTTGTGAGTGATGAAGGAATCACGATGAACTAGGGTTGTAGCATTGGTTGGAGGTTTAGTAGAACTAGGTGGAAATAACGATTGAGAGTGATGATCTTCATGGAAATTGCATAAATCTGGGTAGTGGCATAGAAACTGATTTTTTCATTATGCTCCAATGTACATGTCATGCAGGTGGAAATAAGACGTTTGTGAATCAATAATATGACAATTAGTTACATATATATATATAAGTTAAACATTAGAGAATATATTGGTAGAAGTTGAGATAATGGGTAGTCAAAAGAAAATCGATTGCTAGAGTTTTTCCTTGAAAAAGACTAATAATATTGATATATTGATATTACATTGCAGTAATAAGGAGATGTGTAATTCAACCCTTACTAAAGATAGAGTTGACATATGATATTTAAAACACAAATACATTTTAACAAATTTATTTTTCTATGACAGTCATAAATAAATATTTCAAATTTTATTTTAAGTAACACAATTTTATATGAACTTTATATATGGAGATAAAGTAATTGAAATAAAAAAGTTTCTTGTATTTCTATTTTCCAGTATTATAATGAAGTGTAATTCATTCCTTCCCTATGTGTATGTGTTAACCATAAATAAAATATTCCAATGTCACCTTATGTAAAATAATTTTATCGACTTTATATAGATATAAAGAGAAAACATGATGAAAAGTAAAACATATCTTATCCTATTAATATATATTTTCTTAATATAAGAGACAACACTTGTTAATATAAGAGACATTATTAAAATAAATTATTAATAGTGAAAAACACACACACACATACAAATATATATAAACATTTTAAGCTTAACAATGTGGGTAATAAACATAATTTCAATGTCCATGTTAAATAAAAAAATTGAATATCAACTATATACATATTATATATGAATAAACTTAAATAAATGGTCAAAATAAAGATATGTTGGGGTGGCACGAGGGGGATGGATTCTCATTAATCCCAAAGGAATAATTCTTGACCAATATGTATGGGGCTTGGGAAATAAATCCAACCACCAAGGTGAAGCTTATGGCCTATATCTCGAGATTCTTTTAGCTCATCAAAGAGGAATTAAAAAAATGACGATTCTTGGAGACTCCTTGGTTATAAAGCACATGCGATCCAAATCTTCAACCCAAAACCACAAGCTCAATCAAGTGCTCCAACACACCCATGGAATTCTCCCTCTTTTTGATAATCCACAATTTTTTCATATCCTAAAAGGATTAAATGCGGAGGCAGATAGACAGGCCAATAAGTCATGCTAATCGAATGAAGGGAATATAAAGGTCAAGGAAATTATGGTTTTCTACCCATCCCTAAGTTTACAATGCTCGTCTCATTTCTCCAATATCCCTCTCCTAAGACCCTAATAATTGTGCCCATTGGACCCAACCCTCCCCTCAGATCTTCCCTCCCCGCATCCACTCATCTCTCCCTTCTGCCAACTCCACCTGTCATTGAATGACGACCCACCTCCATTCTCCCCTAACAAGAGGCACTATTATATAAGCACATGTGAGGCCACTCGATGTGAAGGATCTAATAATTTTGGGAGCTATCATGTTCATCCCTCATATTTTGGTTTACCATTGTTATTCTCAAACTTTATTCATGTGAATTCCCTTTGTGAGCAAGACACATTTACTCCTCCTAGTTCATATGGGATAGCTCACCCACTTGAAGGAAAGGATGACTGAAGCAAAGGTCATTTAGACTAGCAGAGAAATATTTGATTCATCATTGGATCTTGGGGGAATTAAGACCACTCCTCTGCATCACACACATCTTTTGTATGGTTGAGTCTATTTATCAAGGGGTTACAGTATGACCTTCTTCATAGTGTTGGTGTTCGACAAGTTTTACCCACAATTTTATAGTGGTTGGTTTCAGATGTTGAAGGGCCTTAGTAGCCCCTAGATGGTAGCAGTGACAAGGGGTATCTCCTATCCCCATTCTTGAGAGCCTCTACATTATGTGAAGCTGGTTCAGTTAGAAAAACATTCTAGGAAACATTTGATAATGAATTCAGTGAGGAATTTAGTGCCTCTGCAAGCAACCAAACATCGGTTCGAAGGGGTCCTCATCAGTCTAATTGCAATTGAATCGGGTTCTTGCGGTGGTTGTCGTCCTCTCTCTAGAAGGGTGGCAAGAAGTGGCATGCATGACATACTAATTTGGCGATAATTTATTATCCTTCTTAGATTGCTTGAGGAAATTTGTTTTGTATGGTTGTAGTTGCAAAAATGCAATCTCTACATCACAAATTCTCTCATTTGTGATGAAGTGATGTTGATCTGCCTGTTGTTTCATTCGATTTTGTGCCAATTTCAGGTTATCCTTTAAGAGTTGGAGAACTTCTTGCTGATGCTCGACGTGATCTTCCACTGCTTGAACCTTCGAATTTTCCCTTAAAGATGATGTGATCGATGGTGGATGATATTCATAAAGTGCCATAAATGGGGTCATTTTTGCTGCAGTATGGAAGGAAGTGTTATACCACCATTCAGCGAGAGGTAACCACTTGACCCATTGTGTTTGTTTATTAGATACAAAGCAACGAAGATATCCTTCCAAACATTTATTTACTATCTCAGTTTGACCATCAGATTGAGGATGATAAGATGAGCTATGAGCTAATTGAGTACCCAAACAAGAAAATAACTCCGTCCAAAAATTTCCAGTAAAAATGGGATCTTTGTCGCTCACAATAACCTTTGGGCTTCCATGTAGCTTTTGAATTCTATCCATAAATGTAGTAGCAACTGTACTTGCTTTAAATGGATGAGATAATGCACAAAAGTATGCATACTTGGTAAGTCTATCAACTACCACCATGATGACATTCTTGCCTTCGGACTTCGGTAAACCTGTGATAAAATCCATTGAAATCTCCTCCCAACGTTGACTTGGAATGGATAAAGGTTGTAGTAGTCCCGGGGTCTTAATTGTCTCCACTTTATTCTGCTGGCAAACCAAACATTCCGCCACAAACTTTTGAATATCAGATTTAAGGCCATCCCAAAAAAAATATTTCTTCACCCTATGGTAAGTTTTTAAAAATCCTGAGTGTCCTCCTAAAGGAGAAGTGTGCAATTCCAGAAGAATCTTTTGTTTTAGTTGGGAATTCTTACAAAGATATAAGCGATCTTTGTACCATAAGGAATCATTTTTCCAACTAAATGTATCGGATGTACTAGGATCTTGCTGCAAATTTTGAATGAGTGTCCACACTTCTTCGTCCTTCCTCCATTCATCCCTTGCTTCGGTTATCCAATCTGGTTGGATAATAGAAATGGCACAAAGCAATGCTTCCACCTCTTCATTCTTTCTTGAGAGTGCATCTGCAACAACATTTAACTTCCCTTTTTTGTAGATTATTTCAAAGTCATAACCCAACATCTTTGTGACCCATTTTTGTTGCTCTTTTGAAGATAGTCTTTGTTCCAAAAAGTGTTTAAGACTATCATGATCAGTTTTTACCTTGAAGTGTCTTCCCATTAGGTAAGGTCGCCATTTATTTAGTGCATGTAGTATTGCTAACATTTCCTTCTCATAAATAGATTTATGTAAATACTTTCCTTTAGTTGGACGACTTTCAAGAAATGGGTCATCAAGAAATGGGTCTTTCGAGAGCTAGAGGATTTTGATGTTGGAACTTCTAGTGAGAATAATTGTGCAATGACGTCGTTTTTATTTCTTCAGAAGCTTTTTCATGACATTAGAGCTTATTATATTTCCTGACTTACCTGCGATACCTCGTAATTCAACTTCCTTTCCTTCCAAAAAAAATTTCAAGAAAAGTTCTTGAAAATTAAAAGCTACCGTCCCCAAATATTGTAACCATTGTACTCCTCGTACAACATCATCACCACCCATTGGAATGGAAAGCATTGGAATATTAAATACATATTCCCCCATGGTTAGCTTGATATTATAGCACTTTCCAGAGAAATTTATAGTTCCTCCTTTTGCCACCACCACTTGACACTCTGGCACTGGGTATAGGAAGTAATTCAATTCCTTGGCTACCTTACAATGAATAAAATTATGGGTACTACCCGAATCAATAATCACTATTACTTTTTTCTTCTTGATATGTCCTTCTATCTTGAGAGTTTGAGGAGTAATAATCCCTACCAATGCATTACAAGATATGGTCAGATTCATTTCTTCTTCCTCCAAGGTTGGTTCCTGGTGTATATCCTCTTCTTTTGAAGTTTCTTGTTCGTTTTCTTCCTCCTCTTCACAATCTATGTAAAATAATTTCTTCTCAACATACTTATGACCTTTAATGTATTTTCTATCACAAATATAGCAAAGCCCTTTTTCTCTTTTTTCTTCCAATTTTTGCAGTGTCAACCTTGTAGGTTGTGGAAGTATAGGAGTAGAAAAACTTCCATCTTTATAGTTGTAAGTAGTAGGCTTCCTTGTCGCCATAATTTTTCTTTCAATTTTTCTTGCCAACTTGAATGTCTCCTCCAATGTATCAGGTTCCCAAAGGTGAACCTCATGTTGGATGTTATCCTTTAGAGTCCCTATGAAGACATCAATCCTATGTTCCTATGGAATATAATTTACCTTTATATTCAATTTTTGGAAGTCCTCAATCTGCTCCATCATTGAACCCTTTTGTTTGAGATTTATCAATTGGCTAAAGAAGGTGTTTCTCTTGGTATCTTCATAATGTGCTATCATTTCCTCCATAAAAATTGACCAAGTGACCAGTGGTTTACGAGAACAAAGCTGATTTTGTTCTAAATATGTTGCAATGCATATATTTTGTATCTTTTGCATATTATGGAGCTCAAAGTATTGCTCCATTTGTAATATCCAAGTTATTAGATCCTGGCCATCAAACTTCCTCATATATATTTTTGTAATATGGTGGGTCTTAAATCCCACATTAGATTCTATGAAATCATTATTAACATTTCTTTTGCTCTCATCAAGAGTTTCCTCTACTACTTTTTCACCATTAGGAAGCTTTTCTTGTAGTAACTTTGTCAAACCTTCCTTCAAACCTTCCATGTCTTTCTTTAAATCTTCCATGTTGCCTTCTATACCATTCTTCAAACCATCCATCTTAGCTTCCACGCCCTTCTTCAAATCATCCATCTTAGCTTCCATGTCTTTCTTCAAACCATCCATCTTAGCTTCCATGACTCTCTTCAAACCATCCATTTAATTTTTTGTTACTTTTTGTAAGAGCGGAATTTATTGCACTTGTTCTTCTAATTTTGATATATCATATTGCACTTCTTCCTCTTCCTGAGTCGTAGTAGAGACTTCTGAGGGCTTAATGGGTGTTGAATTCATTTTAGGAGCCATTTTAGAACCCAAAACTGATATCTGTGCTTCAATATGCCCTTGGAATCCCTTCAAACTGATTTTTCAAACAAGACTTATGCAATTTTTAAAAAAATACACACATTTTTCTTGCTTTTGAGAAGCTCGATATTGAATCTGATGTATCTCTGTGATTTTGGGTCCCCAAGGTTTTATATTTAGCACTTTATTAGCCCTCTGAATTTTATTTCCAATGCCACTAGTCTGACTTGAATTGGATTGTTCAAGACAAATTTATGCCCAATCTCCAATAATGACCTAATTATGAACTGTTTTAGTAGGGCGAACTTGTATGACATGCCACGTGTCACTGTTTCCTCCTTCGGCTCTAAAATTGATATACATGAAAGTACATTCTATGTACTTTTAGCCACTTTTTATAGAATTCCAATCTTATGCTTAGAGAAAGAGTTATGATGATTTTCCAAGGTCACCTCTTTGAGATGAAATTCTGGAGCTTGCAAAAACCCTAATTTCCACAGATCATATCTTCGAAAATATTGCGAACCAAGATATGAAATTTTTACACAAAATTCCTTAGGATAGCTTCACAAACGAGTTTTCTTTTTAGCATCTGAACCTTTGTAGAAAAAAATTATAGTGAAAATTCCACGATGACCTTTTGAAGCAGCGAAACCCTAGAATCCAAAGCTTTGATACCAAATGATATGAAACTAGCTCCCAAAATAGAAGAAAAGAGAGATCAACGCCTTAGAAATCAGTCACTTCAAGGGGGAAACCTCCTTTACATTACATAAATGAACAATTCTTGGATGACACAAATGAAAAAACCTCATTTCTATATATAGGAGTCCATGGTGTCATAGTATAATCCTAGCCAACCTAACAATAATAATGTAACGTCACAACAATAACAATAGTGGCTATTTATGGGGCACACTAATAACAATATGGGGACTACATGGGTACAACAATAACAATAAGGGGCTACAATAACAACAATAAGGGACTACACTAGTAATATAGGACCTTAACAAAATAATATTAATAATAAAGGAAATGTGTAATTCCTTACTTACTGAGCATGGAGTTGGCACACATAATATCAATAGAAATTCATATTAACCATAATTATATGAAGCACCAAAAAGATTTAATCTCTCAAAGTATAAAATTTTAAGTTGTAAACTCTAAACAAAAATTTACAAGCCAAGACATTTGTTTTTTCTTAGCAATTAAAATCTAGAATTAAAATACATTTATATTAATTTAAATTTACACTTATAATTTTGCAAATAAAATTACAAGTTTTTAATTATTTCACTTTTTAAATTTTAATGTACTTTTATTTTTTTACATTCTAAATATTTAATATGATTTTCATATTAGTGAGAGTATAATTTAATATATTTTTATTCAAAACTTATGTGTGTTTGTGACTTCATTTTAGTAGTGGTATTACAAATTCTTAGAGTTACATAATTTAAATAGCATATAAATGTTTTAATGACTATTAATATTTATTAATCATTTAATTTATATCATTCTACTAATATTTATATCTATTTATTAAATTAATAAAGATGTATTTTAGTCAAGTCTTACTAGCGCAACTGAAGATGGATATCCTTAGCAAGGCGACCCAGGATCAAATCTCATTGGGTGGTTATGCCTGTGTTAGGGGGAGGAGACATGCTGAAGTGTGGCCCAGACCTAGATGCCCTTGGGTGTGGTCCCCAAATGACTTTGACAGATTAGATGCCTTTGGATTACTATTTCTGAAGCCACAAATTAAACCTAGAAAATCACAAACAACTTAATCAAAAAAATTATGCATTTTACATTTGAAATTATCTTTTTCTAAATTATTTTTATAAAAATATTAATTTTTATTTATTTTAAATTTATATATACTTTAATTTGAACCTAAATATATTTCAATTTAGAATTAATAATTTCTTTTCAAATATTTTGAATTCATTATTTATATTATTATTTTATTTCACAAATGCTCTCAAATACAATCAATACATTCTCTTCTTTAATTTGGATTTGGGTCAATTTGAATTCATAATATTTTGGAAGTAATTCAAATTAAGAGATAGATGTAAAAGAATAATTTCTCCTACTTTCAATTAACCGCTCTACAGACCGAAAGAAAGGATTTTTGTTGGAGGCCGGATTTGGTAACTAGCACGAGCCTAAACCCTCTAGCTATTTTGACTTCTACCAGGACCAGAAGGTAAAGATGGATTGGGTTGATTTATTTAGCTAGTGATAGGGATTATATATACTTTAGAAAAAAATGTTTTTTTTTTCAAATTACATAATTCTTTTTTCCTAAGATATTACATTTATTATTTTAATTTCACATCTAAAATTTAGAAATGCATCCATTTCAAACTATTATGCTATCAAATTTCCCATATCTTCATCACAAAAATAAATCTACCTACAACCAATGTCTCATGATTAAAACAAAATATGTAGCGTCTAAAGAGTATTAATACTTCTTACATTAATCCTCGAGTTATGTTTATAAGAATAATAGTAGATGACACTTGCTTTATAAACTTATTTTTTTAAAATATATCTACTATGTCGTTCTGCTCCATGTAGATGTGTCTGTAGGAGATATGCTGAAATGATCACTGCACTGCACGAATGAGATTCATCCATTTTCGTAGTAGAGGAGGATGGAACTGAGTGAGTCCCTTGACCAAGTCGACGATGTCTTTTGTTGGAATTTATGAATAATTCCTAACACACAGAGGAAAATAAAAATTATTCTTCCCAACACAAAGATTAAAAAAAAATTATGGACAGAGATGTAGAAAATTTTCTATTTCATTAAACTGAAAAACTATTACAAAATGAAGGATCTTCTTCTGAACTTCAACTCAGGATTACAATGCAAATTTTTGCTTGTGTTGGATGCTACAAACACATCGCTATATAAACTTTATTTCTTCTATCTCTCTTCGGGCATACTCAACAATTGTGTCTTTATTTTTAATACACAATCATTTTTTTTTGTTTTGCTCACGGCTTACATATACTCTACTTTTTCTTTTAAAAAAAAATACATACTACAACATTTTACATCGTTGTCTTATATATATTATAAACATATCCTATTTATAATATATATATTATACAACTTATATATATCCCTAAATTTAAAACTTAACAAGTTAAAACTTGTCGCGGCATATAAGTTTAAAACATTTAATCTAACATTAAACTTAAGTGTAAATTAAAACCTTCTACAAATTCCTTTCGTGGATTTTAAAACATGAAAACAAAATTCCATTTGATAAAGTTATCCCATCTTTTTATGGGCATGCTAACTGTGCTTCAAATTTGCGATCATTCTGCTATTGGCTGGAGAGCTCTTATGTGGTGGACTTCAAAGACTGTATCAAAACCACTTCAAATATTTATCACATCCAATTTTGGATGGGCTGACATCGGTTTCAAGATTTGCGATAGGAATATGATTGGTTGTTGGGTTGTTTGACTTGGATCGTGGGGACCATTGTAAATTACGTGGATGCATTCAAAATGTAAAACGAATGAGTGAAGGTAAGTCAAACTGGTTGGTGAATGATTTAGTGGTGGCATGGCAAGGTTTAAATGGAGCGATGACGTGGTTCAGACCACAACCTTCATTGCAGACACAAGGCTATGGCCTTAACCAAAAATCTGGAATGTTGCAAAACAATTTCCCCATTGTTCACTAGCTCTCTGATGTAGTGATACTTGACATCAAAGTGTTTCATTCTCTTATGAAACACTGAATTCTTTGATAATGCTCTTGTTGAGCTATTATCACAATAAATTGTTGTGCCTTTTACATGTTCATGACACAAACTTCTTAACATTCTCCTCATCCATACTGTTTGACATGCTGCTACTGTAGCTGCCACATACTCTGCCTCTGCTATTGATAAAGCCACAGTTGGTTGTTTCTTAGAAGCCCATGAAATGGCTCCTAATCCCATATGAAAAACATATCCATAGGTTCTTTTCCTATCATCTATACTTCCAGCCTAATCACTGTCAGTATATCCAATCAATTCAAAATTTTCTAAAGTGGTGTATAAAATAACATACCTCTTTGTTCCTTTCACATACCTTAGAATTATTTTTGCTGCTAGCCAATGTGTCTCCTTTGGCCTTTCCATAAATCTAGAAATTAAACTCACAACATGCATAATATCTGGCCTAGTTGTAGTCAAATAAATGAGGCTGCCAACTATGATTTTGTACAAACTTATATCAACATCCTTGCCGCTGTATTCTTTGCTTAGTTTCAATCCCATCACTGTAGGAGTAATTGCTACCTTGCAATCCTACAAGTTAAATATTTCCAAAACTTCTTTCACATATTTAGCTTGAGAAATAAAAATTTTATTTTCATTTTTCTCTACTTCTATTCCTAATAAGTATGTTAGCAATCTCATATCAGTGATCTCAAATTCATCCTTCATGATTATTTTAAAATTCTCAATGAGGCAAGTATCATTACCTGTGAATATCACATCATCAACATACAAAACAACAATGATAATATTACCATCTTTCTCCTTGACGTATAATGTGGGTTCTCCTTAACATTTTTCAAACCCATTTTCTAGAAGGTAGGCATCTATCCTACTGTACCATGCTCTTGGTGCTTGTTTCATCCCATACAAAGCCTTATTCAATCTGCATAACTTGTGCTCTTGGCCTTGTTTCTCATATCCTAGAGGTTTTTCAACATATACCTCCTCCATCAATACTCCATTTAGGAATGCTCATTTTACATCCATTTGGTAAACTTTCCACTTGTGTTGTGCTGCTATGGACAACACTGCTCTTACTATTTCCATTCTTGCAACTGGTGCGAATGTTTCTTCATAATCTCTTCCTTGTTGTTGTTTATAGCCTTTGACAACAAGTCTGGTCTTGTGCCTTTCAATCTTACCTTCAGCGTTGCTCTTGGTTTTATAAACCCATTTCGCTCCAATCACATCTTTGCCTTTTGGGAGATCAACTAATTCCTATGTCTAATTTTTCTCTATGTTATTCATTTCTTCATCCATAGCATCTATCAATTTCTTATCTTTTACAACTTCTTAAAAATGAATAGGATCCTCTACATGACAATACAATGCAAAAAAAGAGTTCATACCTTCTTCTTGCTCATAAATTTCATTCAGACTTGTGAATCTAGTTCCTCTTTCACTTGTTGAACTTGTGCTTGTAGAAGCACTCAAATCTGCTCCTTGTGATGTGCCTGGAGAAGCACTGTCATCATTTCTCAAGGGTGTTCTCATACCTGTTTGTGGTTTCCCTTGTTGTCCTTATGTTGGTGGAGGTGGTGCTGCTAATGAGGGATGTCTTTTAGCCATTTCTTCCTCATCTTCATTATGAGACAAATAGCTTTTCACATCCACTATTTTCTCAATGCTTCCATCCCAAGCTTCTTCTTCAATAAATTGTACATCTCTATTTATCATATGCTTCTTGGTGGATGGGTTGTAAAATCTGTATGCTTTGGATTCTTAACTATATCCAACAAATATGCACTTCTCCCCCTTACTGTCTAACTTCTTCCTTAGATGATCTGGAATGTGTGCATAAGCCACACAACCAAAAACTCTCATGTGGGTGACAAATTGTTTTATGCCACTCGATGCTTCTTTCGGAACTCTGTTCATAACACTCTTTGTTGAGCATCTATTCAACACATATGCTGCACAATGTATAGCTTCTGCCCAATACTCATTTGGAAAATGTTTTGCCTTCAGCATACTTCTTACCATGTCCATGATGGTTCGGTTTTTCCTTTCAACAACTCCATTTTGTTGTGGTGTATACCTTGCTGTAAATTGCTTGTGTATCCCATTTTCTTTGCAAAAATGCAGAAATTATTTGGAGATATATTCTCCCCCTCTGTTTGTCCTTAAGACTTTAATAGGCTGCCCACTTTGATTCTCTACAAGAGCTTTAAAGTGGCAGAATTTCTCAAACACTTCACTCTTCAACTTCAATAAATAAACCCAAGTTTTTCTTCTGTAATCATCAATAAAGGTCAACATATAGTGGTTGCATGCTAATGATGGTGTTTGCATTGGTCCACACAAATCTAAATGAAATATTTCGAAGGGTGCCTTTACCCTTATGCACTTTCCTAATGGAAAGTTTTCTTTGTGTTGTTTGCCCAAGATGCAGCCTTCACATAGGCTGTCTGACTTCTAAATCAATGGTAATCCCTTTACCATTCCTTTCCTATGCAACAAATTTAGACCTCCAAAGATGAGATGTCCAAATCTGAAATTCCATAACACGTTTTCATCATTTTCTTCTCTTTGGTAAGTCTCTTTTGTTACTGCTGCCTTGCAGCTCCTTTTTTCAAATCTGATCTCATCTTGAGAGGGAACATTTTGTTTCTTGTCATCTTCATTTGTGCAATGCATTTCTTGCTTGGTGGTTTATCCATGATAGTGCATAAATCATCTTCAAAAAATACATTGTAGCCTTTCTAGATGAGTTGTCCAATGCTTAAAAGGTTACACTTCATACCAGACACATAGTAAACATTTGATATGGATCTCCTTTCTCCTTTCTTTGTCAAAACACTTACTCTGCCTTTTCCCATGACAAAGACTCTACTATTTGTCCCCAAAGTTACTTGAGACTTTACATTTTCATCTAACATGGAAAACATATAAATGTTTCCAGTCATATGGTTGCTACATCCTGAATCTAGAAACCATATATCTTCATTCTTTTATTCAGCCATATTACAAGCTGAAAACAAATTCTCTTGACTGATATTTTCTTTAGTAAAAGTAGCACTAGATCTACTACCCATGTCACTATGTTTCTTCCTACATTCATTGGAATAATGGCCATACTTATTACAATAATGACATTGGACTTGGGATTTATCATACCTTTGTCCATGTGCTTGATTTTGTCCACCTTGTTGGCTGTTGCCTTGGCCTTGGTTCTGATTTTGATTGCCGCCCCTTTCACTAGTATTTGCAGGGTTGTTTATTCCTCTGTTTTGGCTTCTGCCTCTTCATTTTCCTCTATAGTTTCCTCTGCCTTGACCTCTTCCTCTTCCAAAGGACATTTGGGTCTTGAAGGCATGTTCCAAAGATGAGTTTGTTGTTCTACCAAAATCTTTGTTCATGTGTCATCAATGATGCATGAAACTCATCAAAAGTAAACTTTTAAAGATCCTTTGTCTCTTCAATTTTTGTTACTATCACATCAAATATTGAGGGTAAGATCCTCAATACTTTCTCCACTATTCTTCTCTCTTCTACTATCTCTCCATGAGATCTCATTTGGGTAACCGAGCCAATAAACACTGTGAAGAATGAGTCTATTGTATCAGACTCTTTCATGCAAATGAATTCAAAATCTCTTCTCATTAATTGAAGCTTTGTTGTTTTTACCTTTTCCATACCTTCGTAGGCTGTCTGGAGGGTATCCCATGCATCCTTAGACCTCTTTGTTTCTGCAATCCTTGGAAATATTCTTTCATGCACTGCTTACTAGAGATAGAAGAGGGCTTTTGAGTCCTTCTTCCTATTACTCTTCAGAAAATCCTTCTCTGCCTGTGTTAAGACATTATATGCTTCTTCATCTGCTGATTCTTCTAAACCATATTCAACTAGCTCCCATAAATCTTGAGAGGCAAACATAGCTCTCATTGTGATTTCCCTATAGTCATATTTCTTCCCATTGAACTGTGGGAGTTGAGTATTTCTCATACTCGTGCTTGTGTTGGACCCTGCCATAGCTAGCTCACTAAACTATGTGTTTCAACTTGACTGTGTTTTTAAGCAAACTGTCTCTCTGCTTAAGAGACAAACTCATATTTAAAAATTCTCGGACTATATTTTAAAGCAAACACAAACTACTGTTTTTGAGGTAATACCTTATTTTCTTGAACCTTCACCTTCTTGGTCAAAGGCTGCAACAAACTCCTTCTTCCTTGACCTCTTTGGAAAATGCAAGAGCACGGATTAAAGTGGATATCGTGTTGGAATTTATCAGTATTGCAAAATACCTGAGGAGGAAAATAAAAATTCTATTCTCATCATAGAGAAAAATAATTGAATGAGAGATGGATTGAAACAAGTTTCTAGTTTCATTAAAACAGATATGTTACAATATGAATGTCTTCTTCAAAGTTGCCAAATGTTAAGTTCGTCACAAATTTGTTTATATTATTTTTCCCAAATGTAGTGGTACAAAAAAAAAAAATATTTCTACTCTCTGTCTCTTTTTTTAAAAAATAGTCTCCTTTATAAATACCATTTCAATTTGGGCATTCTCCCCTTCTTCTTTTTTTTATTTCTCTCGGCATAAAAATAAAACACACACAGTCAATACATTTTCAGCACTACTCACTGTCTATTACATTGTTTATATATATTGTAAATATACATATTTATAATATATATTATAAAGCATATAATCTAAGTTTAAAACATAATATAACTAAACTTATATTGCAGGTTTTAACAAACATTTATGCTAAGGTTCTTGAGACCTTAATACGTTGCAACATACAAAAATATATTACCCAAAGTTTTCAAACCTCATAAAACATTTCATCGCGGACTTTAAAACCTTTTTCAAAATTGTTTAAAATATATTTATCGCATCCATTTGGGGAATGGATGACTTGACTTTAAAACTTGCGAACGCGCTCCCATTGGTCAACCTATGACATGTTGGAAGACTTCAAATGAGGTTCAAACATATTTCATAAGGGTATCGCATCCATTTTTTATGTGGCTGACGTAGGCTTCAGAATTTGTGATTGGGCGTTGATTTGCTACATCCTTCTCCCATCAAACTTCAATTTTTTTCCTCCTTCTTCTACTGCTGCAGTTGGAATTAAATTTCCAACATTTGACTCGCATTTACTTTTCCGAAGGAAGGATTGTTGTCGGCTCATCACAAGCTCAAATTTTATTGGTGCCCAATTTGTTAGACTCTTTTTTATTTTCCGAAAGAAGAGTTGTGTGTGGGCTCACAACGAGCTCGCAAGTTTGATTGGGGCCAAGTTATCTTACGCCTCTCCTTGTTCTAGCAATTACATGAAGATGGAGTATATGTTGAAGACCTACTATGGCATAAGAACAAATGGCGATACAACTCACAACAACTTCAGCTTTAGAGAAGTGCACTTTCTGACGTCAGAAAACTACCCTGTCTCAAGTTGGATAGGTGGAGATCTTCCCCTATTCCTCCAGAGCCATCTTAACATTATTTTCAATTTGTTGGTGCATCAGAAGATCTCAGCTCAAATTGTGGGGAGAGTGAAGAATTTTTTATCAAAATGATCTGAAGTCCAGGGAAGCTCCGAAGAGGAAGACATTATGAAAAGTGTACTCGAAGAAAATGTTCCCCAAAAAATAAAATTGGAGCAGAACAAAAATTAAAAGAGAAAACAAAAACGTTGTAATTAAAATTGCAAAAAATAAAATTGGACCAAACTAACTGGGATTTAAAAGAACAAATACAAATGTTGGAATTAAAATCGCAACTATTAGAAGAGTAAATATGAAAAAGAAAACTAAAGGATAAATTTAATATATCCGCGCTCAAATAAAAACTTTGGAAAATACAATAACGAAAGGATTAATTTAATATATTCACGAGCCAAGTAAGAGAGAAAATTGAAAAGCATGGGAAGTCTCACTCTCAAAGTGCCCAACTTTTACAGTGAATTAGAACAACGATTGTTGTTCTTAATAAACGAGTTAAGAAAGGAAATGCAATTCCCACTTAATCAATGAGTAGTGATTGGTTCTCAATCCCATCAAATTCCAAATCAATTTTAAAATTGAAAAAAAGGTGTTGGTTTCGTTGATTAGAGTGTTTTATATAATTTGGGTTTTGCGGCTCTTTTTTTCTCTAAAGTTTGGTTGATTAAAAGTGGTTTTATCAATGAACTGTTATTTTTTATTAGAGCTAGAACTTTGAAAAATATTTTAAAAGGAATGTTTCTTTGTAAGATGTCACAAAGTTGATAAGATAAGATAGGATAATTATATTTATGTCTAACTATTGACCACAAAGTAGGTCAAAGGGACTGTTGAGTACAATGATGTCCATACAAAACGGGAGAACGAAACAATCTCCAATAAAAGATAAAATGCATGAAATAAACTAACATCTGGCTCTAGCAGAGAAGATCTAGGACCTAATAGATATGAGGTTGAAACCCATCTTTCCTAACATCCAAGGCTCAATGGAGAACTCCGAAGAAACTCAACAAAGTTTTTTGGCTCGATGAAGAGCCGATGGAAAGTGCGGATTGTCCACTAAATCGTTGTCTGGGGGAGTTCACTCATTGCTTAGGTTTGTAGGACCTAGTCTGTCTCCCAGGAATGAATATGAGATGTATCTGCTAATGATATCTCATGTGGTGGGGTGAGGTCGCACGGATCCTCACTGATCTAGAGTTTGAATGTGCATTGTTATCCATCGATCTCTTGGTGCCCCTGTCTGAAGGTATTACCCTGAAGAATATGCGCTTGGAACCTGAGAGAATATTTCATATATAAGGCCAAACATCTCTGATCGAGATACCTGAAAAATTTGGTGAGGGTTTGAGAATATATGAACAAGAAATGGAACCGTCGTCTAATCTTGTAGTAGACAAGACATCCAAAAATGAAGTGTACCTCTGTCTCCACTTCCTATAAATGACATGCATGGCAAATTCTATCTATTCTATCTATCTGGTGGTTTGTATCTACCCCTATGAGAACCTACTCTGAAATGGACTAGAGGAATTCAAAGAGCATACATCCAAGGGTGAAGCGTATACTGGGGTCGAACAATGGTTTCGTTTCTCAACTCCAAGAAGTGCTCAGCGTAGAAGGATATCTTTGGGTGCAACCCTCATGAAGGATTGACCTAGGTGACCTGGATGAACTACATGTAGATGTCCCACCTGATGATTTTTTCAGCTCTTGTCTAGTAGGTAAAAGGTGACGAGGTGAATCTAAGGAATAAATGAAAGGAGGGAGATGATCCAAATGAATTCCCGCTCACTCTAAGAGATATGAAATTGTTGTAAACCAACATCTGGCCCAAGCCGAGGGAGTAGAATGGGAAATAGTCTCAGAAGAGAAATATTCCAAGTAAGGATATCAAGCCCTACTCTTTATGGAGTTTGCAAAGCTCTGGACATGATGCAAGAATGAAACCAATCTAAAGAATGTCTCAAGATAAAAGGGTTCAGCTCCAAAATATGCAAGGATGATGTGCCGAGGTACTTTTTCATTGCATGTAATGATGCAGAGGAGAAGAAGAATCTGGACTCTCTCAACTAAAGCCCAATTTGACTCAAGTAAATACGGTCCCAAAAACTTTGAGCCATATAGAGTAGTGGGAATGATCAAGCTTTCCATGACACTCATCTTGGTCGAGATGTCCTAGAAGTGACGTCGAAAGCATTGTCTCTCAAGAAGGGCTAAGGATCCATATCCTTTCTATATGAGGCTGAAGCAGTGGTTGCAAACTAAAGCAGGTACCTGAGAATTGCACCCACAAGTAAGTATACTTGTTGGTGATCTCAACCTCCTCCCCTCTGATTAGGAAGTGAAGGTATGAATTTTTCTTCACCCCATTGAATATAATAACCTTGGTTTTACCTAGGTTGATCATCAACTGTCGAAGATCATAAAACATATCTAAGGCATTCAACTGCCTCTATAATCCTTCTGGGGATGAGGATAGGAGGACCACGTCATCTGCAAAGAGTATAATATATATCATAACCTTGTGAAGAATTCATCCATCGGTGTCCTAGACATGGTCGTTTAGGAATGCCTCTAACTCATCAATATAGATCCCAAACAAGGTAGGAGACAATAGACAACCTTATTTAACCCCAATGGTGCTTCGGGTGAAATTATACATCCCATGAGCCGTGCGAAGAAGACCAAGGACAAGCTCATATAGGTACATAAGAGATGTCAATAGGGTCACGAAGGTGCCAATATTTCTGAGTCTCTAGAGTAAGGCTTCCCTCAGAATAGAGTCAAAATACTTCTAAAAATATATGAAACAACAATAGAATTTCGAAGAGCGGTGTCGTGCCTCCTCAATTACAGTGTGGAAGGTGAAGATGTGGTTAATGGTCTGATGAGCTAGTCGAAAACCTACTTGTGCCCTAGCTCTGAGTTGTCTCTGCTCAAGATCAATAAAAAGCTTCTTATGTAGAACAATGGCATACAATTTTCAGAACATGAGGTTTAATCTTAGTGGGATCACATTCTCTCATGTACTATTTACATTGGTGGGAAGTTTTATTGAGAAATTCAAAATAGGTGATTGAGAACTATATATTTAATATTTGATATTGCTACAAAATCTATATTCTTTAAAATTCCTTTACAAATGCATGAATATAGCTAATTAAAAATATCAAACTCTTAAATTTTTATTTTTATTTAAATTTATAAATATTTTAATATCGTAGAGAATATTATTAATTAAAAATGTAAAACTCTTAAATATGTGTTTTTATTCAAATTTATAAATGTTTTAATTTCTTTTAAAAAGAGGATATAAATTAATTTTTTTTCTTTTTGGTCCAAAGACTACGTGTATATCTTGTTGTAAATATATTTTATATGAGAGAGATACATGTTTAAGTAATTGAAGAATATTATTAAGAATAATTATATGATTGGGTAAAAACATTGATGATTACTTTTACTTTTATTTAATATTATTTTAAAATTAAAAATTATTTTAAATTTTAAGAATTTATTTCAAAATAATTACATAATTAAATAATTAATAAACATAAATATAATATTATATTTTCAAATAAAAATATAATTTTTAGGTTCATATATAATCTTTCAATTTTCACCAAGAGGTGTAAAGGAACGATGATAGAAGGAATGGGGAATGTGGAATAAAATAATTAAGTGAAATGCATGGATAGTGAAATACAATATGAGGTGTGTGGGACTTGGACAAATATTGGGAGGAGATTGTGTGGGATTTGGAATTGATCACCCAAATTTCAGGGTTCAGTGATTCCACATGTCTAATTCTGATTCGATGGAGGTAAACGAAAATGAGGCTTTGTGATTGTATTAATCGTTGTTTTTTCTCCGTTTCAACACTATCACCCCTTGTTTGGATTTTTTTTTCTCCTCCAAACTATATTATTATTGTTGCAGTTATGGATATAGTCAACTTTATCAAACACATATACATTATTGCGAGTTCTCATTGCCTTTCTCACTAGCTTTCCATTCTCTTCATTTTGGATATCACAGTATTTGGATCGAAAGATCACATTATAGAAATTATCACACATCTCACTCCCACTCAACAAATTTTGCTTGAGCCCATATACATATAACACATTTTGAGCTTTAGTCTTTTCATCAAGACTGACTATGCCCTTACACTTAATTCTTGTAGGAGCATTGTTGCTGAAGGTGACATTGTTCCCTTTGTCTTTGTCTTTTAGAGACAGGAATTTACTCGTATCTCAAGCCATGTGCTTGGAACAACCATTATCCACATACCACCTATTTTCTTGATAATGTACTGAGAGAGAAAGTCCACACTCCATGGCCTTCTCAGCCTTAAATTTCCAACTCTTTTTATCTTTTTGGAAGGCAGGTTGCCAAGCATATTGAGATTTAGAATCATACTCAAAATGGCTTCTGTAGACACTAGTCATATGTCTAAAATTGTTACATTTAAAGCATTCAACATCATCCATCAGGGGAGAGGAGGAATTTCTATTCCTGGGAGAGGAGTTTTGAGATCTAAAATTTTGATACTTTTTGTGTTTGAAATTTTCATCTCTTTCAACTTTGACTCTTGTACAATTAATATATTTATGTTTAAATATATGACATTTATAGAAATAACCATAAAACAAATTAGGGTACCTGAAATTGGAGGGTTCAAAAATTTGGGTAGGTTATTGGTACCTTTGTTGTCTTGTTCATTGATTCATTCTCCTCTAGTGTGAGTGCTTTGAGAAGTTAGAATTCTTGTTCCTGTGTTGGGTGCCTCTCTAGATAGAATTTTGTTTTCCCTCTTTGAGACTACCTTGGAGCACCTTCACATAGCTCTTGGGTTCCTCAAATCCTATGGACATGAAACTTAATATTTCTCATAGATGATTATTGTGATCCAGAATATCCCATCCCTATATTTGTTTTTGAGACTTTTGACTGCTTAGAATTTGATTTCACTTTCTAGTCCCTTCATAAAACCTTTTATCCAATTCCTTCTTGGTCTCTAATTTCTCAAGATTTGTTCTTAGGGAGACAATATCAAATTCTAGATTCTGACAGTTTTCCTCCCATTTGAGAATCGAAACATTAAGCAGTTCTTTCTTCTGTGTTACTTCCTCTAGCTTGACTTCTAGGGAAATAATCTCCTCTTTGCATGGTTCAGAGATTATATCCTTATATTTCTTAACCTGCTCCTTCTTTAAGAGGCTATTCTCTTCTTCCAACCTTTCAGATACTAATATTTCTCTACTTTTGATATCTTCTTCATGTTTTTCTCTTTGATAAACAAATTTTTCATTGCCTAAGGTATACACACATTCCTCAACTCATAGAAGTTGATCTTTTAGTTGCTAGTTCTTTCTTCTAGCCTTCTTTAACTCATCAAGAGGACTGATGCTCTCCCCTTCAGGTCAAATACTCATTCTTCTTCTTCTTTAGAGCCTGTAATATTTTGTTTCTGGGAGTCGGCTCCAAATGCCATAAGTAACCATTCATTTTACTCAACCTATGAGGAATTCTCTCAATCATAATATAGTGTTGATATATCCTCTTTGGATTAGAGCCCATTCTTCTTAAATAACTTCTTCTTTTGATGTTTAAGAGATTTTATTCTGACCTTATGATCATCTTCATTTTTTGTCTTTTATTTGTAAGGGAACTTGGATGAAAAATGTCCAACTCTTTCATAGCCATATAATTTGAAGGGAAGCTTCCCTTTATACTTTCCTGAGCCAGACTTTAGTTTCCTAGAAAAGTGAGCCAACTCCTTATCAGATTCACAACTCAAACAATCTTGATGATCTTTGTGCTCCTTTCCCTTCTTTGACGCCTTGAAAGATGCCTTCGTTGGTTCAGTATTTTGTTTTCCTAATATTATCTAAAAGGATGTGAGAGTACCAAGTATTTGGTTCATTATGAGACTTTTCAAATCATACATCTCTTAAATGGTTGAGATTTTAGCATTAAATTTGATAAGAAAATATCTTAATACCTTTTTAAAAATTACATCTTATTTTATATTTTCACCAAGCCCTCTAATAATATTGGTTGCTTCATCAACTCTGAGGAAATACTCTGCTATCATTTCCTCTTCACTCATTCTCAATCTCTCAAACATCATTCAAAAGGTTTGATGTTTGTCCTCCTTGACTTTATCATCTCCTTCATGTCTCTAATTGAGCTCGACCCATACTTCATTAGCAGATTTACAATGGATAACGTTTACGAGTTCAAATTGAATAA
Organism: Pinus albicaulis; assembly: GCA_034641835.2. NCBI lineage: Eukaryota > Viridiplantae > Streptophyta > Pinopsida > Pinales > Pinaceae > Pinus > Pinus albicaulis. Next base: position 1,287,683,134 of record CM076581.1, on the reverse strand, counting down.
GGCCAAAGAGAATTACATTCTTGGCTTTAGAATTATTCCCATACACCTTTTAACTGTCTGCATCTGTGGGAGGGTGATTTCAGAGGCCATGGGGTCTGCCACTTAAAAATTAAGACACTTAACATAAAACTAAATCGACACAGTAAGTATGCACATAAAACTCAGAAATAATTCATTAATAAATAAAATATTTACAAGAAAACTATTGGCCTAATCATTGGCCTCTCATTCCTCTCTCTCACTCACTTGCATGCCTCATGGGATCACATATATTTATACAAGTGTGTCTAAACCAAAAGTAGGTTCTATATCCTAAAAAAACTCCCACAATATCTCTCATGATCCATAAAATCTCTCTCCTAATACCTTATCTCTAGATAAAATCTAACTAACCCTAAAATCTCCCAATTCTTCCAAAATACTTTCGAACCTGCTCCTATTTACAATAATTGTCATTCTCTCCTAAAGCTATAGGAAAATACAATAAATAATTAAATCCTATCTTAGGAAACTAACTCTTTCAGTAAACATGATACCCTAGGTTATATGCTCCTGCATGAGACTACCTAGATAAATTAAAATCATGGTCTCCCGAACATATGTCTTCATCAACTCATTAAATTCCTCCTGGATCCCATATTCTAGTTTATCGTTGATCAACTACTTTGTCATACTGTTTTCATTCAGTTGTTGTCTTTTTTTGTCTTCCAGGCTTCCAAAATTTATGCCGCGATTGTCTTCCTATTTTTTTTATGTATACCCAAGCAGTGAAATGTATCATGTTGTTGTTTTTCTGCCTTATCTTGCAATATCTAGGTTTATGTGCATTTTTCATCAATTTCCTTAATTCTTCAATTTCATCATCCAATTTAATTTCCAGCTGATTGGAATATCAATTAATCACCATTAAATTTAAAATTACATTCATGTGCCACATTTTCATTGATTGGACATTTCTCTTCCTTATCTTCAACTTGATTAGATTCAAGTTCTATCAACATCTTTTCTAGAAGTTGTATTTCTTCTTCACATTTCATCAACATTTTACAGTCTCTTTTAGAAATCATTTCAACATACTAGTCTTCATCCCTGCATGAAACATAATTAATGTCTTGTCATCATCTGCAACACATCCTGCATCCACACACCAATTGTCCGATTTAAAACCAACGTAATTGTTATCTTCCATCGACGATTCAACCATCATATGCATATCTTCGAAACAGTTTGTTGGGAATTGAACCCACATTCATATCAGCATCATCCTCACCAAGCATCGGTCCTTGTTTTGGTTCACAAATGCATACGTTCATCTCAGTTAGTGGGAGTGTTTCCACTTCCCTTAGTAAAACTTTGAACTTCTGCTTTTGTATTCTTTTAAACAACTGCTTGATTGGCCATATAATTGTCTTCTTCATTTTCCATCCATGTCTTTTATTGTATAGCAGCTCCGTCAACACATTAAGTCATTCCTTCAGCTCAACGATCTCTTTCTTGAACTCTTCATCACTTACTCCAACTGTTATGCCAATTTTGTGGCTTTTCTCTGAATTTTGAAATGAATATCCATAGTCATCTTCATATCCTTCTTCCCTTGCATAAGCTCATATATACTCTGTTTTCTTTTGTTGCAATATCCCTTGTATTTACAATACATTGACCAAATTTAAGTGTTGGGCTCTACCATTCATGCACCCATTACATTCAATAAACTTTTACTTTGGATCAAATTCAAGATGAACATATTCATTTCACTACACTCACTTGAATTCACACTCATCACCACATTAAAGCTTCATCATGACAAACTTATAAATTCTGAACATATTTAAAATATCTCCCATGAACATCCATTCAAATATTTAATTTCTCCATACACCATGTAAGAGAACATATCTGTATATTCAAAAGATAGTATGATACTTAGCTCAAATAAATTATAAAGAAAATTTATTCTCTTTGTAAGCACTCATCATATCTCATCACAATTCATATTTGCATTGAACCTTTCGCTTATCATATATTGTTGATTCTCTCACCTCATTAAATATCCAGTTATAAGTAACATGATTTATAACCATGAATATTTTATATGAAAGTAAATGAATGACTTCATGTGAATCTAAATCAATAGATTCTTGTAAAGTGAATTTGAATAAGAAAACTCGTGTGTAATATATTCCAGGTAACATTCTCACTTGGAAGCCTTTGAATAGTTCTTATGCAGTCATACCTCCAATGCAATACCATCCTTTTTCATACAAAGTTATTTCTTTTCAAAATACTTAGGGTCAGATTCTCACCTAAATACATACTTGCCTTAAAATTTTCCAATGTCTCCATTTTAACTTAGATTGAGAATACCTCTTTGTTGTCAATGTGTGCTCTTTTCTTCTACTTTCTTTCAACACCCAACAATAATTGTGATCAATGGTAACTCTCTTCGTGGATGAATTTATAACACTTGACTACCACTTGAAATCCTTTCACCTCAATACTTCATAAATATTTATTCTATGGATCCAATGAAATTAGAAATTTAGTGTTTCCTGCTACACAATAATAAGATTAGAGTTTGTAAGATATTAAAAACTGAAAGGTCCAATGAAAAAGTAATTATGAATGTTTTCAACAATAATACGACCAATCACTCTAATTTATCTGATGTATATCTTCTCACATTTTTGTTGTCTTAAATAACATATCTTTTTTAAGTTCTTTGCAAACTAATTTCTAAAAATATTGGCGACTGCTCCTTCATTTTGCACCATTTCATATCATCCTCTGCTTAATAAAAAATTGTCTTCTTACAACATTCACAGGTTCTTCACATAGTAGCTCCTACAAAGAAAGAAACTCCTCTTGGATTTTTATATAGAGGCGTGTCTTCCTTCAACGGTTGCGGCTTAGGGAAAAAAACTGCTTGAACGACTTTACGTGTTTACAGTCTTGTCTACTTCCTTAATCCAATTCTAGAAATCAAGTAGGAAGTCAACTCGTACCTACTTCTTTAATAATTTTCACTCCCTCTCAGCATTTAAAAGACCAAATTGAAACTTTATCTCTGTGCTCGAATTGTTTTATTCAATTGTGAATAAAAGAAAATACGAAATGGCATCAGAAAAGTTCTCTAGTTGTGATCTTAGTCTTTCACCACCCTGCTTCAGCTGCACCAAATGGGAATTATATCCACACCAATAAGATCATGTAGTCTCCAACCACGCAAACAAAAAAACTGATAATTCTGCACGCATACTCCAAGCTTCTACACAACTTATATGGCCCATGAAAACTCCATTCTCAACCATATTTTCTCAACAACTCTGCAACATCAGTACCTTACTCCTGTAATGGCTGTCATGAACAACACTATGCAATCTAGATCTCAAATTATACAAATACTTTGCATCGAAACTCCTCCTAGAAATACTTTCAATATCGTCTCTCACATCCTGGAGAATAGTTATATTTCTAGGCTCTCTATTGCATGTGAAAAAAAGGCAAAGAAAACTGTTCTTTCAATGTCGCAAATCACGAGGCCTTGTAAGGTCTGTGAAGGCTATTGTTTTGGAACAACCTGGTGCTATAAATCCATCACTCAAATCCCAAAATCAACCATACTGACTATATCCATGCAAATTTTTGGTTAAATACTCGCTTACTCAGGAGACTGCACACCAACAAACAATTTTTTTTTATCCCTCACAAAGATGATACACAACTTACCTAGTATCTTCAATCACTCTGATACCAAAAATGACCTCGCAGTCCAAGGGGTTTGCAACTTAAAAATTAACACACTCAACATAAACCTAAATCCACACAATAAGTATGCACATGGAAACTCATAAATAATTCATTAATAAATAAAATTTTTACAAGAGAACTATTGGCCTAACCATTGGCCTCTCATTCCTCTCTCTCACTCACTTTCACGTCTTATGAGCTCACCTAGATTTATACTAGTGGATCTAAACCCAAAGTAGGTTCTAGATCCTAAACAAACTCCCACAATATCTCTCATGATCCATAAAATCTCTCATATATCCCTTATCTCTATATAAGATCTAACTAACCCTTAAATCTATCAATTCTTCCAAAATAATCTTCAGCATTCTCATATTTACAATAATTCTCATTCTCTCCTAAAACTACATGAAAATACAATAAATATTTAAATCCTATGTTAGGAAACTAACTCCTTTAGTAAACATGATACCCTAGGTTAGATGCTTCTGCATCAAAGAGACATCAGGGACATTATAATCTACCAACACAAAGCTCTAAACATCTACTCCCAATGACATAAGATAGGCTTATGTCCTAACTTTCCAAAAGGCATAGTTTGTCCCATAAAATACTAGTATCTCACTTGAGTAAGCATCACGAATCTATTATATATACATAATTCATTATGGATCTACCTTCCAATGGTTAAAATGTTCCACAAGGAATACCAATTGTTGGAATAAAAATTACTTAGAGGGGAGGGGCGAATTAGTAATTAGTAGTAATTAGGAGATTTGAAAACTTTAATTTCATTTTTTACTCTCTTTCACTCTTTTCAATTACTTATGTGAGAATTATCAAAAAAACATCTGTAAAACAATGTAAATAATTCACATGAGCACACAATCCATCAATTTGAGCAACAAAGACATATTGACACAGGTATTTTTTACATGGAAAACCATAGGGAGAAAACCACCATTCTGTTTTTTATTATGATGTAAATTAAACACCTACTTAATTACATCAATTTGTTTGTGAGAACCGACTCACAAGAGACCCCAAACCTCTTAAGATAGCAATAAAATACTTGCCAAGAGGCACCAACCTCTTGTGAATGGAGGCTACTACCTTCTCTATCCACTATTCTGCTTTTCATAAAATTTTCAAAATGAAAACAAAAGCCTATATTAATGCACAAAAATATAAACTTGATTAGCTGCTCCACACACACACAACACTTTCCCTTCTTCTTTGCAGTCCTCGTTTTCTCCACACACTTCGTTGTTGTTGCTCAAGTAACTCTGATATTAAACCTTAGTTTATTTGAGTGATAGTCAACTCTCAGCTCCCATATCCCTTCTTCTCACACAAAAACATGTAGCTCCTCACTCTCTCCACGCTGCTCTCCACGCTATTATTCATAACAATGTTGCATCCCCCCATTTGCAAAACTACAATCCACAGTTTTGTTCCTTTGCTACAGAAGGAACGATGCAGTCCCTATTGTCCTCCATAATGTATGAAAGTGTGCACCATCATGGCTATCGATGTTGTTGTTGCATCAAATTACCTGACCTCTAAAACCATATTAACTCTTGGAATGGGCTCCGTTCACTCAACTATTTCAGCTGCAATAATTTACACAATGGGCACCTAATCATTTCTCCATGCTAAAAATTAATTCACAATCAAAACTATGTGCTCTAACAAGGATCTACATTCTTATTAATTCTCCACATAGCTCATATTTCACATCAACATGGTTCTCCTTACAGTGATCATTGATCATTGATTTCACACTTGGCCATCTTTTACATTTAAATTTTTAATTCTTCATTAGTGTGAAAGAAAGCTCAAACATGGTTTTTCTAGAGTCAACTTATACCTTTGTAAAACATGGTAATTTTTGTCTCAGTTCTCTGCCTTCAGTAGTCACCAATGACTCCATTAAAAAATATATGAAATCGTGGTCCTTTATATTCTTGAGCCAAAATTTCTTTACAATCACCATTAAACCAACGGAACCAACCTTATTGTGCACATTTACTTAGTTTCCGACTCATTTCATGATCTTACAACGATTTTTTGGCCCATTAATGCCAACATATAACTTATGGTGAATAACCAAATTGGTGTATATGCCAAATATGGCACACAGAGCCCAAGAGCTGCTAAACTGATAGTTCCGACAAATTTTAACTTAATCCCCTTTTTCTCAGACCCTTTAACTTTTTTATGCCATAGAAAAAGGTCTTTTTCATCGTTGGCTAGGCCATTAAGCATTAAGCCCCTTTTTAAGACCTTCGTGGGCCAAATTACTTTGTTAATGGATATATGCCATAGGTCGCATTTCTACGTGAAATGACTAAGGCCTAGCGCTAAGGCCAGAGCTCTTAAGCCCCATGCTTTTAACACGGCATTTATTTAAATTGCGAAATTAACTTCTTCTGGGTAATCTCCTCCGGGCCACGCTTTCATGTGGGGTAGACGCTTCCATTATGCCTACTAGCTACAACTAATCACCTGTTAGTTTGATGTGTCCCAACACTTTTTAATTTCGTGCATTCCCTTTGCACATCCTTATTAAACTTCTAGGCTCCGTACCTCGTGGATGAGTTTTACGGTAGGGTCAGCCCGTTGTATCTAAGAGCCAATAAAAACATAGACGAGATGAGTCAAATGCCATGTTTTCCTGATGCCTCTTTCCTGACACGTCCTCTATGTGCACTATTAAAAAACCATCGGGCTCCATCTAGTGGGATGACATCATGCTGACGTAAGCTAGGTTATGTGTCGACCTATGATGGGTGACACATGTCACTCAAATATGGGCCTTTTGGATACCTGAGAATGCCAAAATTTCCTACCATTTTTCCACCTCCTATTGGGTGGTTCCTCGCCTCATCATCCTCTGTCATATGGGCCAATCAAATTCTGCCACATATCCTTCATCAAAGAGGAGGGAGAAAGGGTCCCAAGCCCTTTTTTTTTCACAAATTTCCTTTATAAAAAAAAATTAAACGCTCTGAGGCATTTTCTTCTATTCTACATAGTCTTTTGTTGGGCCGACTCTCCTTTGCACTATCTCTTTGTTATCCCTTCATGATGCACCTCCGGGCTATACTTAAGTGGGATGAGCTTTCGGGGTGGGGAAATCTGCTTAACACTTTCCTCCATGGCCCGACAACTTATATCCCAACGCTTAATATTGTGCACCCCTTTTAATCACGTCGGGTGAATATCTATGGGAAACTCCACCAGGATAACTCCACTGGGATGGTGTCACCTAGTTGCATCATTATGCTCATTCTGATTTATCACTTTATCAAATCAGTTATTTCCTTCGGGCCATGCTGTCAAGTGGTCTTCACGTGTGGTCAACGAAGTGCTTCTCTGCTTCTTTTCTATACATGCGACATATACCCTACTCTCCTTTAGTATCTCCACTAAAAGGCTCTTCCAAATATTTCTGACTGTCAAACTTGGTCCCCAATTTGATCCCAGGCCACATTTAAATATGCCATCTAACTTTTGGGCACCTCAATTTTGTCTGGTAATAAGTTGTGATCCAAAATTTTATTTACAGACTTCAATATTCCATTGGAAATCTCTTTCTAAGCACTATTGAATTGTTTCATCTGCAAGAGTATCTAAGTTATTCTATTGAGGAATAAAGTCCTCCAAAGCCTGGGACTCGCATCTAACATAGTCATCATATTATGGATTTTTCAATAAGCTTGCTACTATGATGATTCTCTACAAGAGACATCAACAACCATAGGACTCCCCTTGAGCCAATGCTAGCTTGGTTGACAACAATTCCAACACACAATATGCCACCAACCATTTAGGAAATGAAAACTACTCAACAGAGAAAAAATACATAACCTTCAAATTAAAAATATTTCATTTTTCTTTAGTGACCTCTTGTTTAATGTATTTAATATCCTATGGAATCCCCATGGCAGTGTGCTAGTAATATCTAATTGTAGAGGAATAAGATCTACAACGAGCTTGGGAACTCTTGATAACACTATGGATATTAGCTCCCATCATAGAACGTGCCCAATGGAGAGGCATGTGAAAAGGTAGAAGGTGCTCACAATATAGACAAGAAGTGAAATAAGTTTGGTTGGGAAATGTGGTGAGGACGACACCACAATAATAGAAAAAGAAAAAGGGTAAGAGAAGCTCAGAAAATAAGGATGAAGAAATGATTGGGACTATACACAAATGACAAGTAAACATTACTAAAAGGGTAGCTAGGCCTGAGCTATAGATAACACGATAAATTTTGAAAGAAAACAAAAAATAGTAGGACCTGGGTTAAACCATAGTCGTGAGGTAGGGAAATATTGTCACGAGTGGTGAGAGGAGGAGGGACCCAGGAATGAGGAAACAAATTTTTCCTCACGGAACCCTCATGGATAAAAAATACTCCTTTCTATATCCTGATAATTAAGATATGAATGGAGCCATAAATAAAAAACTAATAAGGATAAGAGGGAACAACGCGAGGAGAGCCTAGTCCTTCCTTTATTAAATATAAGCAAGGAGGAGAAAAGTCCCCCCCTAAGCACTAATAGTCCCTACGATGGCTCTATAACTTGATATTAACTAGAGCATAAATCAATTAATAAAACTAATAACTTCCCCTTTGAATCATATTACCTTCTAAAGGAACCTTGGGTTCAATATTCTCATCAATGGTGGCCTCGAAACCATCCAATTTATTCATTACAAAATCTAGTAGAATAGACACAAGTCTCATAATATTAGATCAAATCTAAGGTTAATTTAATACAGTTAAGGGGAATTCCATATGGGAGGGTGTTTAGCACCCCAACGCTTCCTAAATTTTCATGAGGGTGCAACTAGTTATCAACCCCTCTCAGCGTGCTCTCGCACCAAGTAAACCCTAGTGGGGAATTGTGATCTTGCAATAGGAGATTCTGCTGGTATTGATGGATTTGCGACTCAGAGAAAGGGGTGCAAAACTCTTCTTCGTTGAGAGTCTCATTTTCACATATTGAATTGGCCAAGTAGTCAACCACTTTGTTAATCAATCTAAAAACATGAGAGGTGAGAATTACAAGGATTTGAGTTAGTGAGGATTGAATGTGTGTTATTCTCCAATATCCAACTAATTAAAAAAATAGCATGTTTCCTTCGAGAATAAGGTGCTTAAATTTTTGAATAATCATTTTAGGGTCCTCTTTAATGACCAATTTGATATAATTCATTTGGATTGCATAAGTGAGGCCCATTTCTAGAGAAAAAATTTCCACAACATTATTAGTGTTGAGGACCATGGCACCTGAGAAGTAAAAGAGATGTTGTCCTTCATCATCCTTATATATAGCACCATAATGAGCGCGTCCAAGTTTTCCTTTAGAGAGGGCATCAAAATTCAATTTAACAACAAATGAAGTACAAGGGGACCAAGAAGAGGGGGACGAGAAAGATGTTTTATGGGAAGGAAAATGGGGAGGCATCAAAATAGGGAAGGGGAAAATCTTCCTCAAGGCACATAATTCAGAGGAGGGAGACGACTAGTCATGTTGAGACCAAGGAATGAGAAAAGTAGTTTCTTTTACTTCACCGAGAATCTTGGACCATACCATGTTTTCAAGGAGAAATTATTTTTTGAAAATACAAACATTTCTTTCCTTCCAATTTCACAAGAGGAGAAAGATTGGAATTAACGTCTAAGATCTATTTAAGAAAGTATTTTCCAACTAAGAGGAGTTAGCTATAATATTTTTTATTCTATTATGATATTTTTCTAAGTTATAAGAAAGAATCATAGATTAATCCCATACTTCCCCAAGTAATAGCATGCATTTAATAGGTTTTTGACATCCTCTTCGCTGCTACAACAAGGTGGAAAAATCATGACCCTTCAAATACATACTTGATAATTCTAACCCAAGTGAGGGTACCTTTTCAAACAAGAAGCCAAAGAAAGTGGGAAACTTTTCACAATAATTTTTTGGTGTATATGTGCTTCCATAAATTTTTGGTGGGTAAATTTGTGAGCCTTGCATCCAGGGAAAATTCCTCCTTGACAGTGAGCGTTCTATTAGACACATAGCTCCATAAAATTTTATCATGCCCTTATTGAATTGGTATTTTACATCTCTTAAGGTCCTCCCATAGTAGATTCAAGATGTTTTCTTCTTTCAAATTAGGCCAAAGGGTTTTTTCCTTCCATGTCCTCCATAGGGTGGGGGAAGGATTTTCTTGTCAATAATAAACCACATTGACCAATTTTCAATCCCACATAGTATTTTTATAGTTAAAGTAGATCCATCACTTATGAATTTAAGGAGTTTTTTCCAAGAATCTTCTTAAAAGAGAGCCAACTTTCCATCATGAATTTCCCAGAAACTATGTTGTTGAATGATTTCATTATTGGCCATTTCATGATTCCAAATTTATGAACCTTATATAAGAGATTTGGATCTAATTAATTGCTTAAAGGATATATTATGAATGCATTTTTTATTCTAGATCTACATCCATAGTTATTTTCCTCGTTGAATCCACCTCCACCAATTTTTTCTCCAAAAACTCTACTAAGTATTTTGGTCTTTATGAGCAAGATCCCCTTTTGATTAGGAAGGAATATTTTATTGCAAGAGAGTAAGGACTAATTCTTTTCCATTGTGACACCACCCCAGAGAATGGTGCGTTGAATTCTCTTGATGCTCCATAAAATTACTTTTGGCATAGCCATCGATAAAAAAAGGTATATTGGTGATGTTTGAAGAAAAAACTCAAGGAGGAATGATCAATTAGCAATTTTTAGGGACTAAAAGGTCCAAAAATTCAACTTGTGTTTAAGATTTTGGAGAATCTCTTGCCAATATTTGAAATTCATAAAGTGTTAGGTCCCTATATTACTAGTATAGTCCCTTATTGTTGTTAGTGTAAACCCATTATTGTTATTATTGTACCCATGTAACCCCCATATTTTTATTATTGTGCCCTTAAATTATTATTATTAGGTCGGCTAGGATTACATTGTGGCCCCATGGACTCCTATATATAGAAAGGAGGTTTTGTAATTTGAATCATCCAAGAATTGTTCATTCATGTAATGTATTGGAGGTTGCCCCCTCGAAGTGGCTTATTTCTAAGGCGTTTGTATCTCTTTTCTTCTATTTTTGAAGCTGGTTACACAACATTTGGTATCAGAGCTTTGGGATTCTAGGGTTTTACGCAGGTCTCGTGGAGATTGCACTATAACGTTTTTCTATGAAGTTCAAAAGCTGAAATTTATAGGGTGCGACAAAATCACGATGAACATTGTCACAAAATTTGAGATCTTAGTTCGTAATAGTTTGGAATATGATCTGTGGAAGATGCACGGCTTTGTAGGCTCTGAATTTCACTTAAAAAGTTCATCGCGGAATTATCATTTATAACCTTTTCTACGAAGGTTTAGAAGCTGAAATTTTTAGAGAGCGAAGCCAAGATAAAAAGGAATATTGTCACAAAATTTCAGAGCTTGGTTCACAATATTTTCGGAGATATGATCTGTGGAAGTTAGGTCTTTTTCAGGATCCCTAATTTCATCTCAAAGAGGTGATCGTGGGAAAATATTCATAACTCTCTCTCTAAGCATCGGATTGGAATTCTGTAAAAAGTGACTGGAAGTACACGGAGTGTAGTTTCCTGTCTCTAAATTTCAAAGCCAAAGGAGCAAAAAGTGACACGTGGCAAGTCATACAAGTTCGCTCTACTGAACCAGTCCATAATTAGGTCATTGTGGGACATTGGACATAACTTTTCCTTGAAGAATCCAAATCAAGTCAGACCTATGGCATTTGGAAGAAGCTTTAGAGGAATAATACAGGGCCAAATTTCAGATATTAAGGATCTGCAATTATAGTGATAATTCTATTTCAATATAGAGCTCTGCAAAATCAAGTAAAATGTGTGTATTTTTTTCCCGAATTGTATAAGTCTTGTTTGAAGAATCATGTTGAATTGATTCCAAGGGCATATTGTAGAATAGATATCAGTATTGGTTTCTAAAATGGCCCCTAAAAATAATTCAACACCCATTAAGCCTTTATAAGGCTCTAATATGACTCATTAAGACTAAGAATGGCAACATGACATATCAAAATTACAAGAGCAAGTGCAACAAATTTCACTCTCGCAAAGAGAAACAAAAAATGACATGAAAGTTTTGAAGAAAGGTGTGGAAACTAAGATGGATGGTTTGAAGAAAGGCGTGGAATCTAAGATAGATGGCATAAAAGTTGGCATGGAATCTAAGAAGGATGACATGGAAGCTAAGATCAATGAAAAAATGGAAAACATGAAGAATGATCTAAAAGCAAACATGGAAGGTTTGACAAAGTTGATACAAGAAATGTTTCCTAATGGTGAAAATATAGTAGAGGAAACTCATGATGAGAACAAAATAAATGTTAATCGTGATTTCATAAACTCTAATGTTGGCGGGAAGAAACACCATATTCCAAAAATGGATATGAGGAAGTTTGATGGAAAGGATCCTATAACATGGATACTACAGATGGAGCAATATTTTGATCTCCATAATCTGCAAAACACACAAAAGGTATGCATTGCAACTTTACATTTAGAATAAAATACATTTGTATGGTATCAATGGCTTTGCTCCCGTAAAAAAAATTGTCACTTGGTCAATTTTTATTGAGGAAATGATAGCACATTATGAGAATACAAAGAGCAACACCTTCTTTAGCCAATTGATAAATCTCAAACAAAAGGATTTAGTGGGGGAGCACATTGAGGACTTTCAAAAATTGAATATAAGGGTAACTGATATTCCCGAGGAACACAAGATTGATCTCTTCATAGGTACTTTAAAGGATAACATCCAACATGAAGTTCGCGTTTTGGAACGTGATTCATTGGAGAAGGCATTCAGGTTGGCAAGAAAAATTGAATGTAAAATTATGGCGACAAGGAAGCCTACCACTCACTTCTATAAAGAAGGAAGTGTTGCTACGCTTATATTTCCACAACCTAGCAGGTTGACACCAAAAAAATTGGAAGAAAAAAGAGAAAAAGGGCTTTCCTACAGTTGTGATAGCAAATACACTAAAGGTCATAAGTGTGCTGAGAATAAATTATTTTACATAGATTGTGAAGAGGGAAGAAGAAAAAAAATGAACAAGAAGAGTGATATGTTAACGTAAATCAAACCTTCACTAGTAAAAAATACAGTCATAACAGACTGTGTGACTAAAAAGTTAGTCACCATATTATTTCAAGTGAATTACTACTAAATTTTGAGCAATTTTAAGTAACTCTAACTAAAAATGACTAACTTAAATGACTAATTTAGTCTAGGAATAAAATATACGACTTCAGATAATAAGTGACTGGGAACTAAAAACGACTAACTTGGGTCGACTAATTTAGTCTAAGGATAAAATATATGACTAGATAATAAAGTGACCAAACTAAAAGCTTTCACTAACTTAAATGACTAATGGCCTAGGATTAAAAATATATGACTAAATTAATAATGATTAATAAATCAATTAATATTATAGTCCAAGAATAAAAATATGACTAGTAAAAACAAGTATATGAATTAGTCATTTATGTCAATAATTTTTAATCGTGTCATGCCATAAATGGAAAATTGCATTTTTGATATTGAAGTGTTACATTTCACTTCTACAAGATTCTCCTAAATCCATCTGGCAAAGATCGTTAAAGTTCTCTCATTGTGTCCAATACTCTTTCCATTAGGTTTTCGAGTAAGTACCGGATGACAGCTTCCTCCAAGAAACATTTAATGTCGTGATACCCCAATTTCTCATTTACCTCAAAGCGATCAATATTATAAATGCATGATTCCTCTTTGCTACCATGTAGGCTCTGATCCGCCCAACGACCGGCCGGACAGTCGCCCGCACCGTCCTCTCGCCCAGCTCGCCTAATCACTACACAACGCTCTGCAACACTCAACGCGCTCACCAACACGACTTTAATCAAGGAGTGTCCACAACAAAAGTGGAATTAAGTCGAACTAATGCCTTTATTTCATTAAAAAAATATTGACCATAATCGCTCCATCTTTTTAATCAATAAATACATATTAGTTATAAATACATATTTATTTTCTTTTAAGTCATTAAGATAAAAAATTAAAATCTAAAAAAAATGTTATAAAATCATTTTCACTATTTTCTCAACAAAAAATAAACCTCTTTGACTTTCACACTTAATGATATGAAATGCAAACCTCTTGCGATCATTGCAAGGAATGTCCATGAAAGAATCATAGAATTATAATACTCTTCCCCAAATTATTGAAATTGATTTAATTCTGCCTTTGCTCTAACAATAAAATACTTCACTATTTACATGAATATTGCAAAGGATATTGATATTAATTATAGTTTATTATTTTATTTATATAATTTTAATAATAATATTTATGAAAAATATTATATTATCAATGCTTTATGATTATTGGTTTAATAAATATATTTAATTTTTATATTTAAGAAAACAAATATTAATAATGGAAAGTAAAAAAAATATTTACTTCATAATAATAATAAAAATTTTGGTGATATGTTTGGCATATATCATCATTTTTATAGTATTCCATAAAATAAAGATTGTATTTTTATTTGAGGTGAATTAAGATAAATAATAAAAAGAAAAAGAAAAATTCCTTTATAATGATTATGTAGAAGTTTGCTTCTGTGATAACTGATTTCTCCAAAGAACAAAAGTGGAAGCAAGTCGAAGCATTTATTTCATACTCGCTGTTCGACTGGTTCAGGGAGATGGGCTTCTAAAACTAAGTCGATGTCAAACATTGGCATGCCACTAGTTCAGGGAGACGGGCTTCTGAAAGTAAGTCAAAGTCGAACATTTGCATTGGCATGCGTTGATTTCATAAAAAATATTGGTATGAAACCTGACTTTGAAACTCGTTGTTCGACTGGTTTAATTGGTTCATGAAGACTAGGTTTTGAGGGCATGCTGAAGTTTGTCAAAGTCAAAGTCGGGAAAAGACGAGGTTTTGAGGGCATGCCACATTTGAAGTCCGTCAAAAGTCGAAGTGCAGAGAGGTCATGGTTGATTTCACCAGTATGAAAGCCCAAGAATAGAGGAAAACTGGTTGTTCTTAACCAGCGCCATGTAGTTGGTTCTCAAATTTAGATAAAAACTCGATGAAAACTGACCGTACTGGTTATTTGGCGCCAAAGTTTTGCTCTTGGCAGGAGGAATTTGCTGTTGGCGAGAGGGTTATTTTAGGGTTGCAAATTTCTATATAATCAGAGGTTTTATCATGGATAAAAGCACATTAGACAGAACTTGGAGGCTTTTGAAGAGGCGGGCAGTAGTAAATTCACAATTGAAGTTTGCATACCCATAGTCACAGGTTAGTTGGATTTAATATTTTTCTATTTCCTGGCTTTGTATCTACTCTGTTTGTTTTAAGATATTGTCGATTCATACGATTTTTTTTGGGTAAGGATCATGGATTTCAAGGGGCGTTGGTCCACTTCTGCCTTCAAAACTAAAAATTCACTTATTTATAAGCCTCCAAACCAGTTTCTATTGCCCTTATTCGCTCACTGTATATGTTGATTTCGATCTAAGAAATGTACTGTTTATGATCTGGGGTGAAAAGTTTAAATAAAAACATGTACATTTTCTGAGGCTCGTATGGTTCAGTTCGATCTAAAACTCTGCTTATGATATATGTCATCTTCACCAAATTTGCATGGATTATCACAGGGGTGTATCCTCACATATTAGAGATCATTAATTTCGCATGGCTCATTGTCAACACATGACTTAGGACCTTTCTATGGCACCTGTGTTATGGTCATGACTGAAAATAATTTTTGATACCTCATTGAATTATCCTTCAGTGATGTGGAGATAAAGCTACATCAGATAAGAGGATTTGGGGGAATTTTACTTACATTTATTCTACTTAAACCAATACAACCCTGATTTATTAATCCATTCATTTGATATCTCATTATCCATGTATCGTAGTTTCATTTGACAGTTCATCGATGTATCGTAGTTTCGTTTGACAGTTCATGTAAACCTTAGAAAACTTATCTATGGAAGGCTACTGTAGGTTGGGACTACAACAGACTGAAGATCAACAATGGATTTTTTTAATTACTTCCTAAAATTTTATTAGGCCATCATTAGGCATCAAGTCAAGCTTCTGTTAAAGAAGCAACGGGAAACTGTGATGTTTACCATAAAAGGAGCTTGACTGACTTAGTTTCAATTGAAAACAATGTATCACACTGAGTTCCATTTCGTAGTTTCGTTTGACAGTTCATGTAAACCTTAGAAAACTTATCTATGGAAGGCTACTGTAGGTTGGGACTACAAGGGACTGAAGATCAACAATGGATTTTTTTAATTACTTCCTAAAAGTTTATTAGGCCATCATTAGGCATCAAGTCAAGCTTCTATTAAAGAAGCAACAGGAAACTATGATGTTTGCCATAAAAGGAGCTTGACTTACTTAGTTTCAATTGAAAACAATGTATCACACTGAGTTCCGTTTCGTAGTTTCGTTTGACAGTTCATGTAAACCTTAGAAAACTTATCTATGGAAGGCTACTATAGGTTGGGACTACAAGAGACTGAAGATCAACAATGGATTTTTTTTAATACTTCCTAAAAGTTTATTAGGCCATCATTAGGCATCAAGTCAAGCTTCTGTTAAAGAAGCAACGTGAAACTATGATGTTTACCATAAAAGGAGCTTGACTTACTTAGTTTCGATTGAAAACAATGTATCGTGAAACTGAGTTCCATTTCGTAGTTTCGTTTGACAGTTCATGTAAACCTTAGAAAACTTATCTATGGAAGGCTACTGTAGGTTGGGACTACAAGAGACTGAAGATCAACAATGGATTTTTTTAATTACTTCCTAAAAGTTTATTAGGCCATCATTAGGCATCAAGTCAAGTTTCCTATGTTTTCTGATCCTAACCTTAGACCTGATCTTAGATCTCCTTTAAAAAGGCTTCAACCCTGCATTAAGAAGGTTGTACATAAACTCTTCAGAGGCTGCTTCTTCTCAATTCTGGATCTTCAAAACAAATTCAATATTTTTCTTTCAACCTTTAATATAGTGCTTCCATTTTACCAACCAAACCTACACAAGGGGATTCACTGTAATACAATTCAACAAGCTTCAAAGGTGTTCTTGGTCTTGTATCCCATATAGAATAAGGGACAAATATGCCCTTTATTCTGCCTCATAATTTCAACTTTCACACTAACTTACAGGAGTATGCCACAGATTCGAGATGAATAGATGATCACAATTTAGATTTTTGGAGTCTTCACACAGGTCTGAAAATACAGAGGTCTGCAATTTGGGTGCAACAACAACATGTCTGAAGTCTACACGAGATAAGTCCAAATGTATCTTCACAACACATCTGAGTTTATTTCTTGCTCATGTCCAATTCTAATACAGTCATAGGTTCAAGGTGCAAGTCTAGTACCGAACCTTAGCACATATAGCCAGATAGCCTCAGTTCACTGGTTCAAAGTTCAGTCTACAAGCTTGACCCTTCAAGCTTCAGATCCGAGCTGTGATACTTCCACAAAAATGCTTACCACAGGTGATTTTCCATAGCAATAAGCTACAACACTACACAAGGACTAAAGCTCCTATTGCGGATTGTAATATCACAAGCCTGAGGAATGAGTTAAGGTTCGAGGGTATATATGCATGTGAGGGACTTCCAACCTTTAACCAAGTTGTCCATGATTTTGTAACCTCTGCAATTCGAGTTGTTAACCAGATGACTATCCACAATTTACTGCCACAGGATTGTAATCCGATCCCTCACAATTGTGTCTCCAAGGGGTCTGTACAGCAGTATGAATTCTACAGGAAATCTACCTTGTAACAAATTCAAATTAAACTCTTCCTCCTTGGCCTCTTGTCTTGCTGTTCTACATTCCTAAAATAATCTTCAATGAACAGAGGAACATCACGTCATTCTAGTAGTCACGGTAGGAATTTCATGAATCTGGGATATAATGCAAACTCAGTAATTTAACCTAAAACATGATGTTTCTTAGATCTATTCCCGATGAACAGATGAACATTACGTCATTCCAAAAGTCACGGTAGGAATTTCATGAATCTGGGCTATAATGCAAATTCAGTAATTTCACCTAAAACATGATGTTTCTTAGATCTATTCCCCATGAACTTTTATTCTTGGGGTCAATCAGAAATATTCAATTATAGCAGCAAATACTTAAATTCAGTTCACCCAAATCACCAGACAGCTCAAGAGAATAAATACCATATATGTGGACTTCACTACCAACAATGTCTAACATTCAGGGCACACTTTGTCAAGCATATAAAAGATCTGAAATACCTTTATTACAGCAGAAAATATGCTCCTTCATGTTCTATGCTGTGTATTAAATCACAACAATTTCAACAATATCATAGGTGAAATCAGCTTGAACAATAGTGCTGGAATCCCCTAAACAAGAAGATAATACAAGCTGAAAGTGATGCAAATATTTGGACAACTTAAAAACTTCATTTATATATAAGAGATGAAGTACATATACATACCAACATCTTATTACAAGCTGATACAAGTCAATCTCTTCAAACCATAACTAGAGAAAACATGGAAAACCCTACTCACCAACTCCTAGCTAGGAATCACTCTTAACCAAAGCTGCTTACTCCAGCAAAGCTCCTCCTTGGCACCTACACTTGCATCCCACAAGCATACAAGGCATTTCCTGCCCACACCTCCTAAAGACATTGAGTATCACTAGGATTTCCAATTGCACTCAGTGCCATTTTGATATATTCACCTTTGCATGGTATATAAATGAGAAAACTTTGCATATTTTGTCTCTATTGGCTTGAAATCATGGTTGCAGATCTTAAAAATAGTTTTTTTATTAAAAAATAATTATTTAATGTATTTTTTTTAAAACTGTTTCGTTGAGATCTGACTGCTACCGGTTATATCGGTTCCAGTTCGAAACCCGGTTCATTAGGTCCACCGGTCTGGTCACCGGTTCTAGTTTTAATAACTATGATGTAAACTTTAGAAATCAATTTCTCTTAGAGTATTTGGAGTTAGGAGCTGAGTGAGGGCTTGTTGGAAAGAGGAAAGAGTCCTCTTTAAGATGGTGAAGGAGCCAATGCGAAAGGATGCCTCCAAGGTGACAACAAATATTTTTCTTGTGACTGTTCCTGAAATTAGATCATTTTTGTTATAATCTCAAGAGTGCCCTCCAAAAATTTTCCATGATTGTCCATGACATCTATGTTATCAAGTATAGTCATATCCATGTCATTAAGTCCTCAAGTGTTCTTCATGTCATGTCCATAGACATTGTTCATGTCATCAAATGGTCCTCCATCAACCATGTCATCTTGACATCATACTGGGTCTAGGCATCTCAAGAATATTGACATCTAGGTCAATGCCACATTGACATCAATGACAACCTTGATTAACAGTTTCAAGATAGACAACAAGATAAACATAGTGAGAAATTGTCGGCCTATCACACTTTGTAATGTGTCTTATAATCAAGAATATGGCAGCCTGAACCATTTTTCTTGATCAACTGGAGTTTATTAAGAGAAATTTTATCCTAGGTAATATTATTACAACTAGTGAAGGTCTTGAATGAGTATCAAAGATCAGTCACATAATTATAGATGAATATAGGAATAACAAATATGACTCCAAAGGCATATTTTCTCCTAGGGTGAATTTCTTCAAGCTTAGAAAAGTAATGTAAATCTCCAAATAATGTACCCTCTTGCATGCTAGGAATAAGGAGAGAATGTGGTGTAAATCCTTCATTAATGTGCCCTCCATGCAAGTGGCCAAAAGCAAAATGTATTCCCTTCAAGTGCCAAAAAGGTGATAATTTGTAACTCGTCATGCTGCCATGAATAGGTAAGTGACTCCCTCAATTGGAGTGCCCTGATTTTCTAGGAATGAGCACTGGGAACATGTCAGAAATAGGCTTTAAAGGAGAGAGTTCACTACTGGTAACTGTGATTTTATCATTGCCAAGTGTCTCCCCTTTATCTGAGTGATGCATCCTATTTGCTGCTAAGGAAACTCTCATTGGCATGTTCTTCTGCTCACTGCTAATGTAATGAATGTTTAAAAATGTCTACAAGGGTTGTGCCCTTAAGAATGCTAATATATTTACCAGAACATTTTGCTATAATGCTGATAGATCTGCGTTCAAAACCAAAAAAAAATTCTGTCACGCTGATAGATCTGTGTTCAAAAGGTGTAAATACAACAAAAATATCTCCTCAAACAAGTGCTGATCCAAAAGCTTTCTCTCAAATATGACTTTCTATTGTTGTTTAACTATGTGATTGTTGTGTATGGGTGTGTTCACACTGGTAACAAATGTGCAGTCTTCTCTTCCTATATGTTGTTTCTAAAAAGTTTGCACAGTTGACATTTGTGCTAAAATAGGAGCTGAAACTTCTCTTTACAAATAAAGTTCTGAAAAGAGTTGAAAGTAAAGAGTTAACATATTAGTTTCATCTTTGAATGCAGAAAATTGAAGATGAGTCAAAGCCCGATTTTGACAACAGATGAATACCATGCACATGATGAGAGAATAGTTGATGAGAAGAGATTGCTTAAATATGCATGTCCATGCAATAATTTTCATGGTGGGAAAATGAGAAAAAGAAGTGTGATTTTTCAACATATGCTAAAATATGGGCATAGCGGTATAAGCCCTTTCCCTTAAAATTGTTATCCAGATAGGATAGAATTACATAGCATGAGAGATGTAGAGGAACTAGACATAGATGAAGAGGCAAAAAACACAAATGAAAAGGTAGGAACCTTGATGAAGGGATTGAAGTTGATAGAATGCTGAATGAGGGTTTCAAGGATGAATGGCAGAAGTTGATGGAGGATGCTTTAAAACTTGTGTATGGTACTTGCAATTTAAGTCATTTAACAACAATCCTTTTAATTCTTAACTTGCAAGTGGTGCATGGTTGGAAAAATGAGAGTGTTGATGAGTTATTGGCATTTTTACAACAATTTTTACCACCCGACTCCACACTGCCAACAAAACGAAGAGCATGTAAAGTGAAAATCACTAAGCTAGGCTTAGGGTATGAAAACATCCACACATGTGTGAATGGTTGTGTATTATTTCGCAAAAATCTTTCAAGTGAGACTGAATGTCCAAAATGTAAAGAAGGGAGGTATAGACCAAGGTTGAAATCAAATTCAGCTCCGAGAAGGGTTCGTCGCCACTTTCCACTAATCCCACGGTTGATTCGAATGCACAAATGTCGAGACATTGCCGAGCTAATGCAATGGCATGCCCAAAACAAGAGCACCGATGGAAAACAATGATTTTTGGTTGATTCTAAGATTTGGAAGGAATTTGACAATAAATCCCCTGATTTTTCCCAAGATCCTTGCAATATAAGACTGGGTTTAGCTCTAGATGGGGTGAACCCTTTCTCAGATCAAAGTACTAAATGGTCAACTTGGCCAGTGTTTTTAATAAATTATAACTTGCCTCCATGGTTAGCAACGAAGCCATTTTTCTTGATGTTGTCATTGATCATACCGAGGAAAAAAAGTGTGACTTTAGATACAATTGATGTTTATTTAGAACCATTATTTGATGAGCTAATGGAATTGTGGAAAGGAATTGAAGCAATTCAAATTTTAGGGGATGGTAATTCAATTCAATTCAGTTTAAGAGCTTCTTTATTGTTTACAATCCACGATCTTCCTGCATATGGCACTTTGATTGGTCTCAATGTTCATGGATACCATGGAAGTCCAGCTTGCATCTTTAAGGGTTTTGTGAGGCACTCAAGTAGTTTGCACAAGTGTATTTATTATGGACATCGTGCTTACCTCAAAATAGAGCATCCATATCGTCGACAAAAGTCACATTTCAATGGTAAGGAAAAGAATCTTGAAGCACCACTGGAAATAACAAGTGATTACATTCTTGAGAATGGAGAAAAAAGAATGCAATTTATTGAAAATGGTGGCATTCATGGTAGTAAAAATGATCCACTTTACGATAGTGGTGTAAAAAGAGTGTGCATATTCTATAAATTTCCATACTTTAAGCATATAACCATTAGGCATACTGTTGACTTTATGCATACTAAGAAAAACATAGCTTTTGTTATTATAGAAACTCTTTTTGGTGCATATGATACAGTGTCATCACACCTAGACCTTAAAGAACTAAAGATTTGTCGAAATATTTGGGTTGAAAAATATGGTAATGGAAAATACAAAAAACCTATTGCTCCTTATGTGTGGACAAAGGATCAATGTGCACAATTGTTAAATTTGATGTCTCAGACTCGATTTCCTATTGGATATGTAAGTGGTAATATTAGAAGCCAAATCGAAAATAATAGATTAAGAAGCCTCAAGACCCATGACTATCATGTCATAATTGAGGATATTTTACCTATTGCAATCATATCAAGTTTGGAAAAGGGACCAAGATTGGCAACTATAAGGTTGGGCCTAATCTTAAAAAGAATGAGTTTGCATGTGCTAGATCCTTCAAACTTTGATAATTTGAGGGGAGAGGTTGTTGAAGTCCCCTGCTTATTGGAACGAGAATTTCCACCAACAATATTCAATATTTCTATGCATCTTCTTATACATCTAGAACATGAACTAGAACATTGTGGCCCAATAAGAACAAGATGGATGTATCCTATAGAGCGATACATGAAAGTTTTGAAAACTTTTGTTCGTAATAAGGCAAAACCAGAAGGTAGCATTTGTGAAGGATATTTAATGCAAGAGGCCATAGGGTTTTGCACAGAATATATGAAGGATTTTAGAAATGTCAATCAGCGTGTATGGGATGATGATGATGACCAGAGAGTTGCAAGTGAAGTATTAGAAGGAATTGGGCATTGCTTCAAGCTATCAAATGAGGAAAGAATTGCCATACATGCCTATGTTCTTCAAAACACATCATCATTCGATAAGTGGCGTAGGTAAAATATTATTTACATCATAATTTATTTATTTAATTTCATTTAATAGCTAAATTATTATCACTCTTACTTTTCATATTCTATGTAGAAAATATGAAGAAGAGATTCAAAAATGGATGCATCCATCTCGAAAGCGTACACTTCAAGATTTGAACCTTGGAGATCGTTCTTTTCCAAAATTTGATGATTGGATTGTCGATGCAATTATTGATGCACGACAAGAAGGTCAAGATATGACGAAGGAGGAATTTCAGCTTTCACAACCTCCAAGTATATGGGCTTATTCTTTCAGTGGGATGTGGGCCTATGGTACTCATTTAAGAGTGGAAGAAAGGGACACATGAAAGGCAAATTTTGATTGTATTGTTAGTGTTGAATTTCATCACAACACTGAAAAGAACTTGTATGTTGGATTCATACAAGAAAATATTCAAGTTGATTATGGTGAAACTAGTACTATATTATTAAAATGTAAATGGATCAAGCCATCTGCAATACAACATGATGAGTATGGATTTGTACGTGAAAATACATGCCAAATTTTACTGAAGACCAATGAGCCATATGTTTCCCCTATTCAAATTAACCAGGCATTTTTAATTGGTGATGTGACAAGCTCAGGATGGTCGTATGTCATTCAAATAGAGCCCCGCTCAAAAAGGAAATTCATGGAATATGTTGATATAATGGTTGATGGGCAATGTAATAGTTTACAAGAAACATTGGAGGAAGAATTTGAAGATGGCGATAGAGTATTTGAAGATGAAGCATTGATTCCCAGTGAAGAGACTGAGTTAGAAAACATAATTCATGGCCAGGACAATATAATGTACGAGGACAATGAAGGAACTCAAGCAGATGTATACACAAGTGATCAGGATTGTGATCTTGATGACCACACAAATGATCATGATGATGATTTATCACCTTGACTTTATGGCATAAATTTTCACTATGAAAATGGATTTTATTGTTTTGGCCATGGGATTAGCCAGATGGTTGTATTAAACTCTGTGTGAAATTTATCTTTCATTTTTCACGTTGTGTGAATTTTGTTTCATTCCAGTGACTCTATTGTAGCATGAAGTGATTCAATTTATCTTAAAGAGGATTACTAGATCCATAAATGAAATTGTCTACATGAAGTTATGCTAACTTTAATATTTATTTTGTAACTTCTATAGTTGTTTTTTTTCCTTAGGAAAATCTAGATTCTTCTAATGTTATTTTAGTTGTTAAATTGGGGGATGCGTATCTTTTTATTGTGGGATATTTGATTTTTAGCTTGCAAACCTCGAAGCTAAATGTAAGTCTATGGAGTCTGTTTACTAAGGGCTCAAAGTCTTAATATGGTTCAGGAGCTCTTCACCAAAGTTGTACGGTACTGACGCCAGTACACATATAATAGATTCAATAATGTTACAATGGCTGGGACAACCAATCTGCATTCCTAATTGCAATATGCTATGTTTTTATTATGTGATAAATTTATGCAAATATTACAATTTTTTTGCAATTAAAAAAATAGAATCCATAATTCTAGATAAGGTGCTAATACTGATTAAAGTGTTCCTTCTATCAATTTAAGGTTAATTCATTCTCATTGATCATAATGCATGATCGTATAATAGATATATTTTATAATTGTTATTTATCCATGTACTAATATTTTTTCTTTAAATGTGAAATGTAGGACATAAATACTATGAAGAAGGGGTTGAAACGTAAAAATGATCTTAGTAGTGATGAAAATATGATAGAATACGAGCGTGTTCGTAAAGAATGCATCACAAAAAATGAAGAATATTTCTCATCTCTTTGTTTGGTGAATAAGTAAGTAGTTACTCTTCGTCACTTTTTATTTCTATGCATATTTAATGAAAGTTGTATATAATATATTTGATGATGTAGGCCATTATTTGATAATTTTTTTTTTTTTTTTTTTTTTTAGGGGAAACTTGGATCCCATAGACAATGAGAATAAACAAAAAGAAAGAAAAGACATATCCCTGCCAACTCGTAGAAGCAAACACCGTGGTAATTCAATGCATGGAGATGAAGCTGACAATTCTAATGATCAACTTCCTAATATATCAGATGATCATGTCCAAGGTGTTCGCAAAAAATTGGCACATTCTGATGAAGCAGAGTTGCAAGAAATTTATTTACAGTTAAAGAAAAGAATTGAAGGCACATATGAGGAGATTTGTGTGCAACCTAGTGCCACACCTATTGTGGACAAGGAGCAACCAATTCATTCTTTTGCCACAAAAATCACACTAATTACATATTCTCCAAGTAAGGTGCTAGGAACTACCACACCTTCTTTAGCCACAAGTATGAGTGATTTTCCATCACCTAGTCTTGGTTTTGAAGATGTATCAGCTTTAGTGAAAAGACAAAGAATCACTCAAAGCCTTTATAGGTCCATAGAAAGGGAAACCAAAGAATGAAAATCAGAAGGGAAGAAGGCTTACTTGATTGAGGTAAAAGATGGTGAGCCTACTGGACCAAATGCGTCAAGGTGGGCCACACAGTTGGGCACAAGAATAAGGTCTCATTTGGATGTTACCAAATCCAACTTTGCAGATCAAGATCCAAGAAATGTTGATCAAGTGATCCAAAAAATGGAAAAAAATTTTGAGACTATTGGTGGAAGGATTTCTAGTAAATATTATAAGCACATAATGAGAATTTTGATGAATAATTTCAGGCATAAATGCAGAAAATTAATCTTGGATGGAAAAGATAGGGAGAGTAGCTTGACTCCCAAACAATGGGAAGATTTGAAGGAAAGTATGTGTGTTGAAGGGTATTTTTCAAATAGTATAAGAGCGAAGAAAGCAAGAGAGTAGGTGAAGGCTCGATATTTTTTGGGTCAGGGTGGGTTGCGAGCCAAACAACAAATATTTGTAAGTATAATTTTTTTTTGTTGAATATTGTACATTGTGTTATGTGTTTTGAGTTTTCTTAATATCCAACTAGTTGTGCGTTGAAAATTATTTGTAGGTTGAAGAAGCTAAAAGAGAACCAGTCGTGAGGGAAATGGCTCATTATATGACAGACTTGGAAAATTCCAAACATAATTATATGTCAAAAAATCCAATAGAAAGTTCTTTTCCATCTATTGACGTCGAGAGTAGACAAATATGAGCTTTATCTCCTGTTTAAAACCATAGTAAGGATTATAATCATGTAATGCAGTGTATAACTGGTTTGGCAAAGACAATTTCAACCATAGCCTCCTCCATTAAACCTCTTTTTGCTGCATGGAAAAAGATGGAATTTAACATTGATTTAGATGAGGTAAGAAAATTATAATTCCCTTGCAACCAGTGCTTCACTTGAATTTGTAATATGTTAATGTTTTGGTTCCATTTCCCTTCACTCATGAAGCCTTCTTTTATTGGCAATTCTTGTCAATCACAGGAAGAAAATGTAAATTTGGGTGGTGCAAGAATGCTAAATGACTCAAAAAAGGGCCATGAACATGTGAAGGTATGTTTTTGTAGATATCTTCAAGAGCTATATTCTTCTATTTTAGTGTTATTAATATTTTTATGTTTAAATATTATATTTACTATTTTCTACTATGTTAAAACTTATTTCGTTTTAATGTAATATTTGATTTGTGCATAATGAAATCACGTATAGGATGTTAAAGGAAAAATGGTTACCTCGAGAGTTCTAAAATATGTCGAAATTGATGCACCTGAACATTCCCAATCGGTGCCAAATCCTGCTGGTATTTCAGATGTTAACTCAGTGAGCGCATATTATTCAGTTAATTAAATAGCTATATATGTTTTTGCAATTTAATTGTCATTATTATTTTCCTAATATCTATGTATACTTTTTTTGTTTTTGACAGTGCTTATTAACTCCGGTAGGGGATGACCTGCTCCAAGTAGGTGACAAAGTGAATATATTAGATCCATATGACAGTGCTATTGCTGGCATTGGACGAATTCAGTCAATTTATATCATACACGGAGTGCCACTTGGTCCAGAAGACGCAAATGTAAATGTCATTAATGTCACAAGTAACATCCCCCTTCCATATGAAGATAAAATAGATGGATGTGTTCGTTTGAAGGAGAAGGAAAATATTTTCATTCGGTGGCCAAAGAAGTATTTGGAAAATTCATCGATCTAGATGGTCGTCTTGTTGTTGTTCATATATAACTTCTCAAATCCAACTACTCTTCTTTGATAACTCGGATACAGAACAAAAAAAAATTTTCTTAATATTTGGACTAAGTTTTGAAACTCCTCATTTGGATTTTATTGCAAATAAAACGTCGACTAAATGATGACACGTATTGTATGGAAGGACTTGGTCACCCTGGATGTCAACTATAAATTTACCATAGCTTGTTGATTGTATTGGTTTACAAGTTGATAGTTTGGATGATACAATGGAAAACATGGGAATATATGGCTTGTTGTCACTAATGAAGGCTTATGGGTAAGTGATTTTTATGTAAATATTCTATGAGGTATTTTTGAATGTATGTTTGCATTTATGAGCTATTTGTTTAAATATGCATTTCATTGTTCAGACAAACAATTAAGGCTTTGGAAATGTTGTTGCTTCCTATGGCAAAATATGTAACAAAATCTCTTGATTCCATGGGGAATGATACACCTTTAGCTACGATGTCAAATAGACTAAAAATAATATTTGAGTACTTAAAGCAGATGTTTTCTCAATTGAAAAACCCTCCTATTAATCCAATTCGTAAAGCAATTGTCACCTTAATGGAATGCATGATTGGTCCAAAAGGGGATCTTACAAAAACTAATGAGAAGTAGTGCCATAGAATTTCTCTTAAAGCTCCTCTTCTTTCCATTGAGGAAACATAAAAAAAATTAATCACTGAGGTTGGTATAGAAAAGTGCTTGGTATCACATTTCCAAAAGAATGTGGCTCTACAGAATTGGAAGAGACCTTCAATAGGATATGCTTGGAGGATTGTCTTGTAATTTGTGAAGGTTACAAATTACTAGTACTATTAGAAAGAGGTGGGTAATATAAATTCCTTTACTTCCCTAACTTGTCTATTATGGTTATTCTAATAGCCAAAGAAGTCTTTGATCATTGTTAATTCAAGGAGCCTACAGAGGAGAGTTGGGGTGTGAACTATCGAGCCTTAAATGACTTATTTCAGATATCAAAACAAATAAAGGATACCTTTATATATGAGGTTGTTGTTCAAATGATTGAAATATACAATGAACAAGTCTGGGATACTAATTCTATTTCACATTGACCCCCTAGGCACAACAACGGCACTTGGAAGAAGTGTAGATTAAATCTCAAATGGAGGGCCTCTTTGTTGAGAATATCAGGAAGATTTTGATGATGTCTATGAGAAAGAGGGTATTTCTGGAGAAGATTGCCCACTTAGCTACTAATATGGGTCTCCCAATGGATTTCAAAACTAATTTATGCAACAAGTATCCTGAATTTGTTGAGGTTGTTGATATAGATCATGGGCTTGAATTGGAGTTAACTTCATGGGATCCTACTCTTGCAGTCTCTTTTGCAAAAAAAGGCCTTGGAAGAAGCTAATAATCTGGATAGTGATCTTATACTTGATAGGCCTCGGAAGTTCAAGAAGTTAAATCTCATTCAGTTCTAAGTGTTGTACCCACCATTAATTAAGAAAGTGGTTGTTAAGGCAAGTGAGCCTATGGAAGGTAAATAGTAAATATGGTAATTAAGTGGGAATAAAATTGTTGAGTGTGCATCTAAAGTTCCTATGGAGTTGCCCATAAGGCATTCCCACCAAAGGTGTGATCCTGAAACATTGGCCTGACGAAGTAGAAAAGAGTTGCTGAGTCTTACGGTGGAGAAGAGAAGACGGGTTGATACTCTGACCCATTTCAGGCATGCCTTCAAGTTTTCTAACAAGGTAAAACTCAGGAACTTTTTAGCTCTGGATTCCTCAAAAATTATAAATTTTTAACCCACTAGTAGAGTAATAATGTAAAATTAAAGTGTTACCCAGTTTAGTAACAATGCAAACTATTGACTATTAAATAATGACTGTTAATTATTGGACTGTCTTACTATGATTTGAGCCCTTTTGACATAGGTCCTTTTAGAATGTTGAATTCACCTCAAATAGGTACTTGTAGAATGTTGATATGAGTCTATATGTATCCTACACATAGGTCCTTGTAGAATGTTGATATGAGTCTATATGTATCCTGCACCTAAAATAGGCCAAAATTACAATGGCCATAAGGTTGAATTTCAGGCCTGAAATAGGCCAAAATTGTGGATGCTACATTGGCATAAATTTAGAGATTAATGTGCTTACTACAGGTCTACAAGTTAGAAAAAATATAGGTCCAAAAATTTCATCCAGGGGTCTAAAAATATGTCTCGTTTATTTTCTCTCCTACACTATTCTTTAGCTTCTCTTCACCAAGATAATATGATATTAATTGATGCTTATTTGATTTGAACATTGGTTCTTATATATTTGTCTTCCACAATGGAGGTAAATGATTATTGGAGAGGCATGTCATGCCTACATATGTAAGTTAGTAGTCTTTCACGTTTGATCTTAAAAAAATAATTTTTATTCAATGAAAATGAATTAGGATGTGTATGAGCACTCATTTAAAATATTATAAATTCCTCTCCAAGCTGGTGTCAAACCCATGAAGCAAGTAAACCAAAGATTCATTTTATTATTATTGACTTCATCTTTACATAAGTACATAATTACATAGTCATTATAATGAATACCTACCTAGTTACATAGTTAGATCTGATTTGTTACACCTTCAAACTAGTTCTTTCTTTCAGTTGGTTCTTGCATTGTCAACTTCATAGGAAAGAATTCAAATTCTTTCAAACCCAATGTAAGAAGCTATTCCAAGATCCTCGAATGTACTATTTCACTGTGTATACATATTACTATTTTGACCTTATTTTGTGCTTCAGTTGTAAGTACTTCACTGTACATGTCTCTGACTTCTGTTGACCATTTCTGTGAGACCCTATGTGATACCATCAAACTGAAATGGCATACTTCTCATCAAGCTGTGATGGCACCGAACCAGTGAGACCTTTCTCACTGTGGTAGCACGAAACAGTGATAGATTTTTTACTGTGTAGTTCCAAATTGTAGTGTCATACTTATCATGTGTTTGATTATACCGAGACTATAGTTGACTGTGATTTTAACACTGAAGATCTTCACTGTAATATGGATTATACTGATATCTTTTTTTCACACCGAGCCTTAACTGTAAATACACCTTTATAACTCATTCTCCTCACTGTTGTGGTATCAAAATAATCTTATAAGAGTGGTACTGAATTGAGGCAGAGGTAATTTCAACTCTGTGATGTCATTGAGATTGAGATGTTACCGAGATCCTTCTTTTCACAGTGACAGAGATTGACCTTTCTTGTGAAATTGCACCTAGATTAATTATTGGACTGTCTTACTATGATTTGAGCCAGATGGTTGTATTAAATGAAAACCAATTTTTAGGGAATATTTATAGCTTACCATAGAAAATTTCGATCAAGACTATTCTTCATCAGCAGAGTCGCCAGATGTCAGTTGGGTGAACGAGGGAGTAATGGATTTAGGGTTGTAGGTTTTTCTTCATTCACAGGTATTGATCCTTTGATGAATTCGTAATTTTTTTTTATTGTTTTTAATATTTGTATAAGTTGGGGACTTCAGTGGTTTTTGCTCGGAGCCATGAGAATAGTGTTGCATGGCCCAGTTTGCCATGGGGAAAGGAATTACTAAACCTGGGGACTGTACAGATGAAGATGGGTAGACCTAATCATAAATTTTTACAGGTTGATGTCTGCTGAGCTACAGTGCAAAGTGACAGTGAGTTTTTGTGAGGAAAATGATGTCGGCCCTCTTTATTTTTCCATGGCCAATAAGTTGAACATATATTTTGGCAGTTTGTAGGTTGCTGGCTGCGCAGAGCCTGCCTTATGTTAATTTTTTGGGGATGTAGCTTAACATCCTATGATGCTGTTTAAGGGGCTAATCTAGGGATCTTTCCTCAGATGCTCTGTTTTATGCTTGTAAATGGAGTTTGCAGTATTTTCTCAAAAAAATCTTCTTCATATATATATATTTTAAAGAGAGTAATTTTTGTGATTGGTTATAGTGTTTTCAATCAAAACCGAGCCGCAGTGCGTATAGAACTTATGTTCTAATATTAACCTTCATCGCATATGCAACCTAGCATGCTTCGAGAAAGCCTTCCTCTATTGTTAAAAGTGCCTTGGATCCTCAAAATACTAAATCTTTGACAACAAGAAGTACTGGTCCATTGAATAATAGCTATCCTTGGCTTGTGAATCACATCTTCATCGAACACTCTGATCCAAACCCTCTCCAAATTGGGGGAAATCAATCTGTTAGCCCAAAAAACATGATGTATGGATGGACCCCCTTCAATGGAACTAATGGAATGAATATTCTAGGAGAGATTGACTTGGTGTTCACCTTATTGTTATTATTTCATGTACAAACAGATAATCAATCATGGCATTCCAGATGTGGTGAGCAACAAGATGGTGGAAGTGGTAGAGGAGTTTTTCACTATGCATGTGGAAGACCGAATGGAATACTATTCCGACGATCCATTCAGTAAAACACGTTTGTCTACCAGCTTCAACGTCCACAAAGATCAAGTGTTCAACTAGCGGGACTGCTTGAGACATCATTGTTATCCGTTAGAAGACCATGTTCATACTTGGCTTTCGAAACCTGCTAATTATAGGTTAATGTTTTGTTTCTTTCGTTTGTTAGATATGTGTGTGTAATTTTGATGAGTATGGAAAAGAACATGCCAGTATCTATTGCAGAGAAGTAAGGGCACTTGCTCTGAGATTGCTGGAGGCAATATCTGAGAGCCTGGGAGTGGAAACTGACTTCTTAGCTGACAAAGTGTTGGGAAAGCACGAGCAGCAAATGGCTATAAACTACTATCCCAAGTGCCCCAATCCTAAGCTTACATTCAGTTTACCAGCCCATTTAGACCCCACTGTACTCACTCTTCTACTTCAGGATAAGGTGCCTGATTTACAAGTGCTCAATAATGGACACTAGATTTTTGTCAATCCCATTCCTAATTATTTTGTTATCAACATCGGTGATCAATTACAGGTTCCATCTATCTTCTTGGCACTCTAATTAATCAATTTCCTCTTTTGATTTAATTTTTCATTTGTAGAATCCAACAAAGTAAAGGGAACAATGGTGTTTGTTGTTCACATTTTCAAGTGTTCCATTGTTGATTGTCAATTTTCCTTTGGTTGTTGAATTGAATGAATTTTTTGATATAGGCATAAAGAATGCTTTCTGTTTATTTTTTGTATTACTCTAGTTAAGTTGTAAATAATTACGCCAGAGGCGTTATCTTTGCTGGAGTGGGGTGAGCAAACACTGTTCACCCCACCCAATCAAAACATTTCCCCATCACCTTTCTGTCGAGTAAAAATTTGACAAGTGTAATTGTTCGTCCTGCGATAATAGTAATGAATTGTCCTGCTTTGGGCTTTGTGCTCATCCCCTGTCCTACTTTGGGCTTCGTTTTCATACCCAGCTGATCGTAAATTTTCGGTTGTTGTGTTCAAAAGATAGGAAAAATGGGTGCAGTTAACTTCTGCAGAGCCTGCAAGAAAAGACAATGTAGAGTTTAAACTCTTGGTCATGAAATTCCTTGGGGAATTATTTCACTAGTTAAATTCTGACCTGTGAAACAGTGTGGAGAAAATGCCTCCTTCCCTGGCTCTAAGGTGTTCACCTGCAAGGGACCGCCAAGTGGAACGACACAAAAGGGGACGAAGTCTGCAGATCACCCCACATGCTACGGATAAGGATATGACACTGACCTTGCTCTGTTCCAGGATATACAGACAAAGGAAAAAGATAGTTTTTTGCAGCATTCGGGCAATGATTTCACAGCAGAGCCACCTTCAAATATTCTTACATCAATAAGTGATCGCTGCATATCACAGAAAAGAGGTTCATCACCTGCAGTAAGGCATGGGTTGTCTCTTACATCAAGGCCTCGAAGTGAGGCTAGAAATAGATCAAGGCAACAGTCTATTTCCCCAAAAGTTTCTAGAAGTGTGAGCTCTTCGAAGAGCCATGATCGTGATCATTTCAGCTCCCAAAGTAAGGGATCTGCAGTTTCATCTAGTGAGGATGAGATGGATTCCATTCAATCTGCATTTTCAGGAAAAAAAAAGAACAAGCACTGTGAGCATGGTAAATCGGCAAGGAACAAGGAAATAGAAAACATCTCCAAATAGCAGAATTCAGTCATTCTCCAAAAAACCCACAAGATCAACATCAACAATTAATATTTCCCCAAGCTCTATGCCAAAGAGATCCTTTGACTCTACATTGCACCAAATGGTATGCCTCCTATATTGAAATATTGTGTTTTTAAGCTTGTAGTGATGTTGTTAGCTCTAATTAAATGGGTTTCCATTTTTCGCTATTTGACACAGCAATATTTTCTTATCTCCTTTCATGTATTTGAATTCTACTTGATTCCTGTAAAGTGAAAGCTTGAGGGTGTTATTCCTAACTGATAAGATTGGGATATCATTGACATCAATCCTCACATGCAAGCAAGGCATTGCCTGATTTAGGGTTGTTTTGAGTTTGCTTTTCCCATGTGTTGATCTTTTTTTGAGGCTTCAAGTTCAAACATATGCACTAAAATGCAATTGACATCAAAACTGTGAGCCATCTCCAAATGTTCTAAATACCAAAAAGGGACTGTAAGCTAAGCTAAAATTGTTTAATATGAGTTGTGCACGAAACAGTAAAAAAGTCATGATTTTATATCATATCTATGGTATTATGGCATCTACATACTCTATTTGACAAACATATGACCAACCAAAGACTCGTTGAGATACACATTAAAATAACATAAATTTTGAAAACATCGAATGCTCCCGAGTCCCAGCTCAACTAATATCTGACATACATGTAATCTTGAAAAATTATGTTCTGAGAAAATAATGGCGGGCTTTGCTTAGAAGTCAGATAGTTAATATAATAATAGTCTAAGTTATAGGATATCAATTTATGCACATCTGCTTTTCATTTGGTGTAAATGTTACAACATTCTATAAGAATGGAAAATTTGGATTCAAACACTTACTGAAGTAAAGTAGGAAAAAACTTCTGGAAACCTTTTTCTAGCTTGGAAATGTTTTGAATTACAAATATGTAACAAAGGAAAGGATCGTTTACCTTTTAGTTCCAACGAGAACTATTGGAACACCAGGTGCAAAATGCGTCAGCTTAAGAAGCCACTGCACAGTCATTGTGGAACTTATGTTAGACAACCATTTTAGTAAACAAGACATCCTCACATCAAAATTTCAAGATATTATATTTTTTTGGGTGGAAAAAATGTGTCTTCCCACAAGTTATTTCAAATAGAACCCAAAATAAGATTGCATAAAGCATAATCCACATAAAACAAACCTTTTTGGTAATATTCTCATAGCTTGCCTTGCTAATAAGAGAAAATGCTAGAATAAAAACATATGCTCCCCTGTAGCTCAGAGCTCTTAATCTATTGTAGTCCTCTTGACTTGTTCCACCAAATTTTCAGAGAGGGCCTAAAATCTAAACTCTTAGAATGGTTACTCTTTGAAATAACTAGCAATGCACATAAAATGATTTTTTAAGAACTTTAAACCCAAGAAAACACATCTAGGAAAATAAATGCATCCTACAGTTTAACATGAAATATAGAATGTCTTTAAATAGAGACCGCTGAAGAACAAGAAAATCTTGGACAAGAACTCCGATTCCACCATTAGTACTTGTTGTACCCCACAGACCAAGGTTCGCCATGTTGCCATCCACCACAACATTTGCACTGAAGTTATCAAAAAATTTGGTACATAGTCCTGAGATCCACCACAAAAACATATAATTAATATTGCAGCCTCAACCAGACATTAATAAAGTAAATTAAGACCAATTCCAAATAACGCCAAAAGTTCAAATATGCACAAATATTGTCACTTGTCAGCTAATTTATGCCATTATGTTCATTAAAATACTACACAGAAACTCCTTTAAAACCCTTTCACCAACAAAAAACTATTAAAAGTACTTGTCTTTCTCTATTTTCAAAACATAGTGAAAAGGCTAGAAAATCTCTGGATCGAAATCCAACAAAATTTTCCCTAACTTGGAAGCACTAATGCTTAAATAAATAGATCTATTAAGTAATATCTGCCACAATAAATTCAGACACTGGCCGATAATGTCTTTAAAATCCTTTCTGTTGATCAAAAACCATTAATTTATCTTGCTTTTCCCAAACATGTCGATTATATCGTGTCTGCCTAGCCATGCACATTCTGAACGTGTGTTTTCCTTATAAAATGTGCCTCCCTCACAACAAAGCATCCAAAAGGCTAATTTGCTCCATGTTATCAACTCCATCTCTATACACCATTGGTACCCATTTAAATTTTTTTAATAACGTTTCTCTTTACAATCTTCATTGAAGGAAACATCCCTTACAAGATGGTGACATTAAATTGCAAGGGGCTATGCTGTCGATTAGAAGTGCTACTGACAGGCCTTATTCAAATAGCTGGCTACCTTTTTTTTCTGAACATATAAAATACTAAGAATAAACCAAATCCCATCTACCTGAAGTCCCTGAGCATCCTCAATAGAGGCGTTCAATTGGTGAAAATGTGCGAGAAAACCAGCCCTCTTAATACTCTCTAGAAACTGAGATATACTTCTGAAATCCACCAGCTAGAAAAGAACATCCGTGACTTCGTTCTGTACCAGATGCCTGACCAATTATCTCTTGAGTTGAAGAATATCATATCGGAGTTCAAGTGTCTTCGCCATTTGTACGAGTTAGAGGCAGTGGATGAGAGAAACCTGAATGAAACAATTGTTCCCAGGCTCACCAATGATCCCTATGAGAATGCCATGATGTTACAACAAATGGCTTCACATGCTATGTTTTATGGAGCTTTTGACGAAGCTTCTTCTACTTCTAATTGTAGTGGCTCAGTGAAGTCTGATTTTGTAGTGGGACTAGAAAATAATATCTGGAATTTGAAGAGGATTCTGTTCTAGAAAGAGGTGTCACTTGTGGCAGTGCAAGGTATGGGGGGTGTTGGAAAAACAACTATGGCATTGTCCCTCTGCAATGATCAAGAAGTTAAAGGTAATTGGGGATTTTATTTATTCAAACCATTTTCATCTCCTGAAAGGCTATATTTTTTCACTTAATTTATATTCCTGTTCAATTTATGGAATTTCAATCCTAACAAATTGATTTTTATGTATGGCAGGTGTTTTTCAAAACAATGTGATTTTCATTACGGTTTCTCAATCCCCAAACCTGACGGAAATTTTAGAGACCATGTGGGAGAAGATTGTTCGGAGGAAGAAACCTGATTTTCAGAATATCGAAGATGCACATAAACAGCTGCAGTAGCAGCTGCTCAGGCAAGCCAAACGAATTCTTGTGGTGTTGGATGATGTCTGGTCTATTGCAATTTTGGAAAAATTGTCATTTACAAGTGAAGGTTATAAGACCCTTGTGACAACCCGAGATCGTTCTATCATCCACACAACAACCTATACTAGGCTTTATGAATTGCCATTGCTAGATGATGCCGATGCTCTACCCCTTTTCTACTTTTGGGATTTTGGACAGAAATCAATTCCAAGTAATGCGGACAACTAGCTAGTCAAGCAGGTAATGCAATTTATATGCAATATATTATTTTATGAAGTACTAAGTTTGGTTCAATTTCATGATTGTGACACAGTGTTCTCCTAAATGTCCCTAATTACAATAAATTACTACAGTGGCATATCATATTAGGATATCATTATATTTTTACATAATTCCATATTAATACTTACTATGCTCTTAACAATGGTATCAGTAATCCATTAAAATAGATTCTAGCCATATACTCAATTGTATATTCATCTTCATAAACAATCAAACAAAAACCTATGAATGAACTTTATACTTATCAGGCAACTATTCATGCTTTCAATAACTTTTTGTTTTTGGTATTTGATTGGTTTCCACCTACAGAATTTTCACTAGTGTTGCTAATGTATGAATCACAGGTGCAAGTGGAATGTAAAGGTCTGCCACTTTATTTGAAGGTGATCGGAAGCTCTTTGTATGGTCAGCCTCATTCGGCTTGGGGAGGTGCTAAGAACAAACTCTTAAAAGGGAATCAATATCATATTATCACAAAGAAGGGCTTCTTAGATGCTCGGAGACCAGTATTGATGCCCTGGATGAGGAAGCACGAGAGTGCTTCTTAGACTTGGGGTCATTTCCAGAGGATAGAAAGATATCAGTGGATGCATTATTGGAGATTTGGATTTATGTGTGAAAGATGGAGTGGCACAATGCTTTTGTCATCTTGTTAGAGCTTGCAAGTAGAAATAGATGGAATTTAACAAGCAATCTCAGGTAAGCGCCTTCATTTCTAACTGTTGTGTGCTCAATATCATTTGATCATAGCTTCCTCTGTCTTATACATTGTGCTGTCTTGGTAATTCGATCTAGTAGGATCCAAGCAATCAACTATGGCAGTGCCTCTAAGCTGTACTTTTCTCAACATGATGTAATGTGAGACTTGGCCCTATATTTGTCATCCCGAGGTAGCATAGTTGGTAGGAAGAGGTTGCTTATGGCTAAAAAGGAGGACAGTAATAAATTTAATAAATTTTCGTATTTTGATAGACCATAGACCTTTAATGATATCTAGGTGTTGATCATTGATTCAAAATTTCTTAGAAAATATATGCAATAACCTATAATGTTCTAATCTATCTTTGCTTCTATGGTTCACCTATGTAGGTGCAATGGAAGACGATCAGTGGTGTTAGATGAATTTTGGTGAGGCAGAGGCTTTGGTATAATTAGTTTTTTCTGCAACCAAATATTTTCTTCCATCATTTTTGAGTTACATGAAGAAACTGAAAGTCCTCATAGTGTTTAATTATGGGTACAAGAAAGCCACAGTGAACGGTCTACCAGCCTTATCTTCACTTACTCAGCTTAAGACTATTCACTTGGAGAAGTTGAATGTGCCTCCACTTCAAGAGCACAGTAAAGTATTTCAAAACTTGGAGAAGATATCTCTGACATTATGTGAAGGGCTTGGAAATATGTCCAGGTTCAACAGCTCCCAGTCAAGCCTAAAGCTTCCCATAATGCGAGTTTTTAACTTGGACCACTGCTGTGATTTAGAGGAGTTACCCACTGGTATCTGTGACACGTCTTCTATTGAGAAGTGGTCTATCACTAGCTGCCACCTTCTTAGTGGTCTATCACTTAGCATAGTTCTTACTGAAAATTTTCCTTTGGATTCAATAAGAACTTCAGTGACTGAACACTCTCCTGATCCTAGGTGTACAGATCCTGAGTCCTAACAACTATCTCTAGCCTCATATTTAAACTCAAGGGCATTGAGATGGGTATTTAGAGATTGATTCTACACAGCTTCATGCTCCCTAGGCTCTTGAGGGACTCTGGTTACGTCACAGTTTGTCCCTGAAACCTCACATTCCATAAGCTCTTCAGGAGCTCTGATTACTTTACAGTTTATTTGCACAGCTTCATGTTCCATAGGCTCTTTAAGAACTGTGTTTATTTTACAACTTGTCTCCTCAGCAGAAGCTGGACCAATCTTAGTCAGTTTAAAGATATTATCTCTCTGGGCTGTCAAACAATTTCCTTTGTCTTCCTGTTCCTCAAATTTCTGTTTGGCCATTCTCTGTGGATAACTGTGATCTCTGTTATCCTCTGTAATGTATAAAGTGATAAAATTTTCCCTAACTTTATTACTGTTTTCACTTCCGGCGTTTAATTTACACCTCTCGGTGAAAATGCTAGTTCTATTATTATTTATTGTTTGAGATCAATTAATTTTTTGTACTAAAATTTTTAAATATCTCTTAAAATTGCTGGAACGCTAATTTCTGATTTTGCACTTTCTAAAAGCTCCATAATTATGGATGACTGTTTTACTGGTATTTTTTTATACTTCAATGTTTTTGGCTTAATGCAAGTTAGTTTGAAAAATCTCTTAGATTATAATCCAATGATTGGCTGAAGTTCTAAAATTATGATAGGTCAATCTCAGCTGTTTTAACGAGTCATTGAAAGTCATTGGTTATCTTGTTAGATTTCTATTTCCTATATGAAGCCAGCGACTATGAGGATGGCCATATGGTGGGTATTTCTGATCAAGGGTTTGACCTATTCATTTTTGTAAAAATATTTGCATGTCAAAACTATTGTCTTCAACATGTATACTTGAGGCTGGATCCAACTTTTCCCTGCTTGACTTATCTTCTAACAGTGTCATACTTTCTCTCCATGGTGGATAAAATAAAAATCAGCATCAATTGTTTAGTTTTCCTTGCTTGCAATATTGATTCAATACAGAAGTAGGATGTCTAAAGCGGTAGAGCAAGATATGAAGCTACATCAGACAAGGTGTTTGCATGTGCTAATATTATAAGAAAGGTCTTGTGCCAACTTGCACTTCTAGTACATTCACATGGAGACGAAGTTTCAAAGATAATTTAGTTCCAAATTTATTAGACTTAGGCTATAAGTTAGAATGTTAAGTTCTGTGAAGCATTGACAATTAAGCTAAAAACATAAGTTTAAAACCAAAGCTAAAACACTGGACTATTGCCTTGTGTAATATTCCACATTAACGAGTTCTACAGAATTCCTGAAAGTTGATGAAAAAGGCCAGAATGATGACACTAAAATTTAAAAGTGTAAAATAACTTGTAATCATGATTTTTTTGTTACCCAGCCAGTTAGAATTTTCTGATTTAACCATAGAAAATTCATTCTATTGTGGAACTACACTTTGTGATCAGATGGACCAACCAGACATATGCCACTGTTGTTTAAGCAAGTTTTATTATTTTACGTTTGTTGTCCAAGTCTAATGCATTAGCTTAGATGATGAAGGTTTTAACAAACCCCAGGACTGCATTTTCCCGTACAAAATGATAGTTAAAAGTATATTCTGGTTTTCTTATGTAATATTTAACTCTTGTATGAGACTAAAGTGATAATTTTGTTGCTTGAAATGTTTTATGTGTAAAGAGATTTTCCTAGTTTGTTAACTGTAAGCAGGTGCACATTATTTTTCTTTAATATTAATTTGGTTTTGTAGGTGAACATATTTAAGGATGTTGTAGTTCTAATGATCCAGTATAATGACCAAATAAGTGGTGAAGGATTTGAAATTAAGTATCTAAATATTGGAGGAGGTTTAGGCATTGATTACTATCACAAGGGTGAAGCACTTCCTACCCCTAAGGATCTTATAAATTCTATAAGTCCTTAAAGCTTTTAAGAATTGGCTTAAACTAAGTTACTTTTTATTCAAACTTACACTCTTTTGCTGCCCAAGTTACTGTGTTGGCCTTGTTACAGCTATTTTGAGAATATATATAAACACTTTAAAGATGTATATTTGCACCATTGGTTGTTTCTTTAGGTAAGAGAGCTGGTATTATCTGGAAATCTTACACTCATTGTTGAGCCTGGGAGATCTCTTGTTTCAAACTCTAGTGTTCTTGTGAGTCTAGTTGTTGGAGTCAAGACAAATGGTAACAAGAACTTCATTGTAATTGATGGAAGCATGGCAGAGCTTATTAGGCCTAGCCTTTATGGAGCTTACCAAGTTAGTACATAAATTTGACTTGGGGCAAACCCAATTTTTTTTTATGATGCATGATTGAAGGGATGATCATTTCCAAATGAATATAGAAGGGATAATTTGTCCTAATTTTGTAGTCTCCTTGTTGACAAGAAATATTACTGGTATTGAGATTCCCAGATACTAAATAGACCATTCTTTCTCATGACAGGCACACAATCTGAAAGTTGTGATATGAATCATAAAATGATTTTGAGATTTTAAGATGTTTCTAACTGATATTCTTCTTGATACACAACACATTGAGCTAATTTATCCACCTGCCCCAAAGGAAAAAATTCAAAATTTTGATGTTGTTGGGCCTATCTACGAGTCTACAGACTTTTTAGGAAAGGACAGGGAACTTCCAACTCCATAAATGGTGGTTAGTTACAGGACAATAATTATCACACCTAATATACATGCATGATGAGAAGGAATTGTTTTTCCAATATGATATTTAATTGTTTCTAGAATTATTTTGTGATGCTTCTTTGAAGGTATACACTCGTGGCTTAACTTTGAGTGGCCATCCTCTTTCAGTGGGCAGGAATGGTGGTCCATGAAGTGAGAGCTTACTGCATGAGTATGGCATCAACTTACAACTTAAGAATGAGGCCAGCAGAATACTGGGTAAGTTGAGTTGTTAATGCATATTTTTTTTCTAGATTGGAGTGAATGCTATATTTTTAAAGCTTGACAATGTTGATTTTGACGATTGAGATAATGCTAGACATATTCAAGATGATGGATCAGTTAAAAAGATAAGACATGCTGAAACAATTGTAGGTGCTTGCTATAACTCATGACATTGTTGACCATCTTGTCTTATAGCATACAAGAACAGTCAGGGTCTTCTTGTCAAGTTTGCTAGGTTGTTGGGTAGTTGGTGCTGAACTTAGGATCTTGAAAATTACAAAATTTTGGTTTGACGTTAACAGATTTTGATATGAATATTTTTTATATTAAAATGTAACTGCAGATAAAATTTTCATTTTCCTCTTCTAGGCTATTGGTTTGTTCTCTATATGGATTACTTCATAGAGTGTATTTGTATAGAAGTGTATTGAAGGTGTTTGTATGACATCTTTTAAAGTTGTTAGAAGGCAGTTTTGGACCAGCTTTAAAATAGTCTTGTAGCAGCAATTGAAAGTTTTAAAAAAAAAACCTTTAAATACCCCTTTCTAGCACATTGAAAACCTTTTGATGATGGATTTAGAGCAGGTTTGAATATTTAGTTTTGACAGTTATTTGAATAATTTGAAGAGCTAGAGCAATCCCCTTGGAGTGACTATTGAAGGATCTTTGATACCATCATTACTATGCCATTATTCTAGGACAATTATATTAGTGTTCCTTTATGTTAGTGTAACTTTCTTTTAAATTTTAACCTCCTATTACATTCTTTGAAAGATATATAGGAACTAAAATTTCCATATATTTCAATTAATTATTGTTTTCCCCACTCCCCGGCGTTACTTTGCACCTCTTGGTGCAAATTATAGTTACATAGTCATTACAAGGAGAACCTACCTAGTTACACTCTTCAACATTATAACTATATATAATTTTGATGTTTCTAGGTTGGATATTGTACTATTTTCATTGGAGGATGCTACTATTGATGCGCACAAGGCTCTTAAGTTACTTGGTAGGATTCTCGCAAAATTGGTTGTTGAAGGTATATTCTTTATTCAAGATATAACAAGGGAAATCAAGGATGGAGGTACATAGACAGGAAGCTTATTAGAAACGGGGGGATTTTGAGGTATTTCTCAAGAAGAAAATTTCAAGGTAGTCTGCTCACAATTTTAATACCTGATCAATTTTGTGGTTTATTTGTGATCTCTCATGTTGACTAGTGAATGGTTGGTTAGTTTTTAGCTCGTGCTCACATTTGTTGGTTCCTAAAGCTTGAGCACTTTATAACAAAAATAGGCAAAGTCAAACAACACAAATGGTCCACTAGCTGTCTTTTCATTTGCTAATATTATAATGAATTTTTATTGGAGGCACTGTTTGTTTGTTTATTTTGGTTAGAAAAGGGTTTTCTCTTGGTTTTATGTGATTTTCAATTTGTCGTATGTAGCATATTGAGAAATGGGAAAGAATTTATTTTGCAGAAATTGATGTTGAAGGAAAATTGCTTTGACATTGTTGATGTTAAGGTATATGTTGTATAAACTATTTATAGTCTAATTTATGTTATATTCTAGTGTTCATTTTCTTTCATTTCTTACAGTGCATTGTATTTTCTTTTGTTTTCATAAAATGAAATCAGTATTGATGGTAAGAAGCATGAGTTGAAAAAAGAGAAAATCAATAACATTGGAGTGACAAATGCAAAAAGAGAGAGGAGAACTGGTTTGGTGATACCCTTAGAACCAATATCTCGCATAAGACACACATATAAATACTGATGATCAAGTGTTCAGAGTTGGTGAATTCACCTGTAGTGCCTTGACAACACAACGATAATGTTTTGAAGTGATCAAACATCATTTCATGTGTAAATTGTAGTCCAACTAATATAAAGTTGGAAACTCATATTGTAATATTTTAACATTTCATATAATATAATTTATGTGGTTGAAATTATTTATAGTTGCAGTTGATGTTGTTTAGTATTGTAATTAAAATATGCTACTTTTTGTTTTCATATTAGATGAACATGCGCATTGTATGACATTTTTTAAATCATACAAATTAATTTATGTTGATTAATAATGAACACAAATAAAATGAATATGTGACTAAATTAGTCATTTAGAATGATTATTATTGAAATGAATATAAACTACTAAATTAGTTGTTTATATAATGAATAAATGGCTATTGCAAATGATAAATTTGAGACTACAAATGATGACTAAATTTTGCATATATACAACTATTAGTAGCTAATTTATAGTATCTTATAACACGACTAAAATTTAGTCACATTTCTTCGGTCATTAATTGGTTTCAAACAATGACTAAAATTGACATATATATGACTATTAGTAGCTAATTTACAGTATCTTATAACACGACCAACATGTTGGTCATAGTTCTTTGGTCATTAATTGGTTTTCTCGGGAGATCATATAGTAATATATTTTGTTGTATATTTGGTCATTAATTGTGACATTTAATGACCAAATCAATGAATAAATGAATGACTAAATCAGTGACTAAATGAATGACTAAATCAGTGAAAAAATTAAAGACCAAATGAATGACTAAATTAGTGACCAAATCAATGACCAAATATGCAAATTTTAGTCGTTTTTTTAGTAACAAATTAGCCATTTTGTACTAGTGAAGTCATCATGGGAGATTGTGCATCACTATTCCTTCAAGAATCCAATATTAGTATGACTTATAGGGTTGGAAATAATACTCAGAGGGCTACCACAAGACAAAATTTCAGATCTTGGAGGTCTGAAATTACATAGATACAATAGTTGCAATATCGAGATCCTAAAAAACAAGAAAAAGGTGTGTATTTTTTTAAAATTTTGCATAAATTTTGTTTGAAAACACAGTTTGAAGTGATTCAAAGGGCATAGAGAAGCATATAAATCATTTTTTTATTCCTAAATAAAAACAAAAAAAAATGGACACACCTAGTAAGCAACCACAAAGATATTCTATGACGTGTGAAGAAGAGGAAGAAATGCAACATGATATATCAAAATTACGAAACCAATTCAAGAAATTTCACTCTCACAAAGAGTAACCAAACATGAATTGGAAGTGATGATGAATGTTAAGATGGATGGTTTAAAAGGGAACATGGATTCTTTAGAATAAAATATGGAAGGTTTAAAGGATGGTTTAAAAGCATAAATGGAAGGTTTGAAGGAATCCTTGACAAAGTTTCTACAATAAATGCTTCCTAATGGCAACAAGGTATTCCATGAAACTTATGATGAGAACAAAAGGAATATTAATAATGATTTTAGAGACTTTAACTTTTGGTTTAAGACCTACTACATTCCAAAGATAGATATGATGAAGTTTGATGGAAAGGATCTGGTAACATGGATACCACAGATGGAGAAATATTTTGATATACATGATGTGCAACCCTCACAAAAGGTACATATTACATCTTTATATTTAGAACCCAATCATTTTGTATGGCGTAGATGGATTTTTTCTTATAAACCACTTTTTACCTGGTCAATTTTTACGGAGGAAATGATGGCACATTATGAAGATACAAAGAGAAACCCCTTATTTAGCCAATTGATAAATCTCAAATGAAAGGGTTCAAGGTGGAGCACATTGAAGACTTCCAAAAATTGAATATTTGGGTAATTAATATTCTAGAGGAGCATAGGATCGATGTATTCATAGGGGCT
Organism: Pinus albicaulis; assembly: GCA_034641835.2. Classification (NCBI taxonomy): domain Eukaryota; kingdom Viridiplantae; phylum Streptophyta; class Pinopsida; order Pinales; family Pinaceae; genus Pinus; species Pinus albicaulis. The sequence continues at coordinate 1,287,638,220 of CM076581.1, read as the reverse complement.
TGAAAGGATAACCTCCAACATGGGGTTTGCCTTTTGGAACCTAATTCATTGGAGAAAGTATTCAGGGTGGTAAGAAACATTGAAAGCAAAATTATAGAAACAAGGAAGTCTACCACTCACAACTATAAATATGGAAGTGTTGCTTCTCTTAGTCTTCCACAACCTACAAGGTTGAAACCAAAATAATTGGAGGAAAAAAGAGAAAAAGGGATTTGTTACAGTTGTGATAGAAAATACACTAAAGGTCATAAGTGTGCTGAGAAGAAAGTATTATACATATATTCTAAATGGGAGGAAGAAAAGAATAAGAAATATGAACAGAGGAGGATATACACTAGAAGCCAACCCCAGAGAAAGAAGAAACAATCTGACCATATCTTGTAATGCATTGGCAGGAATTACCACTCTTGAAACTCTCAAGATAGAAGGATGTATCAAGAAGACAAATTTAATAGTTCTGATTGATTCTAGTTGTTAGAAAATTATAAATTATGGAGCAATGCAACACATAAAATATGCAGAAAATACAAGCACACAAAAAACACATAAAACCAGAGAGACACAGATATACGTGGTTCACCCAGTTTGGGCTACATCCACCCCGAACATCCAATCCTTCCTTTCTATTATCTAGAAAAATGAAAAAGACAAAACCTACAGTAGATCTGCTATAATATCCTCTGTTCTTTCTCACAATCTCCCTCTCTGTTTCTCGCTCTGAGAATACACATACAATACACAGCTGCAATACAATGCCCTCATAAAAGTGAGGGGTTTCCTTCTAGGGCAAAAAACCCTAATCTAAACATAACTTCTACCGTCAGATCATTTGCCTAATGAACGGCCTAGATTGACTAGAAATTACTATACTTTTACAAGGCAATTTTACATCTGTTTTTAGCTTCGAGGGCGCTGCCCCCGAAAACCCCCACTAGGGGGGGGCTCCGAAAAAGCGTTGCTGGCCCCCCTGGATCCCCCCACGGTAGTGATTAATTACAGGCGGCATTGTTTCCCCTTTGAAGGTATAGGGGTCCAATGCTGTGATACAAAGTAAACAAGATAATCAGGCTCCACACCCAACAATCTCCCACTTGGAGACTGATTGTAGCAACTCCACCGCTGCTTCATTTTCTAGACAATGACTCATCTTTGGACCTGGTTGTTCCTCATCTTCATCGTCATCCTTGAAGACCAATTGAAACTGAGCACATTCTCAGTTTCTCCCTGGTTACAACTTTTGTTAGCAGATCTGCAGGATTCTGGCTAGTGTGTATCTTTTCCAGCTTCAACTCTCCATCTTCTAATACTGACCGTATGAAATGGTACTTGAGATGTATGTGTTTAGTCCTAGAATGAAATGCTGAGTTCTTTGCAAGATGAATGGCACTTTGGCTATCACTGTATAGTGTGCCCATATCATGCTTCTTACCCAATTCACTCATAAACCTTTGTAACCAAATCATTTCTTTACTAGCCTCTGCAGCAACAACATACTCGGCTTCTGTTGTTGAAAGTGCAACAACACTTTGGATTTTTGAAACCCAAATGACAGTTGTTCCACCTACAGTAAATACATATCCTGTAGTGCTCCTCCTGTTATCTTTGTCACCTACTGTTACACCATTTTTTGGTCATCTAACCTACTATCATTAGATGGACCCAAGTACACCATGTAAGACCAATTTTACCCTAAGTAAAATTGCTTTCACTATGTAAAATAACTTAATAAACCACATTTATTAGGTTATTTATGGTCTAAACAGGAAACCCCAAAAGGAAATATTAAACAAACCTATATTTGTTTGATTTTCCTCATGGAATAATTAATTAAACCATAATTTAATTATTATTCCCAGTCTTGTTTAACCCAAAAACAAAGAAATTAATTAGATAAACCTTTATTTATCTTATTATTTTCTAGGAATAAGTATTTAAATCTTATTTAGATAATATTCCTTGTTAAATATGACCAAATCACCCACAAATAATTAAATAAATCATTATTTATTTGATTATCCTTCAACCACTTCCTTAAAAAGATAAATAAATCATTTATTTATTTATTATTGACAAATAAAGGGATTTGACCCAAGTCAAATACTTTTTCCCTCCAACAAATATAATAAAATATTCCATAAGAGGTGGATCTAGATTTGGTTAATGTTATTTTAATCATGCACCAAGATCTAGAATGACCCAATATTTTGTTATAAATAGGAGGGTTTTTTCTATCATTCTTCACCTTTTGTTGCCTATTAGATCACTCTGGATCTATACACTTGGTCACATTATTCATTATTTGCTGTGTGAGCTCCCTTTGAGTTCTATCTTTGTCTGGGTTTTCTACACCAACAAGAGAGAGAGATTCTAGATCTGAAGTGCTAAGGACTTCCAAGAACCCATCCCATTGAGGAGAATTGGAAACATCTTCTTGTTTTCCTCCCAGGTGCCCTTAATACAAAAAATTCTTTCAAAAATTGTTCTTGTCTTGTCTATTGGATATATGGAGCAAAACCTTCTTTTTACTGCTTAATGTCTTTCTATGCATAGATCTGGTTTTTGCAACTCTTGTCTTGATCAACTAACTGCAGATCTGAAGATATTGGCAGCCATATTTGATGTTAGGGCTATTAGTTATGCGTAGCTAAAGTGGTCTTTTTTCGTACACTTCGACAAAGGATTCATACTAACAACTGGCGACTCCACACGGGTTTTCAATTACGACCGCTGTCGTTTTTCATATTCTTGCATATCCAGCTACTTCAGACCCTAGGGTTTCTTTTCAGCTTTTTTTTTTTCCTATTTTCATGTTGTTTTTCACCTATAAAACCCTAAAACATTAAAATTTCTAACTTTCGCGTGTTTCTGGCCCTATTGCGCAGGTGACAGACATCAGCCACAACTGAGACGGCAACTTTTCCAAAAATCTGCCGCCGGGACAACCGGAGTTGGAGGTCACACATTTCAGCCCAAAAAACGTGACCTGGACTCCAGGTCACACTTTTCAGCCCCTTTTCTGTGACCTGAATAGGAAAACAGGTCAGAACCTGCGACCTGTGCTTTTTTCTGCTGTTTTTCTGCAATTTTTCTGGGTTTTGTTGAAGCTTCTATCTGGGTTTTACAGCCTCTGTCTCCACCCGTTTGGACCTGTTTCTGATCTGTTTTGCTCATCTAAGTGGGAACCTAACCCCCTAGGGCTTCAGTACCCTCCACTTTTGGTGGAAGAGTTTTAGCTGTTTCAGGTGTCTGATTTTTCAGAGTTTCAGCCTTCCCTTTTTCAGATCTGATACCTCATTCTCAGATCCCTTTAAATCAGCTCTTCTTCCTTTCAAACCACCTCTTGTAGTTTTGTTTGGACCTCCCTTTAGGACCTCCTCCCTGTCCTTTCTGCTTTTTGTTGATTTCCTCCTTTTTTCCAGCCACCTTGCCTCTGCCTCTTGGCTGTGATCTGCACCTCTTTTCAGCAGCTTTCTCCTTTAGATCCCTGTCCCTTTCGACCCTAGATCTATTGGCCTATTTTTAGTGTGTTTTGACTAGATTTTTTCCCTCTTTTAGATTAGTTTTGAGAGACCTGCCTTTTTGGGTTGAATCGATGCAATAGTAGCTGTTAATTTTCTGTTATTTCAGCATTATATACTGTTTTTGCAGCATTATTTTCAGTTACGCAACACACTTTTTCTCTTGCTCTCAAAACGAAAAGGGTTTAAAAATTAAAATTAACGCACGCCACACACTCACCCTAAGCGAAGAAGAGCCTGGTTTACACCGCCAGGCAAAGACTTTAAAACATTGTAAAATCAATTGACACTGCACCTCTCTGCCCTTATTTCGACATTGTAATCTCTTGATTCTTCCCCTCCCTACCCTTGTTGGTCATTCTTCTTCCCCTTCTGTCATGTTTGTGTTATCATCATTGCGCCCCCAAAGCGCACATCTCGGAGACTTCTTGGCCTTCACCCTCAGTTTCCGGTCGGTCGACCTACTCCTTCTCGCCGTCGTCGAGTTAGTCCTCCTCTGAGTCCGCACTCCGACTCATCTTCTAATTCATTGGGTTCTCCTTTTACTTTTGGTTCTCCCCCTGTCACCTTCACTATGTCTAGTCCAGGGCCTAACGCTAGCGGTAATCCCGGCCCTAATGCCGGGACTGCTACTAGCGGAACCGCCACAGGAACTACCTCGACTACTCCCTTTCTCCCATTCCTGGCAGGCCTCAGCCTCCCCAATTTGGAATGATTGATTAACGACCCTATACACCATGACGCTAGTTGGCCTGCTATGCCGACAAAGCTCCCTTCTGACATCCCAAAGTTTGAAGGCCTCGCTGGAGAAGATCCTTCAAATCATGTTCAATCTTTCCACATGTGGTGTTCCTCTATCTCCATTACCAATGACTCTGTTTGTCTTCGGTTGTTCCAATGAACACTTACAGGCACGGATTATAAGTGGTATGTTGATCAGGCCCCTTCCTCTCATACCACCTTTGCGACTCTTGCCCGGGATTTTTTATCTTACTTCCAGCTTCCCCTTCGTTATGACACTGGTATCGAACTTTTGACTTCTTTCTGTCAATCATCTACGACCTGCCTATCCGATCATGTCCAAGAATGGTGGAGAAGAAAGAGCCTATGTTAATCCCCTACCTTCGAAGACTATATCTACATGGACTGGTTCCTTAGATCTCTTTTTCCCCCTATCAGGAAAGATGTCGCATCGCATTTTCCCCAAACCGAAGAATCCGCCCTCCAACTGGCATTAAAATATGACTTGATCTACACTCAGACAGGTTATGTTTATACCGTTCTACCTGATCTCCCTAGACCCGGTGGTGTCAATGCACCGGGGGCACCTCAGGCCGTTGACGGTATCGTTGGAGCTCTCTCTCATCCATATGCCCAACCTCCCATGGGTTATGGTTTTCCTGGGGGAGGGGGCAACACATCCCGCACTTGTTCCCCTCCTGGTAGCACGTATCCAGGATACAGCATGCCTCATCTTTTGGCCCAACCTCCTGGTCACCATACTGTTACCCAACCCCCTTATTATTCGTATCCATAGTTTAGTGCTCCAACTCCTCCAGCTTCAGCACCTCCGCCTCCCTGGCCTTCTCAACCCCTGCAACAGCAGTCACCGCCCCCTCAAGAGCAGGTGGATGCACAGCAGGGATTCATGGCTACCCAACCACCTGACAGACAGGTGGCCACTCAACCTTCCCCTTCTGGTCCCTCTAATTACCAGATCCTCATGATGAACTCTACTCCACCTCCAACCGTCGACCTTAACCTTCAAACTCGGGCCCCTCAGTATCCCAAGCCTCCCGCTCCGTCTGTCCCTGAGTCACCTTCTTCAGGTTCTACAGAGCCTCTTTCGACATCCAATGGTCCCTTGCATATCCCTCAGCCCAAAGTTGAGGTTCATACCCAGATTCCTAAGGGACCATTACGCTGAAATGATGCTTCTGGTCGAGCTGCTCATTCATATAGCATAGTAGATGATTTGGCGCAGTCTCCTGCTGCCATTTCTACATTGGAACTCCTCCAGTCGTGCCCTTCCCAAAAGAAGGCTCTATTATCTTCCATGGGCGCTGTAGATCCTACTGATGACCAATTGATTGTTTTCAACACCCATCAATCAGAGCATCCTCCTCTTCCTGCTTCCGTAGCCTTCCAAATCCCAGTCAAAATCTGGAACGCTAACGTTTCTCGGTGTATCATTGATGAGGGGGCATCCACCTGTGTGATGTCCGCTTCGGTTTGGAAACAACTCGGATATCCTAAATTGGCCCCTTCCACAATCACCCTTCGTGCGTGGGATGGCCATGCCTCCCAGCCCATTGGCTTATTCCGTAATTTTCCTATCACTCTTGCGGACAAGATTGTTTGTGTTGACGTTGAAGTCATCGACGCCCCTCTTGATTATAACATTATTTTGGGGCGTAGCTACACTTATGCTATGTCTGATGTCCCATCCACTGTCCACCGCAAGATGTTTTTCCCTCATAATGGAAAGATAGTCACCATTGAACAGTTGACGTATCATGAGCCTCAATCTCAGGCCTCCCCTGAGTCGACCATCTCTTCTGTAGCCAATCCGCAAACTGTCGATTCTTTGACCAGTGTCTCTCTTGGCGTCTACAAATACTCCTTTTTGCTTGGAACCTTCCATGGTCTTCCTCCTCCTCCTGTCTCTGACCCCAGCTCATCAAATGTTTGCATGATGCATTCATCTTGGGCTGCTCTCAAGCAACCTGATTCGGCTAGTCAGCAACCGCGCTCTCCACAGCATGCTCCTAGCCCTTCACCTGCAGCTGGTATTCATGAGCCTCTTTACCCTCCTCGAATGGTTCCTCCAAGCCTTAGCCATTTAGGAGCCTCCCCACTTGGCAATTACCCATACCATTCCTAGCTCCCCCACCAGGAGTGTACACAGTACCTTTCATGGCCACCCTCTCTCTTCCTAACCTGACCCTTGGGATCCCCGTCTGGTACCATGATCCTCCAGCTACAACCCTGCCTGGTCAACCCAAACCTTATATTTCTTTGACCTCGGTTCAACCGGTCCCCATGACTTCTCCCATTGCAACAGTGCCTCAGTCACCTCAACAGGAACCACCTCCTGTTGTGATCGCTTTGGGTAAGAAGGGCAAAGCTCGCAAGGGGGCATCAAAGGAAAAGGCTGCCCCGACAAACCCTACCCCTCCTCGGCCTCCAAATAATACCATCCAGTGTGCTTTGTGTGATGTTGTCAGTCACGCCACCCATACCTGTCCTGAATTGCTTCATCTCAAGCCCATGGTTAATGTCGCGTTCCCTGATTCCATGGTCCCAGAAGCCTCTATTCCTTCTGCGACCGCGACCAAGAACCCCAAGACTATTAACACCAACCACTCCCGTGCTTTGTGTGATCTCCATGGCCATTACACCCACCTTTGTCCCCACCTCGAGGACTTCCGCACCTCTCTCGCCGCGATCCGCCAATTCGAGGCCAAGCGCAATGAGTCCATCTCTCCCCTATTTGCGCATTTTTCTTTGGTAGAACTACTAGACATGACTTCTCCCATTGACATTCCCCCTCCTGATGTCGAGATGACAGAGCCTTCGTCCAGCATTTTCTACCTATCATCATCCATGAGACCCTCAGAGAACATTCCCTCTGAATCCTCCCCTGTTGTTTCGCTTGACCTTCCTTCAGCGATCACCTTAGGCTCAACATCGGTAGATCTTTTATCTACTTACTCTTCTGTCACCCCTTGTGACGATGCGCATGTGAACCTTTCTTCTCATGATGATGAGTTAGCTAGCTTCGCTGCGTCATGTGGTCTTTCTTCCACCCGTCACCCCATATTCTATCACGATGACGACATTATGGAAGAAATCCCCACCCCTGACTTTATCTATTCCCCCTTACATCGAACCCATGTGTTCACACCACATACACCTTGTGGCCATTACATTGAAACCCAATGTTTGGTTAAGGGGGCACCCACATTTGAGAGACCAAGAGAAGCAATTCTCCATAACTCTCCTAGTGTATCTGGTCGTGCCAACTTTAGTACCATTATTCTTCCACATTTAGAAGAACCTCTAGAGTCCCATATCACTTTAGATCACTCTAGGGATGATAGCCCTTATCGTTCCTTCATCTTCCATCAGCAACCCAATCTCTTAGACATTGTTGTTGACCAACCTATGGGTTTTATAGGAGAGCATCAATTCATTATCTCCAAATCCTCTCTTTGGGATAGTGACACCAGGTATGCCAACCCGAAAACTTAAAGTCCATTTTCTTCATATATGCAGTCCTAAAAAAGATTGGTAATCCTCCATTTCCTTTCTCACACTGCATAACCATAATAAATGGCACACCACATCATTAAAATGTGTTTAGATTCCCCTTTTTCTAAATACATTTTGGCATGACCACACCATGCTTGGGGGCACCTATGCCCCTCAACCACAACCCTCCTCAAAATCGAATTTCTTCACTTGCAACACTCATATTAGGGGCACCATTTGGCCTCCATACTTATCCATACTCATGTTGATGTTCGTCGTGAGTTACCATATCGTACTCATGTTTTCATGGTCCCCCATTGGACCTTTACTGTGTGGCAGCACCATCGAGTCGCCCTTGTTTAGAGCATCCAAGTTGAGTCATCATCACATTCATGGAGTCTATCCCGAGTCCCTTTGTACCCCGCTATAGTCCTCCATCCTTCATTGCTTGGTATCTCTCTTGTGTCGCACATTATGGCCTTCAGTCCCACTGTCCCCTATCCCTTATGATAATGTGTCAGTCGCTGCCATGTCATTCATGCCTTTTATGCTCTAGCAAGGGAAGTCATCCATTTTCTACTCAGTCCCCTCCATTCCATTATCATCATTGGTATTAGTCTGTCAGTCGCTCTACTATTTTCTCTCGTGCCTTAGTTGAGGATCTCTCATTGCCTCACCTACGGCGGACCTCCTTCTGTCGACATCAGCTCCTTCATTCCAGAGGACAAGTCTAGAGAGCGGTGTACCTTGGTTCCATCTTCCACTCTTGTTCGGTGCCTCGGATCAGGCAAGGGATCTCTCATTTCCCTTTGACTTGATTGTTTCTCCACTTCAGCTCCTTTCAGCATGATCGAGATCCGTATGCTTGATGGTCCAGTGATGTAGCAGTAGCTATTGATGATGCCCGGGTGTGTGTGAGATGTCTCAGCCCTCATGAGGGGGTGGCCCTGCAGGTAGACGCCCACATGCCCGGACGACCTCTTCATTGCAGCCTTCGATGCAGCTCCATATATTTGATGATGTCGGCCTTAGCCGCTTGCAGCGCCTCTTTGATTTTCATGTATCAGTCAGAGTTTGTGAGCCCTTCCCCGCTTGTAGGGGGCATTTGGGCTGTACTTGTATCTCATGTACTCAGATATTATTGTATAAGTCCTGGCTGTTATCCCAGGCACAACATGTATATGGGATCCCTCATTGTCTTTCTCTCTGGCTCATGTTTATGCCGATTGTACTTTATGGTTCAGTCCCTTGTTTACTGGACACACTATTCTTTTGTACTTTGTCTCGGCGGGCATAGGTATGCCTCCCCTGCCGCCTTTAGCACAGGTACCCTCTCATAAAAAGAGACTCGTTGCACCTGTAAGTCTCGTCTCCTCAGGGTATAGTTCTTTAGCACATTAGTCTACCTTACATTTCTCTCTCTGACTTCCCTTTTGATGTCTGGTGATTGAGTTCTTACAACGTACTTCAGTCATACGATTTTCTCCTAACACTTGCACGCTGGGGGCAATCTGTTACACCATTTTTTGGTCATCTAACCTACTATCATTAGATGGACCCAAGTACACCATGTAAGACCAATTTTACCCTAAGTAAAATTGCTTTCACTATGTGAAATAACTTAATAAAACACATTTATTAGGTTGTTTATGGTCTAAACAGGAAACCCCAAAAGGAAATATTAAACAAGCCTATATTTGTTTGATTTTCCTCAAGGAATAATTAATTAAACAATAATTCAATTATTATTCCTGGTCATGTTTAACCCAAAACAAAGAAATTAATTAGATAAATCTTTATTTATCTTATTATTTTCTAGGAATAATTATTTAAATCTTATTTAAATAATATTCCTTATTAAATATGACTAAATCATCCATAAATAATTAAATAAATCATTATTTATTTGATTATCATTCAACCACTTCCTTAAAATGATAAATAAATCATTTATTTATTTATTATTTACAAATAAAGGGATTTGAACCAAGTCAAATACCTTTTCCCTCCAACAAATATAATAAAATATTCCATAAAAGGTGGATCTAGATTTGGTTAACATTATTTTAATCATGCACCAAGATCTAGAATGACCCAATATTTTGTTATAAATAGGAGGGTTTTCCTATCATTCTTCACCTTTTGTTGCCTATTAGATCACTCTGGATCTAGACTCTTGGTCTGACTTTGAGCCATTATCATTGTCATATTTTCCATTATTTGCTGTGTGAGCTCCCTTTGAGTTCTATCTTTGTCTGGGTTTTCTACACCAATAGGAGAGAGAAATGCTAGATCTGAAGTGCTGAGGACTTCCAAGAACCCATCCCATTGAGGAGAATTGGAAACATCTTCTTGTTTTCCTCCCAGGTGCCCTTAATACAAAAATTCTTTCAAAAATTGTTCTTGTCTTGTTTATTGGATATATGGAGCAAAACCTTCTTTTTACTGCTTAATGTCTTTCTATGCATAGATCTGGTTTTTGCAGCTCTTGTCTTGATCAACTAACTGCAGATCTGAAGATATTGGCAGCCATATTTGATGTTAGGGCTATTAGTTATGCATATCTAAAGTGGTCTTTTTTCGTACACTTCGACAAAGGATTCATACTAACACCTGCCATATCTGCATCAACATATCCCTGTAGAGAAATGTTTGAACCACCAAAGCATAATGCTTGATTTGTGGTACCTCTCAAATATCTGAGAATCCATTTTATTGCCATCCAATGTTCTTTTCTTGGATTATTCATGTACCTGCTTACAACTCCCACTGCATGTGCAATATCAGGCCTTGTGCAGACCATTGCATACATTAAGCTTCCAACTGCAGATGCATATGGAACTTTAGACATATATTCCATTTCTTCGTGGGTCTTGGGGAACGTATCCTTAATAAGTTTGAAATGGCTAGCAAAAGGTGTACTAACTGGTTTTTCATTCTGCATATTAAATCTTTTCAACACCTTTACTATGTACTCATTCTGAGACAGTGTTAATTTGCGATTTTTCCTGTCTCTAGTTATCCTCATACCAAGGATTTGTTTTGCAGCTCCCAAATCCTTCATTGCAAAGGAATTTGCCAATTTTCTTTTGAGCACATTTATTTCCTGCATGTTAGATCCTACAACAAGCATGTCATCTACATAAAATAACAATATAATATAGCTGCCATCATTTTGCCTTTTTAGATAAACACAATGATCAGAGTGACATCTAGTATAACCTTGTTCGGACATAAACTTGTCAAATTTTAGATACCACTGCCTTGGAGCCTGTTTTAAGCCATACAAGCTCTTCTTTAACCTGCACACCAATTTTTCTTTCCCTTTTACCTCATATCCTTCTGGTTGCTGCATGTATATCTCTTCCTCCAAATCTCCATGGAGAAATGTTGTCTTTACATCTAACTGTTCAAGATGTAAATCTTCCGCTACTACAAGACTTAAAATAGTTCTGATTGAATTCATTTTAACAACAGGAGAAAATATTTCATCAAAATCAATACCTTTATTCTGTGCAAACCCCTTCACCACAAGTCTAGATTTGTACCTCTGTTTTCCTCCATCTTCTTCCTTCAGCCTGTAAACCCATTTATTCTGCAATGTAGTTTTACCTGCAGGAAACCTGACTAAGTCCCAAGTTTGGTTATGCATTAAGGATTCCATATCTTCTTCCATGGCTAGCTTCCACTTCTTCTTGCTTTAAACCTGCATTACTTCTTCATAACATTCAAGTTCACCAGAATCAGTCAACAATAAATAATATAATGAAGGATAGTATCGTTCAAGGGGTCTACTTATCCTGGGAGATCTTCTAACACCAATTTCAGGTGTTTGAGGTGCCTGTTGCTGTTGTGGTGGTTGTTGCTACTGTGACTGTTGATTATTATTATTTTTAGGCACATTTACTTTTTCAGTTATCTCATCAAGAACCATCTATTCCTTGCTTTCTTTTTCTTGTTTCTTTTCCTGCAACTGATTCTTATAGAAGACCTTTTCATTGAGTATTACATCTCTTCTCCTAATGATTTTGTGATTTTCATAATCATATAAGCAATAACCAAAATCGTTAGCACCATATCCAATAAAGGTACATTTCTTTGATTTTTCCTCAAGCTTTGTTCTGTTTTCTTTATTAATATGGACAAAGGCCTCACAACCAAAAGGCTTTAAAAAAGAGTAGTTTACCTTTTTACCTGTCCATGCTTCCTCTGGAATACCACCATCCAAGGAACTTGAAGGCCCTTTTTTTATTAGATAAACAACAGTATCTACAACATCTGCCCAAAATTGTAAAGGCAATCCTACATGCAATCTCATGCACCTTGCACGCTCCATGATTGTTCTGTTCATCCTTTCTGACACACCATTTTCTTGTGGTGTTCTTGGATCTGTCTTCTCTCTACGAATTCCATGCTCTGAACAATACCTATCAAACTCTTTGCTACAATACTCACCTCCATTGTTTGATCTGAGACACTTCAACTTCTTTCCTTTCTCAATCTCAACCAAAGCTTTCCATTTCTTGAAAGTATCAAATACATTAGATTTATTCTGAATATAATAAATCCATGTTTTTCTAGATGCATCATCAATAAAAGTAACATAATAACGAGAGCCACCGAGAGATGATACCTGAGCAGGTCCCCATACATATGTATGCACAAGCTCCAATTTTTCGCTCTTCTTTTCTTTCCCAACTCTGAGAAATCTGACTCTCTTTTGTTTTCCATAAATGCAATTCTCACAGAAATCCAAATCAACATTCTTCAATCCTGGCAACAAATTTCTTGAGTGAAGAATCTTCATTCCCTTCTCACTCATGTGTCCAAGCCTATGATGCCATAATGCTGCATCTGCTCCTTTGGAAGTTAAAGCATTAAAAAAGTTAGAAATACCATTGCATAAATACAATTCACCAACCTTTTCACCTTTTGCTATTACTAGCGCTCCTTTGGTGACCTTCCAAGTTTTATCTGTGAAAGTTGTCACACAACCTTCACTGCCTAACTGCCCTGTTGAAATCAGATTTTTCTTCAGATCTGGAACATGCCTTACATCCTTTAGTAGCCATTGGTTTCCATTCTGTTGTTTTACAAGAACTTTACCCATTCCAACAATTTTACAGGGTTTATCATCACCCAAACGAACTTGTCCAAAATCTCCTTGAGCATAGTCATGAAAATATTTCTTATCAGGTGTGGCATGGAATGAAGCCCTTGAATCTACAACCCAAGAATCAGTAACATTTTCGAAAGAAAGAATCAAAGCATCTTGTAACACATCACCTGTCACATTTGCTTCATGATTGTTTTCTTGGTGTGTGTCTCCTTCTTTTCCCTTCCGAGATCTACAGTCTTTCTTTAGGTGTCCTTTCTTTCCACAATTCCAGCACAATATCCTCAATCTGGACTTGAATCTGCCTTTCCTTGATTTACTGCGATATCCCGAGCTCTTTCCTCTTTCCATTCTTCTTCCCCAAGACTCTGCACTCAAAGCATTACCTGATGTCTCACCGGAGATTTTCCGTCGCATTTCCTCGCTAAGGATAGCACCAACAACATCATCAAACTTTAAAGTACTAGATCCAGAGACAGAGTTACTAATGGCCATAACTAAACCATTCCAGCTTTCTGGTAATGAGCACAAGAATAACAGAGCTTTAACTTCATCATCAAAGTTTACCCCTACATAACTTAATTGACTGGTAACTGTATTAAATTCATTTAAATGGTCTGCAACAGATCCACCTTCCAACATCTTCATATTAAATAGTCATTTCATAAGAAATACCTTGTTTGAGGCCGAGGTTTTTTCATATAGTTTCTCCAACGTCTGCATCAAACCATCTGTTGTTGTTTCCTTCGAAATATTGAAGGCGACTGACGTAGCAAGACACAACTGTACTGTTCCGAGTGCCTTTCTATAAAGAATGTTCCATTCCGCATTTGTCATGGCCGCCGGCTTCTTTGTTTTTCCGCTCAATGGTAGGTATAGATCTTTCTGATACAGATAATCTTCCATCTGCATCTTCCACGGCGGGAAGTTTTGGCCGTTAAATTTCTTGACCCTAAACCTACCATCGTCTGCCATTGCTCCCACTCGAACCAGGTACCCTTCTTTCCTGCGAGTTTATCAGCCAAATATACCTTCGACTCTGATACCAGTTGTTAGAAAATTATATATTATGGAGTAATGCAACACATAAAATATGCAGAAAATACAAGCACACAAAAAACACATAAAACCAAAGAGACACAGTTGTTAGTATGAATCCTTTGTCGAAGTGTACGAAAAAGGACCACTTTAGCTACGCATAACTAATAGCCCTAACAACAAAAGTGGCCGCCAATATCTTCAGATCTGCGGTTAGTTGAACATAAAAGAGCTGCAACAAACCGGATCTATGCATGGAAAGACATTAAGCAGAAAAAACAAAGGGTTTGCTCCATATACCAATAGACAAGACAAGAACAATTTTTGAAAGAATTTTTATATTAATTGGGCACCTGGGAGGAAAAAAAGAAGGTGTATCCAATTCTCCTCAGTGGGATGGGTTCTTGGAAGTCCTCAGCACTTCAGATCTAAGATTTCTCTCTCTTTTTGGTGTAGAAAACCCACACAAAGAATGGAACTCAAAGGGAGCTCTCACAGCAAATGGCAGAAAATGGTGACCAAGTGTATAGATCCAGAGTGATCTAATAGGCAACAAAAGGTGAAGAATGGTAGGAAAAACCCTCCTATTTATAACAAAATATTTGGGTCATTCTAGATCTTGGTGCATGGGTTAACCAGATCTAGATCCACTTTTTATGGAATATTTTATTATATTTGTTGGAGGGAAAAGGTATTTGACTTGGGTCAAATCCCTTAATTTGTCAAAAATAAATAAATAAATGATTTATTTATCTTTTAAGGAAGCGGTTAGAAGATAATCAAATAAATAATGATTTATTTAATTATTTAAGGAAGTGGTTGAAAGATAATTAAATAAATAGTGATTTATTTAATGATTTGTGGGTGATTTGGTCATATTTAACAAGGAATATCATCTAAATAAGGTTTAAATGATTATTCCTAGAAAATAATAAGATAAATAAAGGTTTATCTAATTAATTTCTTTGATTTTGGGTTAAACATGACCGGGAATAATAATTAAATTATGGTTTAATTAATTATTCCATGAGGAAAATCAAACAAATATAGGTTTGTTTAATATTTCCTTTTGGGTTTTCCTGTTTAGACCATAAACAACCTAATAAATGTGGTTTATTAAGTTATTTTACATAGTGAAAGCAATTTTACTTAGGGTAAAATTGGTCTTACATGGTGTACTTGGGTCCATCTAATGATAATAGGTTAGATGACCAAAAAATGGTGTAACAACAATATACGTGGTTCACCCAGTTTGGGCTATGTCCACCCCGAACAACCAGTCCTTCCTTTCTATTATCCAGCAAAATGAAAAAGACAAAACCTATAGCAGATCCGTTGTAATATCCTCTGTTCTTTCTCACATTCTCCCTCTCTGTTTCTCACTCCGAGAATACACATACAATACACAGCCGCAATACAATGTCCTCATAAAAGCGAGGGGTTGCCTTATAGGCCAAAAAACCCTAATCTAAACATAACTTCTACCGTTAGATCATTTGCCTAATGAACGGCCCAGATTGACTAGAAATTACTATACTTTTACAAGGCAATTTTACATATGTTTTTAGCTTCGGGGGTGCTACCCCCAAAAACCCTCGCCGGGGGGGGGGCTCCGAAAAAGCGTTGTTGCCCCCCCTGGACCCCCCACGTCAGCGATTAATTATGGGCGGCGTTGCCGCCCCTTTGAAGCTATAGGGGTCCAATTCTATGATACAAAGTAAACAAGATAATCAGGCTCCACACCCAACATGAGTAGTGCCCATAATTTTATTCATTGTAAGATAGACAAGGAATATAATTTATTCCTATATCTAGCACTAGAGTATGAAGTGATGGTTGTAAATGGAGGAACTCTAAATTTCTTTGGAAAGGTCCATAACATCAAGCTAACCATGAGGTAATATGTATAGAATATTCCAATGCTTTCCATTCCAATGGGTGGTGTTGATGTTGTACTGGGAGTCCAATGGTTACAATGTTTAGGGACGATAACTTTTAATTTTCAAGAATGTTTCTTGAAATATTTTTGGGACATAAATATTTTTGAATTGAGGGGTATCATAGGGAAACCAAGAAATATAATCATCTCTAATGGCATGAAAAATCTTATGAATAAATAACAACGGGGCGTAATTGCACAATTATTCTCACTAGAGGTTCAAACATCGAAATCATCTATTTATCTAGATCTCCAAAAAGTCTTGGACAATCATTCCAAGGTATTTGAGACTCCCAAAGGCCTCCCCCATATTCATGATTAATATCATGTTATTCATTTGATTCCATGAAGCTTTCCTTCAAACATCATACCATATAGATATCCTTATTCCCAAAAGAGTGAAATTGAATGTATGGTTGCAGAAATGATAGAGGCTAGTATAATTCAACTTAATCAAATTTATTTCTCTCTTCTATTAGTATTGGTGCAAAATAAGGATGGATCATGACGTATATTTCCAGATTATAGGGAGCTCAACAAGCTCACTATTAAAGATAAATTTCCCATTCCTATCATTGAAGAATTTTTGGATGAATTACATGGAGAAATTTACTTCACCAATTTGGATCTTTGTACAGGATATCATCAAATTAGAATGAATATTGAAGACATTCCAAAAAAAAAATTCAAAACTCATGAGGGTCATTATGAATGTTTGGTCATGCCTTTTGGCCTTACTAATGAACCTTCCACATTTCAAGGTTTGATGATTTCCATTTTCAAACCCTTCCTTAGAAAATTTGTGTTAGTATTTTTTGATGATATACTAATCTAAAAAGTGTTGGAAGGATCATATTCAACATGTTGACACGATGCTCAAACTACTGGAGGAGAAACAATTATATGTAGAAACCTCCAAATGTTTCTTTGGAGTGTAGGAGGTGGAATATTTGGTTAATATTGTATCTCATGAGGGTGTTAAGATATACCCTAAAAACATTATAGAAATTAAGGGATTGAAATCCCCACAACCATAAAGCATATTCGAGGATTTCTCTGGTTGAAAGTGTATTATCGCAAGTTTGTTAAGAATTATGGGAGAATAACAACACCTCTAACAACATTACTGAAGAAATGTGAATTTTATTGGACTCCAGAAGAAAATAAGGCCTTTGGACATATTAAAGAGGCAATGTTCCAAGCACCGCTCTTAGCTACGTCAAACATTAGAAAAAATTTATTATGGAATGTGATGCTTCAGGAAATGGAATTGGTTTTGTTTTAAGGCAAGAAGGAAGATCCATTGGTTTTGAAAGTTGTCCAATCAAAGGAAAATATTTACACAAACCTATTTATGAGAAGGAAATGTTGGCAATACTACATGCACTACAGAAATGGTGACCTTTACCTAATTGGAAGACACTTCAAGGTAAAAAAAAATTATGATACTCTTAAATACTTTTTGAAACAAATATTATCTTCAGAACAACAGCAAAAATGGGTCACAAAGATGTTGGGTTATGACTTTGAAATCATATACAAAAAATGGAAGTAAAATGTTGTTGCAAATGCACTATCAAGAAAGGATGAGGATATGAAAGCATTGATTTGTGCCATTTCTATTATCCAACCTGATTGGGTAACCAAATCAAGGGATGAATGGAAGAATGACGAAGAGTTGTGGACACTCATTTAAAATTTGCAACAACATCCTAGTACATTTAATAAATTTAGGTGGAAAAAATATTTATTATGGTACAAAGGTCACTTATATCTTTGTAAGAATTCTAAACTCAAGAAAAGGATTATTTTGGAATTGCACATCTCCCCTTCAGGAAGGAACTCAATATTTTTAAAAACTTACCACAGGGTCAAGAAGGATTTTTTTTTGGATGGCCTTAAATCTAATATTCAGATTCTTGTGTTAAAATGTTTAGCTTTCCAAAAAAATAAAGTCGAGTCAAGTGAGACCCAAGGTTTGTTATAACCTTTAGTCATTCCAAGTCAGTGTTGGGAGGAGGTCCCAATGGATTTTATCACAGGTTTACCCAAGTCTGAAGGAAGAGTATCATCATGGTGGTAGTTGATAAACTTATCAAGTATGCACACTTTTGCGCACTATCTCATCCTTTTAAAGATAGTACATTTGCTACTACATTTATGGAAAAAATTCAAAAGCTATATGGAAATCCAAATATTATTATAAGTGACAAAGATCCCATTTTCACTCAAAATTTTTGGACATAATTATTTTCTTGTCTTGGTACTCAATTAGCTCATAGCTCATATTATCATCCTCAATATGATGGGAAAAATGAGATAGTGAACAAATATTTGGAAGGATATCTTCATTGCTTTGTATTTGATAAACAAACACAATGGGTTAAGTGGTTACCTCTAGATGAATGGTGGTATAATACTTCCTTCCATACTGTAACAAAAATGACCCATTTATAGCATTTTATGGATATCATCCACCATCCATCACATCATCTTTTTGAGAAAATTTTAAGGTTCAAGCAGTGGAAGACCACATCAAGCATCAAAAACAAGTTCTCCAACTCTTAAAGGATAACCTCACCCTGGCGCAAAATCAAATGAAAGAATAGGAAGATCAACATCATAGTGAAAGAATTTTGATGTAGGCAACTTGGTATTTTTACGGCTACAACCATACAAAAAAAAATTCCAGCTAAGAAGGATAATAAATTATCACCCAAGCACTATGGTCCTTAAAAGGTGTTGTAAAAGATTGGTACTATGGCATACAAATTAGAGCTTCTTGCATCTTCCCGAGTACACCAAGCATTAGAGGAAATTTTAGCCTAAAAGTGGCCTCCTAAGTAAAAATAATCAAATAATAGTTAAAATAATAAAATAAGAGTTATGAATTTTGGAGGAAAAAGAAGAAAACTATGTTTTTTAATCGTATTTTTGGTTTATCTCCTTATAGGTTTACTCAAATTTCAATTGTAGATACTCATTAGATGTGGAATTAAATTCCACATCCAACGAGTACCCATTATGCATACTTTTGAGAAGACTAACATTGATAAAATCACAGATACATTAAAAAAACGTTTTCAACATGTTTTTTTAATGTATCTCCGATTTTTATCAATGTAGGTATTCTCAAAAGTATGCATAATGGGTACTCATTGGATGTGGAATTTAATTCTGCATCCAACGAGTGTCTACACTTGAAATTTGAATAAACCTACAAGGAGATAAGCAAAAAATACAATTAAAAAAAAAGTAGTTTTTCTTCTTTTCCCTCCAAAATATTTACATGTACCTCTTTTTAAATTTAAATGATTTTGATTGGTTTACATATTATGACATGGAAAATATGTGAAAATTTCATGGGAAATTTTAGGCTAAAATTTCCTCTAATGTTTTTCATGTTTCATGCTTAAATAAGGATATTGGTGACAAGCTCCTAGTTCAAACAGTATTGCCAGAACTTGACAAAGAAGGAAAAATCATATTTGAGCCTGAAACAATCATGAAAACAAGAACCCGACAGCTACAAAATCGATTAATTTCAGAGTATCTCATTAAATGGAATAACTTACCCATTTAAGATTCCACATGGGAGGATGAGAATTTAATACATAAGCACTTGAAACTATTCAATCATTGATGGCAACACTTTTTTGAAGGAGAGGGACGTATTAGGTCCCTATAATACTATTTTATTCCCCTTATTGTTATTTTTAGTGTATCCCCTATTTTTATTGTTGTGCCCTTACATTATTATTGTTATGTAGGCTCTGATTATATTGTGACCCCTTAGAGTCCTATATATAACAATGAGGTCTTATCATTTGTATCATCCAAGAATTGTTCATTTATGTAATGTAAAGGAGGTTTCCCCCTCAAAGAGGTTAATTTTGAAGTCAGTGTTCTATCTTTTATTCTATTATATGACTTGGTTGCATAGCATTTACAGCAATGATCTTTTTTCTTTTATTTTACTTGAATCAAAATCTAAGATGAAGTTTGATTCTTTTTCTTTGATCTTGGCTAACAATGATTGTTTTGAGAAAAATTCATTGGTGTTGTACCAAGGGCTTCTATGGAACGCAAACCACTTTCTGGTGTCCTTCATCAATTTCCAATCAACCTTCTTTACTAATGGCTTGGTTTGGTATTCTGAATATTAGTTTTCCTAGTTGTTTCCTCTATTTTTCAAGTTAGGGTTTCATTTACCATGCTTTTGTTGTGGTGTATTTGCATAACCAAATTCCCACGTATCCCTTTGCTTGAACTTCTACTCGATTTTAATAACAATTATAAGTGATTTCTAGAGAGGTTATTTCTAAGGGATCAACCTCTATTTGGATGTACCTATGTAGGCCACTACATACATCAAAATCCCGTGTCTCTGAGGATCTTGAA
The DNA here is from genome assembly GCA_034641835.2 of Pinus albicaulis. Lineage (NCBI taxonomy): Eukaryota > Viridiplantae > Streptophyta > Pinopsida > Pinales > Pinaceae > Pinus > Pinus albicaulis. The sequence goes on along the minus strand of CM076581.1, from coordinate 1,287,617,954 downwards.
TACCCATTTTTTAGGGTAGAGTATGAAATATTTCGGTATAATATATATAATTGTCTGATATCTCTCTTGATGCCAAATCTTCCTTTTTGAGAATTCACCTTCTTATCCTCCAATAGGGTAGAATTCCTTCTTCATCGCATTCACAAATTCCACCCCAATTTGGTTCTTTCTTGAAATGGATGGATTCATCTATGATGTATCTCTCCCAATTAATTGAATCCCACGAAGTTTTGACATGGAGAAGGGTTTTAAGTAGCATGAAACTAATCTTTTGACTATCAATTTTTTTTTGGATAGATGAATAACTCTTGAGTAGGTTCAACCATTTCTCTTTAAAGGCATTTTCATCTATCTAGTCTTAAAATAATGGGATATCAAAATTAACTTGTACCTTGAAGGACATCACACCTCTGATTTGGTTGTTTGATAAAGATGATTATGTTGTTATTAAGAGTTGTTCAAGGATTGAGAGAAGTTGTCCGTCATCTCATTTCTTTGTTTTATAAAAAATTCCTTAAGTAACATCTTAAAAATTACTCTTGCTTCGTCATTTCTCTTCTCTTTCGCCATAGGATGTTAGTTGGGCTAGTGAGAGTGGTTATCTTCAAGTGGATCTAACTGTCTATACCTTGGCCTCGTGAGGATATGCACTGAGAAACAACAATATAAATATTTCTTTAAAGTCATTAATTTGAATTGCAAAAATGCATAGAAAATAACATATAATATGAAAAATAACTTAATTCTTTACATTGTATAGACTTTACAAATCCATATTTATATTTTTTATAAATTTCTCCTCATTCTCATTTTTCTTCACAATATTTTATTATTAAATACAACAGTAAATACTATTGTTTATCAAAATTATAAACTTTTATAACCCAAAATGATAACAAATAGAAATTAGCCAATATCATTTCATGGAAAATACGGATAAGCCACAATTTACACTCTCATCAAATAAAGGAGAAAAAAAAAGTTAAACCACGGAAATTATTGCATATCTATATACAATTAACAATTTTGAAATGATCTTATTGTCTTATGCTTTAGTAATTTAAAAAAAAAAAATTATAAATAAATAAAAATTAAAAATAATATTTATATGACAAGTTCCTTGAGATTCTCAACTCATTTTTATAAAATTTAACTCAATAAAACCCTACACAAATTAAATAATTTATGATTTTTAATTTATTCAAAACAAGAGATATCTGTCAGACTTATATCTCTATCTCTAATATTAAAAAATATACTAAAATCTAACAAAATGCATATAGTTCACTATTTAATTTTCATTTTATATATATATATTTTTTAAATTTAGACCTATAACTCATTAAAAAATAAAAACTTTTTAATTTTGAAATTCCATGGGAACTAAATCCTACATAAATTAAATAAATTTCGATTTTTAATTTATTCAAAACAAGAGATCTCTATCATACACTTGCATCTATCTCTAATATTAAATTTAAGAAGAAAAAAATCTACTAAAATCTAACAAAAATATATATAATTTATCATTTAATTTCAAATTTAAAACTATAACTTATTAAGAAATAAAAATTATCTAATTTTGAAATATATAATTTATTAACAGAAAGTAAAAACAACTCTGGATAAACAAATTTAATGTAAAATCAATTTTATAACTCTTCAAATAAGTGAAAACTCAAATAAATAAATAAACGAAAAAATAAATATATATGTATTAACAATAAACGAAAAAATAAATAACAAATGGGAAAATTTAAAAAAAAAAAAACACATAATTTAATTAAAAAAAAAACAATTTTCTTTTAAGTTATAAAAAAAAAAAATTAAATAATTAAAATTTAAAAATCAAAATAAAAAATTAAAATTAAATAATTAAAATACACAAATTTAATATTAATAGATTTTTAGCTTCTGTGATCCATCAAAAAACTATAAAGAAATTTTTTGGTAATAATCACATTATCATGAACAAAGTCGATGCGTTTCGAACCAACCAGTGTGGTTCATCATTAGGACTAGGTGAGAGATCAGATTAGTCGTTGAGTTTAAATAGATGTAGGAAAGGCAAAGAAAACCATTAGAATAACAACTAATTTGACTTTGAAACCCTTAACGGTTAGTTCTATTAATTTAATAATTTAATTAAAAAATCGAAACAACTAGTTTGAATATTGAAATTAATAGTTTAATTATATATAAAAAATTATTAGGTCAATTTAATAGCTTAATTATAAATAAAAATTATTTTAATTTTATTAATATCGTTAATTAATTATTCAAAATACAAATATTATTTTATTATAATTATATATTATTTAATTGTAAATCTATCTTAAAAAATCAAAAATAAAATACAATAATAAAATAAAATAAAATAAATAAATAAATAAATAATAATAAAAATATAAAAATAAAAATAAAAAATAGTTCTATTAATTTAATTATTTAATTAAAAATCGTAACGACTAGTTTAAAATTAATAGTTTAATTATAAATAAAAATTATTTAGGTCAATTTAATAGTTTAATTAAAAAAAAAATTATTTTATTTTTATTAATATCATTAATTGATTATTCAAAATACAAATATTATTTTTTTATAATTATATATTATTATATTGTAATTCTAAATAATAATAATAATAATAATAATAAATAAATAAATAAAAATAGTTCTATTAATTTAATTATTAAATTAAAAATCGTAACAGTTAGTTTGAATATTGAAATTAATAGTTTAATTATACATAAAATCTTTTTATTTTATTTTTATTAATATCGTTAATTGATTATTCAAAATGCAAATATTATTTTATTATAATTATATATTATTATATTGTAATTCATTAGCCAGGATTGATCATTTTCATCATCGTAAGTTAAGAGAGGCCCTTGAAATTGAAAAAAGGCCCGTAAATCTCAATAGAGATGACGGTTGGAATATAAGCAGGTGTTGGATCCCTGCCTTATATTCTTAATTTTTCCTTTTTTATATTTTTTAATTTAATATATATATATATATATATATATATTAAATTAAAAAATATAAAAAAGGAAAAATTAAGAATATAAGGCAGGGATCCAACACCTGCTTATATTCCAACCGTCATCTCTATTGAGATTTACGGGCCTTTTTTCAATTTCAAGGGCCTCTCTTAACTTATGATGATGAAAATGATCAATCCTGGCTAAGACCTTAGCCTCTTCGATGCAGATATGATGGTTAGTTTTTTCCACATGTTTAGCTAGGGCAGAGGTGCGGGACCCGCCATGTCTAATGGCAGCTGCATGTTCACATATCCTTTGGCTAATGGACCTACCCGTTTCACCAATGTAAGGCGTCCCACAGGAACAAGGAATAAGATAGACACCTTTTTCATCCCTAGGGTTCACTGGATCTTTAATTGAGTTAAGAGAGCTATGAATTGTGTTAAGGGGTTTGAAGGAAGAGGAAACCTTATGCTTCCTAAGAATTCTAGCAATCCTATCAGTGGTACCCTGAATGAAAGGAAGCCTTACATTACAGGACCATTAATTAGGATTATTTTTATTTTTAACCAAGGGACCTCTTTCTACTTGAAGAAAAGCTTTAAGTCCTTGTGACTTACTATAACCATTAGAACAAAAAAAATTAAGGAGATGGGTCTTTTCTCCATCAAGGTGAGACTCATTAGACATTCTCAACGCCCTAGTGGCTAAGGTGTTGAGGATGCCTAACTTTTGAGCAGGGAAATGATGTGAATCAGCTCGAAGATATTGTTCAGTATGGGTTTTTTTACGAAAAACTTGATGAGAGAAAGAACCATCTTCTTTTCTACAGATAAGAACATCAAGGAAAGGAAGGCTCCCATCCACCTCATAATCCATGGTAAATTTTATGGAGGAATATTGACTATTAGGATGAATGAATAATCGATCCAGCTTATCCTTACCATGAGGCCAGACGACACAAATATCATCTACAAACCTTTTCCAAAGCTTTGGTTGGTGCAGAGTAGAGGAAAGAGCCTTGGATTCAAAATCCTCCATAAAGACATTATCAACAATCGGGGAAAGGGGGGAACCCATAGCAACACCACAGGTTTGCTCCAAAAACTCACCTTCAAAACTAAAGAAAGTATAAGTTAAGCAAATCTCAACTAAAAGCCTATGTCAGGATCAGTGATCCAATTAATGACTTCAATAGCCTCCTTAATAGGGATATGGGTGAAAAGAGAGACAACATCAAAACTAACAAACCTATCTTCAGGCCCCATTTTAACACCTTTTAACTCATTAACAAAAGATGCAGAATCTTTAACAAAGGAATCGATACGACCTACGAGAGGTTTAAGCTTAGAAGCTAAATACTTAGCAAGAAGATAAGTAGGACCCCCAATGGTGTTTACAATGGGCCGAAGAGGAGCACCATCCTTATGGATTTTTGGAAGACCATAGATTCTTGGAGTAAGGGGGTTGCTTTCAATCAACTTCTTACTAAGAGAACCCACGGAGCTGCTTGACTTGATAGCCTCAACAACAGCTCTTGAGACCTTTTTCAAGGGATTCTTAGAAATTTTTTTGTAGCTCCCACTATTCTCCAAATGGTCTAACATTTTCTTCCTATAATCCTCTTTATTAAGAATTACAACTGCACCTCCTTTGTCAGCTTTAAGAACAACAATATCCTTATTATTATTTAAGGATTTTAAGGCCTCAAATTCAGGCATACTGAGGTTGCTCTTAGGGGGCTTGGCTTTCCTTAAAATGACCACATAATCTTGCCTTATAATGTCCTTAGAGGAATCCGGCAAGTCTCTGATGCCAAATTCAATATCGCAGATAATATCATGAACCAGAATTTTCCTAGGAGCAAGGGAAAAATTAAAGCCTTTTTCTAGAAGCCTATAAACTGACGAGTCAAAGGATAAGCTCAAGAGATTAACTACTTTATTACTAGAGATAATTTTATTGATGTTAGATTTATTATTAGAATTGGTATTATCATTACTAAAATTATTTCTATTCTCATTAATACTCATAATCTTGTCATTATCAATAAAATTTTCTATAGTAAAGTCATTATTAATATTCATCATATTGTCATTTTTAATATTCTTAATTTTATCATTACTAAATTTATTATCAATAGTATAGCCATTCTTAATTTTGTCACTATTAATACAATTATCAATGGTAGAATCATTATTAATAATCTTAATATTGTCATTTTTAATTTTCTTAACTATGTCATTATTAAAATTATTATCTATAATAGAGTTATTATCATATTTATTATTGAGTTCATAAAATCCATTTATCTCATCTTTTGACCATTTTTCATTTTTAATATTGATATAATTTTTATTCATAAATAAATGTTTATTAATAGGATTATTTAATTTAATTTCATTATTATTATAGTAAATTCCACAATTACTTAGAGATTTATTAAGGCTTAAAGGGTTAATAGAAAAATTATCATTGTTAGAATTTAAGATCACGTCAGCATCAAAACATACAGGAACGGAATTACCTGAACTCGAAATGCTGGAATTGAGGGCTGTGAATCCACCGGATCCTACAGAATTCTGGCATTCATCGCCCACGATCACGTCATCTTCAGAACCTACAGGAATGGTGTTACATGAACTAGAAACACCAGAAGCGAGAATAACGAATCCATCAGATCCTGCAAAAGACTGGGCAACACTGAAACCATCTTTCTCAACCACCTAGGCAACGCCAGATGATCTCCTCAACCTTGAAAGTGGAGATATCCAATCGGCACAATGTTTATTAAACTGACCGTCAATCTTAGTAACATCAAGTGAGGTTTTCCCAATCTCCGAAGAAGGCCATCTTGTCCTCACAATATCGACTGAAGTGAATAAATCTCTGGACATTAATGAAGTTAGAGAGTAGTCCTTGCTGTGGGAAACAGAATGCTTATCGCCGTCAAACGAACTAGCCAAAAAAAATGTCGAATCAGAAGAAGCAGGAGGAACACCGAAATTTGAAATAGCTGGCGAGGAGACACCCAAAACCCAAGAACGAAGCGTTGAAATTTGACCTGCATTCATCCTGCTCACTGACGAAACCGAATCTTGAGTTTCGCGGGATGACCTCTCATACAGCTTCAGAAATTTTAACGAAAGTTTCTCCTTCCACAAAGCCTCCCAACGACTGGATTTAATAGCGGACCTGGCATCAATTTTGGTCCATAAGTCCGATGGAATCAAATTGGACAGATTTAAATGCCACGAAAATAATTTTCTTGATAGAAGATCAAGGCATCTTCTAACCTTAGAGATCTCACAACGAATGAGCGCAAGGCTGGTTTTCAAAAATACATGATGGTTTTTCGAAATATTGAGCGGATGTTTTATCAAAGAAAAACAAGGACTAATAGAAGCATCTCTACATCTTTTTAGAAAGGTAAGATCTGATCTCAACTTAGATACCCGCAAGCGTGCTCATTCAAAATGATGAACATTCGTTGCCAAGGCCCTACCGAGCAGGGTTTCAATATTAATATATTTTTGGCTTCTGTGATCCATCAAAAAACTATGAAGAAATCTTTCGGTAATAATCACATTATCATGAACAAAGTTGACGCGTTTCGAACTAACCAGTGTGGTTCATCATCAGGACTAGGTGAGAGATCAGATCAGTCGTTGAGTTTAAATAGATGTAGGAAAGCAAAGAAAACTGTTAGAATAACAACTAATTTGACTTTGAAATCCATAACGGTTAGTTCTATTAATTTAATAATTTAATTAAAAAATTGAAATGGCTAGTTTGAATATTGAAATTAATAGTTTAATTATATATATAAATTATTTAGGTCAATTTAATAGTTTAATTATAAATAAAAATTATTTTACCTTTATTAATATCGTTAATTAATTATTCAAAACACAAATATTATTTTATTATAACTATATATTATTTAATTGTAAATCTATCTTAAAAAATAAAATACAATAATAAAATAAAATAAATAAATAATAAAAAAAATATAAAAATAAAAATAAAAAATAGTTCTATTAATTTAATTATTTAATTAAAAATCATAATGGCTAGTTTAAAATTAATAGTTTAATTATAAATAAAAATTATTTAGGTCAATTTAATGGTTTAATTAAAAAAAAATTATTTTTATTAATATCGTTAACCGATTATTCAAAATACAAATATTGTTTTATTATCATTATATATTATTATATTCTAATTCTAAAATAATAATAATAATAATAAAATAAATAAATAAATAGTTCTATTAATTTAATTATTACATTAAAAAATCATAACGGCTAGTTTGAATTTTGAAATTAATAGTTTAATTATAAATAAAAATTATTTAGGTCAATTTAAATAGTTTAATTATACAAAAAAACTTTTTATTTTATTTTTATTAATATCGTTAATTGATTAATCAAAATGCAAATATTATTTTATTATAGTTATATATTATTATATTGTAATTCATTCTATATATATATATATATATATATATATATATATATATATATATATCTATATATATGTATATATATCTATATATATATATATATATATATATATATATTAAAAAATATAAAAAAGGAAAAATTAAGAATATAAGGCAGGGATCCAACACCTGCTGATATTCCAACTGTCATCTCTATTGATATTTACGGGCCTTTTTTCAATTTCAAGGGCCTCTCTTAACTTACGATGATGAAAATGATCAATCCTAGCTAAGACCTTAGCCTCTTCGATGTAGATATGATGGTTAGTTTTTTCCACATGTTCAGCTAGGGTAGAGGTGTGGGACCTACCATGTCTAATGTCAGCTGCATGTTCACATATCCTTTGGCTAATGGACCTACCCATTTCACCAATGTAAGAAGTCCCACAGGAACAAGGAATAAGATAGACACCTTTTCCATCCCTAGGGTTCACTGGATCTTTAACTAAGTTAAGAGAGCTGCGAATCGTGTTAAGGGGTTTGAAGGAAGAGGAAACCTTATGCTTCCTAAGAATTCTAGCAATCCTATCAGTGGTACCCTGAATGAAAGGAAGCCTTACATTACAGGACCATTGATTAGGATTATTTTTATTTTTAACCAAGGGACCTCTTTCTGCTTTAAGAAAAGCTTTAAGTCCTTGTGACTTACTATAACCATTAGAGCAAAAAACATTAAGGAGATGGGTCTTTTCTCCCTCAAGGTGAGACTCATTAGACATTCTCAACACCCTAGTGGCTAAGGTGTTGAGGATGCCTAACTTTTGAGCAGGGAAATGATGTGAATTATCTCGAAGATATTGTTCAGTATGGGTTTTTTTACGAAAAAATTGATGAGAGAAAGAACCGTCTTATTTTCTACAGATAAGAACATCAAGGAAAGGAAGGCTCCCATCCACCTCATAATCCATGGTAAATTTTATGGAGGAATATTGACTATTAAGATTAACGAAGAATCGATCCAGCTCATCCTTACTATGAGGCCAAATGACACAAGTATCATCTACAAACCTTTTCCAAAGCTTTGGTTGGTGCAGAGAAGAGGAAAGAGCCTTGGATTCAAAATCCTCCATAAAGAGATTAGCAACAATCAGGGAAAGGGGAGAACCCATAGCAACACCACAGGTTTTCTCAAAAAAATCACCTTCAAAACTAAAAAAAGAAGAAGTTAAGCAAATCTCAACTAAAAAGGCCGTGTCAGGATCAGTGATCTGATTAATGACTTCAATGGCCTCCTTAATAGGGATATAGGTGAAAAGAGAGACAACATCAAAACTAACAAACCTATCTTCAGGCCCCATTTTAACACCTTTTAACTCATCAACAAAAGATGCAAAATCTTTAACAAAGGAATCGGTACGACCTACGAGAGGTTTCAGCTTATAAGCTAAATACTTAGCAAGAAGATAAGTAGGACCCCCAATGGTGTTTACAATGGGCCGAAGAGGAGCACCATCCTTATGGATTTTGGGAAGACCATAGATTCTTGGAGTAAGGGGGTTGCTTTCAATCAACTTTTTACTAAGAGAACCCATGGAGCTGCTTGACTTGATAGCCTCAGCAACAGCTCTTGAGACCTTTTTCAAGGGATTCTTAGAAATTTTTTTGTAGCTCTCACTATTCTCCAAATGGTCTAACATTTTCTTCCTATAATCCTCTTTATTAAGAATTACAGCTGCACCTCCTTTGTTATCTTTAACAACAACAATATCCTTATTATTATTTAAGGATTTTAAGGCCTCAAATTCAGGCTTACTGAGGTTGCTCTTAGGGGGCTTGGATTTCCTTAAAGTGACTGCACAATCTTGCCTTATAATGTCCTTAGAGGAATCTGGTAAGTCTCTGATGCCAAATTCAATATTGCAAATAATATCATGAACCGGAATTTTCCTAGGAGCAAGGGAAAAATTAAAGCCTTTTTCTAGAAGCCTATAAACTGACAAGTCAAAGGAGAAGCTCAGGAGATTAACTACTTTATTACTAGAGATAATTTTATTGATGTTAGATTTATTATTAGAATTGGTATTATCGTTACTAAAATTATTTCTATTCTCATTAATACTCATAATCTTGTCATTATCAATAAAATTTTCTATAGTAAAGTCATTATTAATATTCATCATATCGTCATTTTTAATATTCTTAATTTTATCATTACTAAATTTATTATCAATAGTATAGCCATTCTTAATTTTGTCATTATTAATACAATTATCAATGGTAGAATCATTATTAATAATCTTAATATTGTCATTTTTAATTTTCTTAACTATGTCATTATTAAAATTATTATCTATAATAGAGTTATTATCATATTTATTATTAAGTTCATAAAATCCTTTTATCTAATCTTTTGACCATTTTTCATTTTCAATATTGATATAATTTTTATTCATAAATAAATGTTTATTGATAGGATTATTTAATTTAATTTCATTATTATTATAGTAAATTCCACAATTACTTAGAGATTCATTAGGGCTTAAAGGGTTAATAGAAAAAATATCATTGTTAGAATTTAAGATCACGTCAGCGTTTAAGATCACGTCAACGTCAAAACATACAGGAACGGAATTACCTGAACTCAAAACGCTGGAATTGAGGGTTGCGAATCCACCGGATCCTACAGAAGTCTGGCATTCATCACCCACGATCACATCATCTTCAAAACCTACAGGAACGGTGTTACATGAACTGGAAACACTGGAAGCGAGAACAACGAATCCTTCGGATCCTGTAGAAGACTGGGCAACGCTAAAACCATCTTTCTTAACCACCTGGGAAATGCCAAATGATCTCCTCGACCTTGAAAGTGGAGATCTCCAATCGGCACAATGTTTATTAAACTGATCGTCAATCTTAGTAACATCAAATGAGGTTTTCGCAATCTCCGAAGAAGGTCGTCTTGTCCTCACAATATCGACTGAAGTGAATAAATCTCTGGACATTAATGAAGTCAGAAATCAGTCCTTGCTGTTTGAAGAAGACTGCTTATCGCCATCAAACGAACCAGCCAAAGAAAATGCCAAATCAAAAGAAGCAGGAGGAACACCGAAATTTGAAATAATTGACGAGGAGACACCCGAAACCCAAGAACGAAGCACTGAAATTTGACCTGCATTCACCCTGCTCACTGACGAAACTGAATCTTGATTTGTGCCAGAAGACCTTTTATACAGCTTTATAAATTTTAACGAAAGTTTCTCCTTCCATAAAGCCTCCCAACAACTGGATTTAATAGTGGACCTAGCATCAATTTTGGTCCATAAGTCCGATGGAATCGAATTGGACATATTTAAATGCCACGACAACAATTTTCTTGATAGAAGATCAAGGCATCTTCTAACCTTAGAGATCTCACAACGAATGAGCGCAAGGCTGGTTTTCAAAAATACATGATGGTTTTTCGAAATATTGAGTGGATGTTTTATCAAAGAAAAAGAAGGAATAATAGAAGCATCTCTACATATTTTCAGAAAGGTAAGATTTGATCTCAACTTAGATACCCGCAAGCGTGCCCGTTCAAAATGATAAACATTCGTTGCCAAGGCCCTACCAAGCAGGGTTTCAATATTAATATATTTTTGGCTTCTGTGATCCATCAAAAAACTATGAAGAAATCTTTCGGTAATAATCACATTATCATGAACAAAGTTGACACGTTTCGAACCAACTAGTGTGGTTCATCATGAGGACTAGGTGAGAGATCAGATTAGTCGTTGAGTTTATTTTATTTTATTCTTATTATTATTATTATTATTATTTAGAATTACAATATAATAATATATAATTATAATAAAATAATATTTGTATTTTGAATAATCAATTAATGATATTAATAAAAATTATATATATATATATTAAATTGACCTAAATAATTTTTATTTATAATTAAACTATTAATTTTAAACTAGTCGTTACGATTTTTAATTAAATAATTAAATTAATAGAACTAATTTATTATTATTATTATTATTATTATTATTTATTTATTTTATTTTATTTTATTATTGTATTTTATTTTTTATTTTTTATTTTTTAAGACAGATTTACAATTAAATAATATATAATTATAATAACATAATATTTGTGTTTTGAATAATTAATTAACGTTATTAATAAAAGTAAAATAATTTTTATTTATAATTAAACTATTAAATTGACCTAAATAATTTATATATATAATTAAACTATTAATTTCAATATTCAAACAAGTCGTTTCGATTTTTTAATTAAATTATTAAATTAATAGAACTAACCATTATGGATTTCAAAGTCAAATTAGTTGTTATTCTAACGGTTTTCTTTGCCTTTCCTAAATTTATTTAAACTCAATGGCTGATCTGATCTCTCACCTAGTCATGATAATGAACCACACTGGTTGGTTCGAAATGCGTCGACTTTGTTCATGATAATGTGATTATTACCAAAAGATTACACAAATTTAAATTATTAAATTTTAAAATTTTAAATTAAAAAAAAATTACGCTTGCACCATTCATCTTGCCTATAGAAATCAGATTTTTTGCCAATGCAAGAATGTATAGAACATCGGAAAGTGTTCTAATCTTTACACCTTACAAATTTAGCTTAACTTTTCCACGTCTTATGATTTTGGCCTTCTTGTCATCACCTAGGAAGACATAACCACCATCATATTTCTTGTACTCACAGAACCACTTCCTATGGGGAGTGAAGTGAAAGGATGCACCTAAATCAATCAACCATGCCTCATAATCTATGTGTGTACTTGAAGAAGAATCCAAGTACACATCCTCACCTTCATATGAGGTGGTTTTCACCTCTATAGAATGAGAATCATTAGATCCCTTTCCTCTCTCAAGAAATTTAGATCTATAGTCCTTTTTTTATTTCCCTTCTTTTTTGCATTTGCAGCATACCTTTACAAATTTTCCTAGAGATTCAGATCTCCCACTTGATGACCTATTTTTTTTATGTTCTGGGACCATCCTCTCACAAACCAGAAATCTCCATTATGGCTCTCCTATTTTTCCATCTCATCTCCTCTGACAATAAGGATAAGACTATTTTATCAAACTTCAAGGTAGTTTTATTGCTACATATTGCAACAACCAGACTATCCCACGATTATGGTATAGAACACAACAAACTAATGCACTTATATTCATTTGAAAATTTAATATCAAGAGATAACAATTGGCTTACTATAGTATTTAAGGCGTTTTATATGCTCTATCACCATGTATCCATCCTTCATCCTCATGTTATACAACTTTTTTAGAAGGAACATTTTCTTCACCAGAGATTTAGATTAATACAAAGTTCCTAGCATTTCCCACAAATCCTTCACCATACTTGTTACACCATTTTTTGGTCATCTAACCTGTTACTATTAGATGGACCTAAGTACACCATGTAAGACCAATTTTAGCCTAAGTAAAATTGCTTTCACTATGAAAAATAACTTAGTAAACCACATTTATTAAGTTTTTTATGGTCTAAATAGGAAACCCCATGAGAAATATCAAATAAATCCACATTTGGCTGATTTTCCTCAAGGAATAATTAGTTAAACAATAGTTTAATTAATATTCCTGGTCATATTTAACCCAAAACAGGAAAATTAATTAGATAAATTCTTATTTATCTTATTATTTTCTAGGAATAATTATTTAAACCATATTTAAATAATATTCCTTGTCAAATTTGATTAAATCGCTCATAAATAATTAAATAAATCATTATTTATTTGATTATTACTCAACCACATCCTTAAAATAATAACAAAATCATTTATTTATTTATTATTTACAAATAAAGGGATTTGACCCAAGTTAAATTCTTTTTCCCTCCAACAAATTTAATAAAATATTCCATAAAATTTGGATCTAGAATTGGTTAATAATATTTTAATTATGTACCAATATCTAAACTAAATCGATATTTTTTTAATAAATAGAAGGGTTTTTCCATTCACTCACTACCTTTTGTTTCCTAAAGATCACTCTGGATCTATACTTTTGGTCTGACTTTGATCCACCATCATTGTCATATTTTGCTACCATTTTTCTTATGAGCTCCCTTTGAGTTCCATTTTTATCTGAGTTTTCTACACCATCAAGAGAGAGGGATTTTATGTCTGAAGTGCTGAGGACTTACAAGAACCCATCCTGTTGAGGAGGACTGGTAACATATTTGTATGTTCTCCTCCCAGGTGTCATAAATACAAAAATTCTTTAAAACATTCTTGTCTTGTCTATTGGATGCATGGAGAAAATCTTGCTTTTATTTACTGGTTAATGTCTTTTAATGCATATATCTAGATTTTGTAGCATTTATCTTGGTCAACTAATTGCAGGTCTAAAGATATTGGTAGCCATCTTTGCTGTTAGGGCTATTTGTTATGCGCGGCTAAAGTGAGCCTTTTTTGTACACTTGCGATCAATATTCATACTAACAATACTTTCCCCTAATAAATTCAACATATATAAATATGAGAGACACAATCGTATTATGTTCTTCGCCTTCTAATCAAACTTCGCCCAGTCTTTTGCTGACATTCCTATTGGTCTCGTACTTGGATATACATTGATCCATTGATATCTATCCACCAAAATATCCTCCATCTGGAGCTTCCATAACTCAAAAATTTGTCGATCTCTATTTTGACATTGTTCACCATCTTGTTTCACCACGAGACTCAATCCCATAGATCTCCCACTGTAACAGTGTCTACCATAGGCCCAGGGAAAACTCCTCAGTAGAAAAGGTGTCCCCATGAAGTAAAAATAACTATGATACCAGATGTAGGTTCTAACTCTATACAAAAATTTCCTTCAAATGAATTGTTGAAACAAACACAAAATAAAATGGTGAGAACATAAAATAAATATACATAGAGATTTTCCCTTCGATTCCAAAACCAGGAATACCATTTTCACTTTTCATTATATTCCCTTCAAGGTTACAATACATATATATACATGTCACATCATTCATGCACCCCAATCCATTAACCCTGGATTAGTCCTCCCCTCTTAGAAAGTAATGTTCCCATTGTGTTAAGTTCTTATATGAGTTGAGGAAACTTTTGCTAAATTTAAGTTCTAGTGAGCCATTGGTTTTGCTAAAGAAGTTGTCTAGCTTTAATAACTCAATATAGTTGTATGTTATATTGATTGGTATCCTTGATTTCGGTTTCCATTATATGATCTACTATGGAAAGCTCAATTTAGTTGGGATTGAATTTTGTAAGGGCCAAATGTTCAACCATTATTGAGCTATCTGTAAAAGGCAATAAATATGGTCAAAGGAGATCCACAATAAATACTCGGTGCAAGCCAAGGAAAGGATACATACTCAATTCAAATGCATTTTTACCCACATCCTTTGTGATGTTTTAAGGCCATATCATAGTGGTTTGAACTTCTTCCGAGGGCTTGTTAGGCATACTTTATGTAAACAAAACTACACCTTGTCACAAACTATAAAATTTTGTGGAACTTGACATTGGTCTTATTTTTGCATGCACTTCTTCTTGGCCTTATATAAGATATTATGAACCTATTATTCAAGGTGTTGTATTCGTTCAACAAACTTCACTTGATATGCCCTCGTCTAACTATGAGATCACTTTATCAATGAATATGCAACTAGTAAAGCCACATCAACAACGACTAATGATTAGAACCCCAAACACACCTGAAAATGACTATGACCAATAGAGTTATGGAGATCTCTATTATAACCATGTTGAACATATGGAAGTCTCTCAACCCATGTATATGGATTTTTGACCTGGAAGTGCAAATACACCCTTGTAGGAAACAAAAATATATCTATATACCCTTCTACAAGCTTGTCCACCTACATATGTTCTATAGAGAAAACTCGTATTGAAGCTATGGTGGTCGTAGTGGCCTTCTCTTCAAATCCTAACTAAACCATGAAGAGGAGAAACTTGGAAATATAAGAGACTTAAATTTGGCATTGTTTCACTAAGATTAATGATTTCTAGTGCTCAAAACTACCTATAGCATCTTGTAGAGCTAATACCCAAAAATAATAATGCCACTATGGGGTTGAGAATGATAAAAAACATGATGCTTCCACATATATGGTTTTTTATAAGAACATCACAAAATTTGAGTGGGACAACATCACACAATGCCTCATTTTGGAAAGGCTTGATGTTGTAGAATATATGACACTATTGGTTGATGCACATGTATTTTCCTTGGCTCAACCATATAATGGTGTATGGTTAGGGGTGTGACATTGTTAATAACATCATTATTCTGATAGCCTCAACAAATATTACGTTCCTCATGCTCCTTTTGATAATAATAAAATGTAGTGGGTCTCATTCAACCACATTTATGAGTGGAAGAGGCATTGCCCCTCTTATGGTTCCTTTGGTTTGATCATTACAACCACAATGGTAGCAGTGGGTTTTACTGTTAGGTCCCTATAATAATAGTGTATTCCCCTTATTGTTATTGTTAGTGTAGCCCCCTATTTTTATTGTTGTGCCCCAAAGAAGCCCACTTTGTTATTGTTGTTCCTTTACATTATTATTGTTATGTAGGCTCTGATTATATTGTGACCCCTTAGACTCCTATACATTCCAAGGAGGTCTTATCATTTGTATCATCCAAGAATTGTTCATATATGTAATGTAAAGGAGGTTTCCCCCTCAAAGGAGTTTATTTTTAAGTCATTGATAGATCTTCTCTTCTCTTTTGTGAGCTCCTTGCATAACATTTGGTATCAAAGCATTGGATTCTAGAGGTTCACTTCTTCAAACATGGCATCTTGGAATTTTCTCTATAAATTTTTTTTATGATGCTTCAAAAGCTGAAATTACAACCATGTGGAGCTGAAATATTGGTGAAATTTGTGTAAATTTATATTTTGGTTCGCTATATTTTCAGAGATGATCTGAGGAAGTTAGGGTTTGTGCAGGCTCCATAATTCAATCTCAAACATGTGACCTAGGGAAAATTGTCATAACTTTCTCTCCGAGCATCGAATTTGAATTTATTAATAAGAAAATTAAAGCATATGGAATTTAGTTTTCTGTATATCATTTTCAAGGTCAAAGGTTGAAGCAGTGAGGTGTGGAACTCTGTACAAGTTCACTCTACTGAACTAGTCGATAATCAGGTCATCATGTGAGATTGGGCATAACTATTCCTTGAAGAATGAAATATTAGTCTGACTTGTAGGGTTGGAAAAAATACTCATAGGGCTATCACAAGACAAAATTTCAGAGCTTCGAGATCCAAAATTATAGAGATACAATAGTTTCAATATCAAGATCCTAAAAAACAAGAAAAAGGTGTGTAATTTTTAAAATTTTGCATAAATTTTGATTCAAAAAATAGTTTGTAGTGATTCAAAGGGTACAGAGAAGCATATAAATCATTTCTTTATTCCTAAATAAAAAAAATGGATAGACCTAGTAAGCAACCAGAAAGATCTTCTATGACTCATGAAGAAGAGGAAAATGCAAGATGATATATCAAAATTACGAGACGAATTCAGCAAATTTCACTCTCACAAAGAGTAACCAAAGATGAATTGGAAGTGATGATGAATGATAAGATGGATGGTTTAAAAGGGAACATGGATTTTTTAGAATAAAAAAATAGTAACACAAATTTTCTAAAGAAGGGTTTGAAAATGGAATTCATTAAACCTTGAAATGTGGAAGGTGCATTAGTAAGGCCAAAAAGCATCACCAAACATTCATAATGACCCTCATCAGTTATGAAATTTGTTTTTGGAATGTCTTCAATATTGATTCTAATTTGATGATATCCTAAACGAAGATCCAAATTCGTGAAGTAAATTTCTCCATGTAATTCATCCAAAAATTTATCAATGACAGGAATGGGAAATTTATCTTTAATAGTGAGCTTGTTGAGCTTCCTATAGTCTGGAAACATACGCCATGATCCATCCTTCTTGTGCACCAATACTACTGGATAAGAGAAAGAAATTTGATTAGGTTGAATTATACTATCCTCTAGCATTTCCACAACCATACGTTCAATTTCACTCTTTTGGGAATAGGGATATTTTTATGGTATGATTTTTGGAGTAACACTTCATGGAATCAAATGAATAACATGATCTTGATCACGAATAGCAGGGAGGCCTTTGGGAGTCACAAATACCTTGGAATGATTGTCCAAGTATTTTTGGAGATCCAAATAAATAGATGATTTCGATGTTTGAACCTCTAGTGAGCATAATTGTGCAAGTATGCCCTGTTGTTCTTTATTCATAAGGTTTTTCATGCCATTAGAGATGATTATATTTATTGGTTTCCCTATGATACCCCTTAATTCAATAGTATTTTTGTCCCAAAAATATTTCAAGAAAAGTTCCTAAAAATTAAAATTTATCATCCCCAAACATTATAACCATTGGACTCCTAGTACAACATCGATACCACCCATTGGAATGGAAAGAATTTTAATACTCTATACATATTACCCCATGGCTATCTTGATATTATGGCACTTTCCAAAGAAATTTATAGTTACATTTATAACTATCACTTGACACTATGATGCTAGATATAGGAAGCAATTCAATTTCTTGGCTATATTACATTGAATAAAATTATGAGCACTACCTAAATCAATCTAAACTATTACATATTTCTTCTTGATATATCCTTCTACCTTTAGAGTTTGAGGAGTGGTAATTCCTGCCAATGCATTACAAGATATGGTCGGATTCATTTCTTCTTTCTTTGGGGTTGGTTCCTAGTGTATATCCTCCTCTTTTGATGTTTCTTATTCCTTTTCTTCCTCCCATTCACAATGTATGTAGAATAATTTCTTCTCAGCACACTTATGACCTTTAGTGTAGTTTCTATCGCATTTGTAACAAAGCACTTTTTCTCTTTTTTCCTCCAATTTTTCGGTGTCAACCTTGTAGGTTGTGGAAGAATAAAAGCAACAACACTTCCATCTTTACAGTTGTGAGTGGTAGACTTCCTTGTTGCTATAATTTTGCTTTCAACTTTTTTTGCCACCTTGAATACCTTCTCCAATGAATCAGGTTCCAAAAGGCGAACCTCATGTTGGATGTTATCCTTTAAATTCCCTATGAAGACATCAATCCTATGCTCATTTGGAATATCAATTACCCAAATATTCAATTTTTGGAAGTCTTAAATGTGCTCCGCCTTGAACCCTTTTGTTTGAGATTATCATTTGGCTAAAGAATGTGTTTCTCCTTGTATCTTCATAATGTGCTATCATTTCCTCCGTAAAAATTGACCAGTTGAAAATTGGTTTACGAGAACAAATCCATCTACTCCATACAAAATTATTGGGTTCTAAATATAAATATGTAATACGTACCTTTTGTGAGAGTTGCACATCCTGTAGATCAAAATATTGTTCCATCTGTAATATCCATGTTACCAGGTCCTTTCCATCAAACTTCCTCATATCTATCTTTTGAATGTAGTAGGTCTTCAACCAAAAGTTAAAGTCTCTAAATCATGATTAATATTCATTTTTTCCTCATCATGAGTTTCATGTAATACCCTGTTTCCATTAGGAAGCATTTATTGTAGCAACTTTGTCAAATATTCCTTCAAACCTTCCATTTCTTCTTTTAAACCATCCTTAAAAGCTTCCATTTTTTTATGATATACTAATATACAACAATTATTGGAAGGATAATGTTCAACATGTTGACAAGTTGCTCAAACTATTGGAGGAGAAACGATTATATGCAAAAAAATCCAAATGTTTCTTTAGAGTATAGGAGGTTGAATATTTGGGTAATATTGTAACTCGTGAGAGTGTTAAGATAGACCCTAAAAAAATTAAAGAAATTAGGGAATGGAAATCCCTACAACCATAAAGAATCTTCGAGGATTTCTCTGGTTGAAAGGGTATTATTGCAAGTTTGTTAAGAATTATGGAAGAATCGTAGCACCTCTAACAACATTACTGAAGAAATATGAATTCTCTTGGAGTCCATAAGAAATTGAGGCCTTTGAACATATTAAAGAGGCAATTTTCCAATCACTAGTCTTAGCTATGTCAGACTTTATAAAAACCTTTATTGTGGAATGGATGCTTTAGGAAATGGAATTGGTGTTGTTTTAATGCAAGAAGAAGGACCCATTTCTTTTGAAATTAATGTAAAATCATTTTGAATCCGTTGAAGTAAAAATGAAAATAAAGAAAATTGAGAAATACAAGAAAGACAATCATGCTCGAAGAAAATTCAGATCATGATAGCGAAGGCCAAGGATATGCGCTTTTCCAACAAAAGCCTCGGACGCAACTCAAAATTCTCAGGGTTTCGAGTAACTAAAATTCATTCATTATTCAACAGGTTCAGCGCGTAAAACCCATATTCACTCAACATCTTTAATGAAATGCTTCACCCGCTCAAGGATTTACAGGAATATGAAACTAAACCAGAGCCATCAGTTATTCTTTACACACTCTGCAATTCAGAGTAATTAGAAATTGAATTATAACAAGCTGCTTTGCAGGATGAGAGAAAGATTGATACAAGATTTATATAAATATTTTTTATTATTATTATCGAAATTTATATAGATTTTAGAAATATGTTGAAATCTCAAAGAAAATAAGAATCTACTATTATTCTTTACAAACTCTGCAATTCAGAGTAATTAAAAATTGAATAATAACAAGTTGCTTTGTGTCAGGAGAGAAAAATGATACAAGATTTACAGAAACATAAAAACTTATTAACCATCCGTTTAAAAAATTAACTTGTAAAATTAAAAAATTTAAACAAAAATAAATAAATAAATAAACCAAAAAATAAATAACAAATGGGAAAAAAAAAAAATTAATTAAAAAAAAACAATTTTCTTAAAAGTTATAAAAAAAAAGTGCATAATTAAAAAATAAAATAATTAAAATAATTAAAATTTAAAAATCAAAATAAAAAAATTAAAATTAAAATAATTTAAATACACAAATTTAAATTATTAAATTTTAAAATTTTAAATTAAAAAAAAAATTGCACTTGCACCATTCATCTTGCCTATAGAAATCGGATTTTTGGCCAATCCAAGAATGTACAGAACACCGGAAAGTGTTTTAATCTTTACACCTTACAAATTTAGCTTAACTTTTCCACATCTTATGATTTTGGCCTTCTTGTCATCACCTAGGAAGACATAACCACCATCATATTTCTTGTACTCACAGAACCACTTCCTATGGGGAGTGAAGTGAAAGGATGCACTTAAATCAATCAACCATGTCTCATAATATATGTGTGTACTTGAAGAAGAATCCAAGTACACATCCTCACCTTCATATGAGGTGGTTTTCACCTCTATAGAAGGAGCATCATTAGATACCTTTCCTCTCTCAAGAATTTTAGATCTATAGTCCTTTTTTTATTGCCCTTCTTTTTTGCATTTGCAGCATACCTTTACAAATTTTCCTAGAGATTTAGATCTCCCACTTGATGACCTATTTTTGTTTATGTTCTCGAACCATCCTCTCACAGACTATAAATCTCCATTATGGCTCTCCTATTTTTCCATCTCATCTCCTCTTACAATAAGGATGAGACTATTTTATCAAACTTCAAGGTAGTTGTATTGCTACATCTTGCAACAACTAGACTATCCCACGATTATGGTATAGAACACAACAGACTAATGCACTTATATTCATTTGAAAATTTAATATCAAGAGATAACAATTGGCTTACTATAGTATTGAAGGCGTTTTATATGCTCTATCACCATGTCTCCATCCTTCATCCTCATGTTATACAACTCTTTTAGTAGGAACAGTTTCTTCACCACAGATGTAGATTAATACAAAGTCCCTAACATTTCCCACAAATCCTTCACCATACTTGTTACACCATTTTTTGTTCATCTAACCTGTTACTATTAGATGGACCTAATTACACCATGTAAGACCAATTTTAGCCTAATTAAAATTGTTTTCACTATGAAAAATAACTTAGTAAACCACATTTATTAAGTTTTTTATGGTCTAAATAGGAAACCCCATGAGGAAATATTAAATAAATCCACATTTGTTTGATTTTCCTCAAGGAATAATTAGTTAAACAACAGTTTAATTAATATTCCTGGTCACATTTAACCCAAAATAGGAAAAGTAATTAGATAAATTATTATTTATCTTATTATTTTCAAGGAATAATTATTTAAATTGTATTTAAATAATATTCCATGTTAAATTTGATTAAATCGCTCATAAATAATTAAATAAATCATTATTTATTTGATTATTACTCAACCACATCCTTAAAATAATAATAAAATCATTTATTTATTTATTATTTACAAATAAAGGGATTTGACCCATCAATTTCTTTTTCCCTCCAACAAATATAATAAAATATTCCATAAAAGTTGGATCTATAATTGGTTAATAATATTTTAATTATGTACCAATATCTAAACTAAATCAATATTTTGTTATAAATAGAAGGGTTTTTCCATTCACTCACTACCTTTTGTTGCCTAAAGATCACTATGGATCTATACTTTTGGTCTGACTTTGATCCACCATCATTGTCATATTTTGCTACCATTTTTCTTATGATCTCCCTTTGAGTTCCATTTTTGTCTGAGTTTTCTACACCATCAAGAGAGAGGGATTTTATTTCTGAAGTGCTAAGGACTTACAAGAACCCATCCTGTTGAGGAGGACTGGTAACATATTTGTATGTTCTCCTCCCAGGTGTCATAAATACAAAAATTCTTTAAAACATTCTTGTCTTGTCTATTGGATGCATGGAGCAAATCTTGCATTTATTTACTGTTTAATGTCTTTTAATGCATATATCTAGATTTTGCAGCATTTATCTTGGTCAACTAATTGTAAGTCTAAAGATATTGGTAGCCATATTTTTTGTTAGGGTTGTTTTTTATGCGCGGCTAAAGTGAGCCTTTTTTGTACACTTGCGATTAATTTTCATACTAACAATACTTTCTCCTAATAAATTCAACATATATGAATATGAGAGACACAATCATATTATGTTCTTCGCCTTCTAATCAAACTTCGCCCAGTATTTTGCTAACATTCCTATTGGTCTCGTACTTGGATATACATTGATCCATTGATATCTATCCACCAAAAAATCCTCCATCTGGAGCTTCCATAACTCAAAAATTTGTCGATCAAATTTGTCGATCTCTATTTTTACATTGTTCACCATCTTGTTTCACCACGAGACTCGATCCCATAGATCTCCCACTATAATAGTGTCTACCATAGGCCCAAGAAAAACTCCTCAGTAGCAAAGGTGTCCCCATGAAGTAAAAATAACTATGATACCAAATGTAGGTTTTAACTCTGTACAAAAATTTCCTTCAAATGAATTGTTGAAACAAACACAAAATACAATGGTGAGAACATAAAATAAATATACATAGAGATTTTCCCTTCGATTCCAAAACTAGGAATACCATATTTAATTTTCATTATATTCCCTTCAAGGTTACAATACATATTTATACATGTCACATCATTCATGCACCCCAATCCATTACCCCTGGATTAGTCCTCCCCTCTTAGAAAGTAATAGTTCCCATTGTGTTAAGTTCTTATAAGAGTTGAGGAAACTTTTGCTAAATTTATGTTCTAGTGAGCCATTGGTCTTGCTAAAGAAGTTGTCTAGCTTTAATAACTCAATATAGTTGTATGTTATATTGATTGGTGTTAAACACCATGTTAAGCAACCACATGGTGTATGAGAAAGATAAACACACACAACAAGAAACTCAACACACAATGAAGGATAAGCGTGTAGCTCTCTTATTTTTTCCATTATACATGATGTACATTTATAATACAATGGTGTGACTCTTGGTTTCACATTCCAAGGTCACTTGGACTCCATTGTGACTTTTCGCATTCCACACCTACCCATGTAGGATTAGGTGTTCCAACATCCCCCCTTAATCCGAAGGGGTATGTGTGAGTCCAAGAAAAGAGTTGTAATACAAATTTGCAAAGTATACATGGCAGCACTTGGGCTGAATCAACTCTCTGAAATGTTGGAAAAAAGAGGTGGTTTTAGGATGACCACAAACACTGGAACGCAAAACTTGTTGCAGTTCCCGGAACTCTTCCAAAACTGGCAAGAAGCTGAAGGCTTCTGCTAGAGGAATTGTCCCTCATAAAAAGGGAGACCTTCAACCTAAAAGAAGGGAGGTCTACTACCTGTGATGGTTTTAGGATTACCAACAACTCTGGAATGCTTGAAGCATTTCCTGGAACTCAACCAAAGCTGGCAAGAAGCTGAAGGCTTCTGCTAGAGGAAGTGTTCCTCATATATGAAAGGGAGACCTTCAACCTAAAAGAAGGGAGGTCTACTACCTATGCTGGTTTTAGGTTATCCACCAACCAAATATGATGGTTTAAGGTTGTCCACCAACCGAAGGCATGCTCATGGGCATCCGTGTCTCTGGCTACATCTCTGAATCTGGAATGACGAATTGTGGCTCAAGCTCGCTTGAACTGCTGGCTACAACTCTGA
This sequence comes from Pinus albicaulis, assembly GCA_034641835.2. Lineage (NCBI taxonomy): Eukaryota > Viridiplantae > Streptophyta > Pinopsida > Pinales > Pinaceae > Pinus > Pinus albicaulis. The sequence continues at coordinate 1,287,593,930 of CM076581.1, read as the reverse complement.
ACATGGAATGAGAGATTGTGGCTCAGGCTCGCTTGATCTGACGTCGAAGCTTGTACATGACCACCATTTTCCCCCCTGTCAGGGACAAGGTGAGATGATGGCGAAAACTCAACTTCAAGTTTGTTCAATATCCGTGAACAAGTTATAACATGTGTCTTAAACATCTTCTTGGCTGCTGATGCCCATTGCTAAGAAGAGATCCATCCAACATGAATCTTGGATATTGCAGGAGGCTAAGGCTTGTTTCTGAAGCATCTGTGTGAAGAATGAGTGTATCGACCACAGTGCTTGCATGGATGAAGATCAAAATAGTGATATTTCATATGGCCAACTCGATCACAGTGTTGGCATTTGACAGTTTGTTGTTGTTGTTGTGGAAGCGGAGCAAGATCTGGAACAACTGCAGGTGAACTGTCATACATGAATCTGGCACTCTGAAATATGATGGGCTTGGTGTAGTCTGGAATATGAAAGGACACATCCTTGTCATATCCAATACCAGTTATGTGCTTGTTGTGGACAAGCTCTTCCCAAGGTCCGATGATGGGCTTGAGAAGTGCAGGCTGAGCTGCTGCATCTGCATGTACATCTGCCCTAGTACAAGGAACTGAATGGGAATCAACTGCAACTTTACTGACTTGCTGTTGATGGGAGTCCTTCTCAATCTTCTGAACAGAAACAGGTTTAGAATGGTGACTCTTTTGTTGAAGTTCATCTTGTTGGAGCTGAGATTCCAACTGCAAAAACTCAATCTTTTCTTGTGCATCTTGCAAACAACTTTAAATGTTACAAAGAGCATTCTTGCTCATTTTTATCATGTCATCAACATTGGAATGAATGAGGTTATTCAACAACTTTAATGCCTCATTGATTTTAGCCATTTCAACAACTTAGGCTCAAAACAAATGAAAGGGTGTCAGCTTCAACTGAAAATGCACCTGTTTACAATGTGATTCAACTTCAAATACAAATGACTCTAAAGAATTTCCAACTATGGAAATCTCAAAGTACAAAGTGTGCTCCTCAAATTATGGAGGGCAGACTCACAAGCAACAATGACTTACATCAACAAATTTTCAACAACTTCAAATATCAATTGCAACTATGAATGAAGAAGCAATATAATTTCAGTTCAATACACCATAATTTCTACAAAAATATGCAGCAAAAACACTTGTGCAAGAGGCCTTTAAAGCAATTGATCTTTCTTCTTCAAAAGAGCTGTTTTGCACACAAAAAAACTCAACTCAACTCTACAAAAAGAGGGAGGTTCACAAGTTTGGATGCTTGACCTTGCTGCAGAATGCAATAGAGCTTAAGAGAAACTCCACAAATTGGAAATTTTGTGTTCAAACAATGAATGCCACTGCTGTTCAAAATGAGGACCAATTTGTCTTCACATGTCAATCTCTTTAGAAAAAGTCACCCTTATGTCAATGCCACAAATCTCAATGCAGAACTGCAATTTTCTCTATGTATTCAGTCCATTTTCTCTTCATTTCCTGATGTTCATTTTCTCTCTTCCTCTCTCTCTGCTATTTTTTTTTTTAATTAAAAAATAATTAAAAAAAGGGATTAATTGAAATGGGAATTAATTAAAGAGAGGGGGAAAGTAAACTTAGGGGAAATTTTTTTTTAAGAAATTAATTAAAAATTTGAAAGGGAATGGAGGGGGGGTTATTAAAATGGGGGGAGGGAATTAAATAAAAGAAAATTAAAAATTAAAAAACGAATTTAAAATTAGTAAGCGGGTTGAGTGAAATGCGGAAGAGAGTAGTGAGGGAGCGGCTTTGTGAGGGGGGTTGAGTGTATGGTTGAGAGGCCGAGGGCGGAGTGGCTAGGGTATGGGAATAGGCTAGAAAAGTTAAGGAGGGGCAGTAGAGCAGGGTAGGTCATGTAGGATTAGAGGGAGCCATGTGGTGGGCTGGGTAGTGGGTAGGGGAGTTAAGTTAGTGCAAGAGGGAAGCGTAAGGGGGAGGGACAACCGTGGAGAAAGGAGTGCAGCGTGAGGGGGCCGTTGAGCATAGATGTGAGCAAGGTAAGGTGCCATTAGGGGAAGCCGAGGGCTGTAGAGTAGTAGGGAGGGTCGTGCATGGGTTGGGCGAGCAGGTAAGAAGGATGGGTATAAGTGGTAAGGAAGGGGAGTGTTGGTAGAGCGTTGTTGTGAGTGGGTCGATGAGAAGGCCAAGAGGCCGATTGTTGCATAATTTTTTTTTATTTTTTTATTTTTATTAATATTTATTATTTTATTTTATTTTTATTTATTTATATTTTATATAACAACAGAGAGGTGAGGGAAATTTGTAGAGTCTCCAACAGAAATTTTTATGAATTTTAGGAGAAGTTTTTAGAAATATACAGCAAAAGAATTTGTAGAAACTTCTAGAGTTGGGGAAAAAATTAATTTTCTTAGTAGCAGAAAATGAGAATGTAGAATTTTCCAGAAAATTTCAGCAGTAAAACCCAGAAATTTCTTCAAAAAATCACTATAAACAATTTTTCCAGCAGCTCTCTAAAACTTGTGCAAAAATTTAAAAGCATGCAGCGGAAATAGCAGAATAATGTGCAGTGAGAAAACCTACAGAATGCCCCCCAAATTCTGCTTTTCTCCAAGACGAAATTTTTCAATGTTGCATCTTCTAAATGTGGCAAAATGACTGCTGCAACAATCTCTGAGTGCTGCAAAAATTATCATAATTTTTGCAGACATGCACAAGCCATAAACACAAATGGCTCACTCAATTTTGAGCTGGTTATGAACTTCTCAGCTTCGATACCATGTTAAACACCATGTTAAACACACACATGGTGTATGAGAAAGATAAACACACGAGAAAGATAAACACACACACACAATAAACTCAACACACAATGAAGGATAAGTGTGTAGCTCTCTTATTTTTTCCATTATACATGATGTACATTTATAATACAATGGTGTGACTCTTGGTTTCACATTCCAAGGTCACTTGGACTCCATTGTGACTTTTCGCATTCCACACCTACCCATAGAAGATTAGGTGTTCCAACAATTGGTATCCTTGATTTTGGTTTCCATGATATGATCTACTATGGCTTGCTCAATTTAGTTGGGATTGAATTTTGTAAGGGTCGAATGTTCAACCATTATTGAGCTATCTATAAAAGGCAATAAATATGGTTAAAGGAGCTCCACAATAAATACTCGATGCAAGCCAAGGAAAGGATACATACTCAATTCAAATGCATTTTTATCCACATCCTTTATGATGGTTTAAGGCCATATCATAGTGGTTTGAACTTCGTCCAAGGGCTTGTTAGGCATACTTTATGTAAACAAAACCACACCTTGTCACAAACTATAAACTTTTGTGGAACTTGACATTGGTCTTATTTTTGCATGCACTTCTTCTTGGTCTTATACAAGATATTATGAACCTATTATTCAAGGTGTTGTAATCGTTCAACAAACTTCACTTGATATGCCCTAGTCTAAATATGAGATCACTCTATTAATGAATATGCAACTAGTAAAGCCACATCAATAGCGACTAATGATTAGAACCCCAAACACACCTGAAAATGACTATGACCAATAGAGTTATGGAGATCTCTATTATAACCATGTTGAACATATGGAAGTCTCTCAGCCCATGTATATGGATTTTTGACCTGGAAGTGCAGATACACCCTTGTAGGAAACAAAAATATATCTATATACCCTTATACAGGCTTGTCCACCTACATATGTTCTATAGAGAAAACTCGTACTGAAGCTATGGTGGTCGCAGTGGCCTTCTCTTCAAATCCTAACTAAACCATGAAGAGGAGAAACTTGGAAATATAAGAGAATTAAATTTTGCATTGTTTCACTAAGATTAATGATTTCTAGTGCTCAAAAATACCTCTAGCATCTTGTAGAGCTAATACCCAAAAATAACAATGCCACTATGGGGTTGAGAATGATAAACAACATGATGTTTCCACATATATGGTTTTTCTATAAGAACATCACAAAATTTGAGTGGGACAACATCACACAATGCCTCATTTTGGAAAGGCTTGATGTTGTAGAATAGATGACACTATTGGCTGATGCACATGTCTTTTCCTTGGCTCAACCATATAATGGTGTATGGTTAGGGGTGTGACATTGTTAATAACATCATTATTCTGACAAACTCAACAAATATTACATTCCTTGTGCTCCTCTTGCTAATAATAAAATGTAGTGGGTCCCATTCATCCACATTTATGAGTGGAAGAGGCATTACCCCTCTTATGGTTCCTTTGGTTTGATCATTACAACCACAATGGTAGCAGTGGGTTTTACTGTTAGGTCCCTATAATAATAGTGTATTCCCCTTATTGTTATTGTTAGTGTAGCCCCCTATTTTTATTGTTGTGCCCCGAAGAATCCCACTATTGTTATTGTTGTTCCTTTAAATTATTATTGTTATGTAGGCTCTGATTATATTGTGACCCCTTAGACTCCTATACATTCCAAGGAGGTCTTATCATTTGTATCATCCAGGAATTGTTCATATATGTAATGTAAAGGAGGTTTCCCCCTCAAAGGAGTTTATTTTTAAGTCATTGATAGATCTTTTCTTCTCTTTTGTGAGCTCTTTGCATAACATTTGATATCAAAGCTTTGGATTCTAGGGTTTCACTTCTTCAAACATGTCATCTTGGAATTTTCTCTATAAATTTGTATATGATGCTTCAAAAGCTGAAATTACAACCATGTGGAGCTGAAATACTAGTGAAATTTGTGTAAATTTTATATTTTGGTTAGCTATATTTTCGGAGATGATTTAGAGGAAGTTAGGGTTTGTGCAGGCTCCATAATTGACCTAGGGAAAATTGTCATAACTTTCTCTCCGAGAATCGAATTTGAATTTCTTAATAAGAAACTTAAAGCATATGGAATTCAGTTTTTTGTATATCATTTTCAGGGTCAAAGGTTGAAGTAGTGACATGTGGAACTCTGTACAAGTTTGCTCTACTGAACTAGTCGATAATCAGGTCATCATGTGAGATTGGGCATAACCATTCCTTGAAGAATGAAATATTAGTTTGACTTGTAGGGTTGGAAAAATACTCATAGGGTTATCACAAGACAAAATTTCAGAGCTTGGAGATCTGAAATTATAGAGATACAACAGTTTCAATGTCAAGATCCTAAAAAACAAGAAAAAGGTGTGTAATTTTTTAAAATTTTGCATAAATTTTGATTCAAAAAATAGTTTGTAGTGATTCAAAGGGAACATAGAAGCATATAAATCATTTTTTTATTCCTAAATAAAAAAATGGACAGACCTAGTAAACAACCAGAAAGATCTTCTATGACTCATGAAGAAGAGGAAAATGCAAGATGATTTATCAAAATTACTAGACGAATTCAGAAAATTTCACTCTCACAAAGAGTAACCAAAGATGAATTGGAAGTGATGATGAATGTTAAGATGGATGGTTTAAAAGGGAACATGGATTTTTTAGAATAAAAAAAATACTAACACAAATTTTCTAAAGAAGGGTTTGAAAATGGAATTCATTAAACCTTGAAATGTGGAAGGTGCATTAGTAAGGCCAAAAAGCATCACCAAACATTCATAATGACCCTCATGAGTTATGAAAGTTGTTTTTGGAATGTCTTCAATATTCATTCTAATTTGATGATATCCTAAACAAAGATCCAAATTGGTGAAGTAAATTTCTCCATGTAATTCATCCAAAAATTCATCAATGACAGGAATGGGAAATTTATCTTTAATAGTGAGCTTGTTGAGCTTCCTATAGTCTGGAAACATACGCTATGATCCATCCTTCTTGTGCACCAATACTACTAGAGAAGAGAAAGAAATTTGATTAGGTTGAATTATACTATCCTCTAGCATTTATGCAACCATATGTTCAATTTCACTCTTTTGGGAATAGGGATATTTGTATGGTATGATGTTTGGAGTAACACTTCATGGAATCAAATGAATAACATGATCTTGATCACGAATAGAGGGGAGGCCTTTGGGAGTCACAAATACCTTGGAATGATTGTCCAAGTATTTTTGGAGATCCAAATAAATAGATGATTTCGATGTTTGAACCTCTAGTGAGCATAATTGTGCAAGTATGCCTTGTTGTTCTTTATTCATAAGGTTTTTCATGCCATTAGAGATGATTATATTTATTGGTTTCCCTATGATACCCCTTAATTCAATAGTATTTATGTCCCAAAAATATTTCAAGAAAAGTTCCTAAAAATTAAAAATTATTGTCCCCAAACATTATAACCATTGGACTCCTAGTACAACATCAATACCACCCATTGGAATGGAAAGCATCGGAATACTCTATACATATAACCCCATGGTCATCTTGATATTATGGCACTTTCCAAAGAAATTTATAGTTCTTACATTTATAACTATCACTTGACACTATGATGCTAGATATAGGAAGCAATTCAATTTCTTGGCTATCTTACATTGAATAAAATTATGGGCACTACCTGAATCAATCTAAACTATTACATATTTCTTCTTGATATATCCTTCTACCTTTAGAGTTTGAGGAGTGGTAATTCCTGCCAATGCATTACAAGATATGGTCAGATTCATTTCTTGTTTCTCTGGGGTTGGTTCCTAGTGTATATCCTCCTCTTTTGATGTTTCTTATTCCTTTTCTTCCTCCCATTCACAATGTATCTAGAATAATTTCTTCTCATCACAATTATGACCTTTAGTGTAGTTTCTATCACATCTGTAACAAAGCACTTTTTCTCTTTTTTCTTCCAATTTTTTGGTGTCAACCTTGTAGGTTGTGAAAGACTAAAAGCAACAACACTTCCATATATATAGTTGTGAGTGGTAGACTTCCTTGTTGCTATAATTTTTCTTTCAACGTTTCTTGCCACCCTGAATACCTTCTCCAATGAATCAGGTTCCAAAAGGAAAACCTCATGTTGGATGTTATCCTTTAAAGTCCCTATGAAGACATCAATCCTATGCTCATTTGGAATATCAATTACCCAAATATTCAATTTTTGGAAGTCTTAAATGTGCTCTGCCTTGAATCCTTTTGTTTGAGATTATCATTTCGCTAAAGAAGGTGTTTCTCTTTGTATCTTCATAATGTGCTATCATTTCCTCCGTAAAAATTGACCAGGTGAAAATTGGTTTATGAGAACAAATCCATATACTCCATAAAAAATTATTGGGTTCTAAATATAAATATGTAATACGTACCTTTTTTGAGAGTTGCACATCCTGTAGATCAAAATATTTCTCCATCTGTAATATCCATGTTACCAGGTCCTTGCCATCAAACTTCCTCATATCTATCTTTGGAATATATTAGGTCTTCAACCAAAAGTTAAAGTCTCTAAATCATGATTAATATTCATTTTTTCCTCATCATGAGTTTCATGTAATACCCTGTTTCCATTAGGAAGCATTTATTGTAGCAACTTTGTCAAAGCTTCCTTCAAACCTTCCATTTCTTCTTTTAAACCATCCTTAAAAGCTTCCATTTCTTTATGATATACTAATATAAAACAATTATTGGAAGGATCATGCTCAACATGTTGACAGGGTGCTCAAACTATTGGAGGAGAAACAATTATATGCAAAAAACTCCAAATGTTTCTTTGGAGTATAGGAGGTCGAATATTTGGGTAATATTGTAACTCGTGAGGGTGCTAAGATTGACCCTAAAAAAATTAAAGAAATTAAGAAATGGAAATCCCCACAACCATAAAGAATCTTCGAGGATTTCTCTAGTTGAAAGGGTATTATCGCAAGTTTGTTAAGAATTATGGGAGAATCGTAGCACCTCTAACAACATTACTGAAGTAATATGAATTTTCTTGGAGTCCATAAGCAACTGAGGCCTTTGAACATATTAAAGAGGCAATTTTCCAATCACTAGTCTTAGCTACGTCAGACTTTATAAAAACATTTATTGTGGAATGGATGCTTCAGGAAATGGAATTGGTGTTGTTTTAATGCAAGAAGAAAAACCCATTGCTTTTGAAAGTCATCCAATAAAATGTTCAAGTATTTACACAAACCTATTTATGAGAAGGAAATGTTGGCAATACAACAAGCACTAAAGAAATGGTGACCTTACCTAATGTGAAGACACTTCAAGGTAAAAATAAATCATGATAGTCTTAAATACTTTTTGAAACAAAGATTATCTTCAGAAGAGCAGCAAAAATGGGTCACAAAGATGTTGGGTTATGACTTTGAAATCATCTACAAAAAATGGAAGCAAAATGTTGTTGCAGATGCACTATCAAGAAAGGATGAGGATATGTATGCATTGATTTGTGCCATTTCTAATATCCAACCCGATTACATAACCAAATCAAGGGATGAATGGAATAATGACGAAGAGTTATGGACACTCATTCAAAATTTGCAACAAGATCCTAGTACATTTGAAACAATGTTACCGATGAAATAGGTAACCGCAATGTTACCTACTTTTTTTTAGTAGCATAAAAAGCACCCGATTTTGAAAAGTGGTGATGCAGAATCACCACTTTTTTTTTTGTGCACATTTTTGACACTCTAATATTTTTATTTATGAAGTATGAATATTTGTTTTAAAATGTTATTGATTTTCATGCTAATTTTGAAATGTATTGATGCAACATCAACTTTTTTTTTTAGAGCAGTGATTTTCATGCTAATTTTGAAATGTATTGATGGAGCATCAACTTTTTTTTTTTTAGAGCGGTGATTTTCATGCTAATTTTGAAACGTATTGATGTTGCATCAACCTTTTTTTTTAGAGTGGTGAATTTCATGTTCGTAATAAAACACAAAACTTAGATAAAAAAAAGTATATAAAAACAATTAAAAAAACCAATAAAAATGTAAAAAAAAACAAAAATAGCTTGTAAAAATAAAAAAAATTAAACAAAAATAAATAAATAAAAACAAAAATATTTGAAAATTATATCAAAGGAAATGACAAAATTTGAAAAAAAAAAAAACACATAATTTAAAGAAAAAAAACAAAAATTGACCAAAAAAATAAAATAAAAAAACATCAAAAACGTTTTTTTCTAAATTATTAAAAAAAAACCATATAATAAAATATATATATATATATATATATATATATATATATATAAGAATTAAAAATAATTAAAATTACAAAATTAAAATTTAGATAAAAATAAAAAAAAAATTAAAAATTTAAATTAAAAAAATAATAATAAGAAGAAAAAAAATACAAATTTTAAAATTAACAAAACAAACAAATTAAAAAAAAACAATTAAAATTGAAAAAGAAAATTAAAATAAAAGAATTAAAATAAAAAAAACTATCATTAAAAAACAAAAAAAATGAAAAAAACCACGTGCAAATAATTTAAAAAATATATATATACATAAATTTAGTGTTTTTTTTTTAATGAAACAATTTATAGAATTTAATCTATAATATTAAATATAAAAGAAAAATTAAACAAATTGAATTTAAAATTAAAAAATTGAATTAAAAAAATAATTTTAAATCTTTTGAAATTAAAAAAATCAAATAAAAATTAAAATATTAAAAATAAAAAATAAAAATAAAAATAAAATCAAATATTATATATATATATATAAATTTTAAAACAAAAAAAATAATAAATTAAAAAAAAAAATAGAAACAAAATTAAAAAAAAAACAAAGCAGCTTTTATTTTAAATAAAAAAATTAAATTATTAAAAAAAAATTATTAAAAAAAAAAAATTTAAAAAAAATCAATTAAAAAAAAAAATTAAAAACCTGACGGCAAGGGGGTTATGGTGGCGGGTGGCGCGTCAGCCGGGCGCCGCCGGCCGCCTGAGGCTACAATGGGCGGGAGGTCGTGGCAAGAGCCGCTTCAGTAGAGTCGCCTTCTCGGCGCCCCGGCACCTGCCAGGGCCGGCGAGATTCGCCTTCATTGGTGTCAATCTCGGCGGCGCCACGTGCCGCCCGCTCGCCACTCACCACCACCAACCCCCACTACCCATCAGTTTTTTTTTTTTAAAAAAAATTTTAATTGATTTAAAAAAAAAAAATTATAATTTTTTTTTTCAATTTAATTTTTTTATTTAAAATAAAAGCTGTTTTGTTTTTTTTTTTTTTTTTTTTTTTATGTATTTTTTTTTATTTTTTGAAATATATTTATTAAATTTTGTTTTTTTTTATTTAATTGATTTATTTATTTATTTTAATTTCATAATTTTTCTTTATTATTAAGTTTTATGTTTAGGTTTTTAGTATAATTTTATAAAATTTAATAAATTTTGTATTTTTTTTAAATTTATTTGGATTTAATATTGTCTTTTAAATGTTTTACTTTTTTATTAATTTTTTTTGTTAATTACATAAAATTTTTATATTTTTTTAATTCAATTAAAATTGTGTATTTAAAATTAGATTTTTTTAAAATAAACTTAATTTTAATTTGTTTTTAATTTTTTTTATTTAATATATATATATATATATATATATATATATATATATATATATATTTCAATTTTCCATTTTTAATTGATTTTTAAAGTTTTTAAAGTTTTTCTTTTAACAATGGTTTTATTTTTCTTTTATGTTTAAAATTTATTTTTTCTTTCAAAATTTATTTGTTTATTCATTTATTTATTAAAATTTAATATTTTTGTTTTTAAATTTAATTTGTTATTTTAATATTTTTTTTTTTAAATTTAATAAAATCTAATATATATACATATTTTAATTTAAGTTCATATATATATTTTATTTTTTATAATTTAAATTTAATTTATTTTTTATAGTTTATTTGTTTTTTTAATATATATTGTTTTAAATTGAATATTTTCATTGTATTTTATTTTTATTTTTTACTTTTAATTAATTTTTCATTTTTTTACTTTTAATTTAAATAATGTTTTTTTTTTTTTAACTTAATATATTTCCTTAAATTTAATTTTTTTTTAATTTTTTTTTAATTTAATAAGCATTTTCTTTTCTTTTTTAAATTTAATTTCTATATTTTATTTTTTAATTTCCTTCTTTTTTTCACCCTTTTTTTTTTATTTAATATTTTTATTTTGTTTTTTTTAATTTTTTAATGTCTATATTTTCTAAATTTTTATCTTAAATTTTTATTTTTTTTTATTTTTTTTTCCCTTAAAATTTAGGTTTTTTTTAATGTTTGAATTAAAATTTTTATTTTGTTTTTATTTTTATTTTTTTTTAATCTTCATATATTTTTAAATTTTAAGCTTTTAAATGTTTTTATTTTTTAAATTTACTTTTTTTCTTAAATTTTAGGTTTTTTTTTAATGTATGAATTTAAAAAATTAAAAAATGTTATTTCTATTTTTAAAAATGCCAAAAATATGACAATTTTTTTTTTGTTATTCCAGCATCAACTCGTTTTGTATTGAGGGTGTTTTTTCAATTCTTTTTCCAAGAAACAATTTTGTTTTTAGCATAATTTTATAAAATGTTGAAATTTGACCTTAAAAAAAAAACCAAATTCGTTCTCGAATACACTTTTTTTGTTTTTTGGGTGTTTTTTCATGTTTTTTGAGTCTTTTTGGGCTAGAGTTCCCATTTTGAGGTCAGGTTACCTATTTCATCTGTAGGTGTTTTGATACATTTAGGTGGAAAAAAGATTTATTATGGTATAAAGTTAACTTATATCTTGGTAAGAATTCCCAACTCAAGAAAAATATTATTTTGGAATTGCTCATCTCCCCTTCAGAAAGGCACTCAAGATTTTTAAATACTTACCATAGGGTCAAGAAGGATTTTTTTAGGATGACCTTAAACATAATATTCAGATTCTTGTGGCAAAATGTTTAGTTTTCCAACAAAATAAAGTTGAGTCAATTAAGAACCAGGGTTTATTACAAACTTTAGTCATTCCAAGTCATCGTTGAGAGGAGGTCCCAATGGATTTTATCACATGTTTACACAAGTCTGAAGGAAAGAGTGTCATCATGGTGGTATTTGATAGACTTACCAAGTATGCACATGCTTGCACATTATCTCATCCTTTTAAACATAAGATCCCATTTTTATTGGAAATTTTTGGACATAATTATTTTCTTGTCTTGGTACTCAATTAGCTCATAGCTCATATTATCATCATCAATCTGGTGGGGAAAATAAGATAGTGAACAAATGTTTGGAAGAATATTTTAGTTGCTTTTTATTTTATAAAAAAACACAATGGGTTAAGTGGTTACCTCTAGTTGAATGGTCATAATAATTCCTTCCATATTGCAACAAAAATGACCCCATTTATAGCATTGTATGGATATCATCCACCATCCATCACGTCACCTTTTTGAAAAAATTCTAAGGTTCAAGTAGTGGAAGACCACATCAAGCATCAATAACAAGTTCTCCAACTCTTAAAGGATATCCTCACTCTGGCGCAAACTTAAATTAAAGAATAGGAAGATCAACATCGTAGTGAAAGAATGTTTGATGTAGGCGACTGGGTAGTTTTACAACTACAACCATAAAAAAAACATTTCCTGCAAGAAAGCTAAGAAGGATAATAAATTATCACCCAAGCACTATGGTCCTTACAAGGTGTTGCAAAAGATTGGTACTATGGCATACAAATTAGATATTTTTTCATCTTTCCGAATAAACCAAGTTTTTCATGTTTCATGCTTAAATAAGGTTATCGGTGACAAGCTCCCAGTTCAAATAGTGTTGCCAGAACTTGATGAAGGAAAAATCATATTTGAGCCTGAAACAGTCAGGAAAACAAGAACCCGACAACTTTGGAATCAATTAATTTCAGAGTATCTCATTAAGTGGAATAACTTACCCGCTGAAGATTCCACATGGGAGGATTAAAATTTTATACAGAAGCATTCTAAACTATTCAATCATTGATGGTAACACTTTTTTGAAGGAGAGGGGCATGTTAGGTCCCATTAATACTAGTGTATTCCCCTTATTTTTATTGTTAGTGTATCGGGCCCTAATTTTATTGTTGTGCCCATATATCCCCCATGTTGTTATTGTTGTGCCTGATAGAAGACCACTATTGTTATTGTTGTTCCCTTAGATTATTATTTTTATGTAGGCTCTGATTATATTGTGACCCCTTAGACTCCTATATATACCAAGGAGGTCTTATCATTTGTATCATCCAAGAATTGTTCATTTATGTATGTAAAGGAGGTTTCCCCCTCGAAGAGGTTAATTTTTAAGTCATTGATATATCTTTTATTCTATTATGTGAGTTGGTTGCATAACATTTACATCGATGATATGTTTTCTTTTATTTTACTTGAATCAAAATCTAAGATGAAGTTTGATTTTTTTTCTTTGAGCTTGGCTAACAATGATTGTTTTGAGAAAAATTCATTGGTGTTGTACCAAGGTCTTATATGGAACGCACACCACTTTCTGGTGTCTTTCATCAATTCCAATCAACATTCTTTACTAATGGCTTGGTTTGGTCTTCTGAATATTTGTTTTCCTAGTTTTTTCCTCTATTTTGCAAGTTAGGGTTTCATTTACCATGCTTTTGTTGTTGTGTATTTGCATAACCAAATTCCCACATATCCCTTTGCTTGAACTTCTACTTGATTTTAATTAGAAAACTATAAGTGACTTCTAGAGAGGTGATTTCTAAGGGATCCAACTCTATTTGGATATACCCACGTCTCTCAGGATCTTGAATACCAATTTTTTAGGACAAATTATGAAATATGTTGGTATAATATATAATTTTTTGATATCTCTCTTGATGCCAAATTTTACTTTTTAATAATTCACCATCTTATCCTCTAGTAGGGTACAATTCCTCCTCGATCTCATCCACAAATTCCACCCCATTTGGTTCTTTCTTGAAATGCATAGATTCATCTATGATGTATCTCTCCCAATTACTTGAATTCCACCAAGCTTTGACATGGAGAAGGGTTTTAAGGAGCATGAAACTAATCTTTTGGCTATCATTTTTTTTTGGATAGAGTAATAAATCTTGAGTAGGTTCAACCATTACTATAAGGAATTTTCATATATCTAGTCTTAAAATAATGGGATATCAAAATTAACTTGTACCTGGAGGGACATCACACCTCTGATTTGGTTGTTTGATAAAGATTATTATGTTGTTATTAACAGTTGTTGAAGGATTGAGAGAAGTTGTCAATCATCTCAATTCTTTGTTTTATAAAAACTTCCTTAAGCAACATGTTAAAAATTACTCTTACTTCGTCATTTCTCTTCTCTTTCGTCATAGGAGGTTAGTTGGGCTACTAAGAGTGGTTGTCTTCAAGTGAACTAGCTTGAGGTCTAACTCTATATACCTTAGCCTTGTGAGGACATGCACTCAGAAACCACAAGGTGAATATTTCTTTGAAGTCATTAATTTGAATTGCATAAATGCATAGAAAATAACATATATGAAATAATATGAAAAATAACTTAATTATTCACATTGTATAGAATTTACAAATCCATATTTATATTATTTATAAATTCCTCCTCATTCTCATTTTGCTTCACAATATTTGATTTATTTTATTATTTTATTATTAAATACATAAATAGATACTTTGGTTTATCAAAATTATAAACTTGTAACCCAAAAATAATAAAATAATAGAAATTAACCATTTTCATTTCATGGAAAAGATAGATGAGCAACAATTTACACTTTGATCAAATATAGGAGAAAATAAAAGTTAAACCTCCAAAATTATTGCATATCTATATACAATTAACAATAATTTTGAAGTGATCTTATTGTCTTATCCTTTAGTAATTTAAATATATATTTTATAAATAAAGAAAAAATAAAAATAATATTTATGTGACAAGTTGCTTGAGATTCTCAACTCATTTTTATAAAATTTAATTCAATAAGACCCTACACAAATTAAATAATTTTTAATTTTTAATTTATTCAAAACAAGAGATATCTCTCAAAGACTTATATCTCTATCTCTAATATATATATATAAACTTATAATTTATTAAAAAATAAAAACTTTTTAATTATGAAATTCAATAGGAACTAAACCCTACTAAATAGTTTATGATTTTTAATTTATTCAAAACAAGAGATCTCTATCAGAGACTTACATCTCTATCTCTAATATTAAATTTAAGAAAAAAACATCTAAAATATAGCAAAATATATATAATTTATCATTTAATTGCAAATTTATAATATTTTTTAAATTTAAATCTATAGCTTATTAAGAAATAAAAACTCTTTAATTTTGGAATATATAATTTATTAACGGAAAGTTAAAACAACTCTTGATAAACAAAATTAATATAAAATCATTTTTATAGCTCTTCAAATAAGTAAAATCACGTAACAGAAAAATAAAAACTCTTGTAAAATTAATGTAAAATCATTTTTATAACTCTTCAAATATACAAGATCCGTTGAAGTAAAAATGAAAATAAAGTAAATTGAGAAATACAACCGTTGAAGTAAAAACGTAAATAAAGTAAATTGAGAAATACAAGGAAGACAGCCGTGCACGGAGAAAATTCAGATGATCATACCGAAAGTCAAGGATATGCGCCTTTCCAACAAAAGCCTCAGAGGCAACTGCAAATTCACAGGGTTTCGAGTAACTACAAGTCATTCATTATTCAACAGGTTCAGCGCGTAAAACCCATATTCACTCAACATTTTTCATGAAATGCTTCACGCGCTCTCCGATTTACAGTAATATGAAACTAAACAAGAGCCAGCAGTTATTCTTTACACGCTCTGCAATCCAGAGTAATTAGAAATTGAATAATAGCAAGCCACTTTGCAGGAGGAGAGAAAGATGATACAAGATTCTCTAAATTTATTTGGATGGCAGTTTTTGGGATCAAGTAAAAAATTTAGTAAAAGCTTTAATTATCGAACTTTTAATAGCTTTTAAATATGCCAAAATCTACAATCAAGATAAAATGCCCTTAATCAAGTGGTCGTGGTGGTAGTAGAGGCATATCCAATTCCATGGCGTGTGGTGGGAAACATAAGAAACAACGAACTGCCCACAAACCCTGCTATAAGTGGAAGGTTAATCACCAACTGCTTCGCATCAGCCCGAACATTCGAATAGTAACAATTCACAATATCGGAATTCATGAGGGCCACAGCACCAAATACCACAACAGACAACACAGAGTGCACGAAATCAAGAAAAGTGAGCTTGTAAGAAGATAGATTCACCGTCTTGTTGATCTGTGAATTTAACGTCCAGAGTCCTTTTGAAGTGACGATCCCGTAATATAACGTGCCGTCCGACGCCCTGTAGCTATCGGTGAAGGAAGCGAAGGAGCACAAAAACGCGCAGAAGCCTAAAAGAAAGCCCGTCAAA
Organism: Pinus albicaulis; assembly: GCA_034641835.2. NCBI lineage: Eukaryota > Viridiplantae > Streptophyta > Pinopsida > Pinales > Pinaceae > Pinus > Pinus albicaulis. The sequence goes on along the minus strand of CM076581.1, from coordinate 1,287,577,618 downwards.
TATTTATTGGAGGTGTAGCAGGTGCCTCCGTTACTGAGAGTTGGGGACAGAACTTGGAAAATAAGGACCGTTGTGGTGGGAAGCAGTTTGATGAGATTAGCGGAGCTTGAAAATATATTGTCCAGTAGAGTCTCTAACGTAGATTTAGTGGTGGTGGTGGTGGCCTCGGCTCTTAGTGGTGAAGCTTCTAGCCGGGCTGATTCACCCACTGTTCTGGCCATTGCGCTAGCCATTGAATACACCTGCTTAGTATTTTTGCTATGCGGCCTTCTTGATTTCGCTCGCGTTTGACGAGAGATTGAAGGCACTCGTGGTAATTTATAAGGATTGACATCCACCTAACTCTAGGTATTGGCACATATATTCTGTGAAATTTTTCAGAAAATTTTTAGGATATATTAAATTGCTTGGGATTGCGATTTGATTAGTGGCGGCTGGATAAATGGAAATCTTTTGCGTGTGGGAATCGAACCGTTGAATGGCTCATTCCGAGCATTGAAATTGGGGTAATTTGACTTAGACGCGATCAATAATTAAGCGAAAGCAAAAACCAGTTGAGGGAGATTTTTTTGTTTTTTATGTAAGCTTTGTTTTTCTACTCAATGTTGGAAATAGTAATCACTCCCCCAATACTTAATGTTGGAAATAGTAATCACTCCCCAATGTATATAATGTATTGTGAGTTAGGAATTGGAGTAATTTGATTTAAACGCGATCAATAATTAAGCGAAAGAAAATATCAGTTGAGGGAGATTTTTTTGTTTTTTATATAAGCTTTGTTTTTCTACTTAATGTTGGAAATAGTTATTTCTCCCCCAATACTTAAGGTTAGAAATAGTAATTTTCTAATTATTGTTGGAAATAGTTATTATTCCCCCAATACTTAATGCTAGAAATAGTAATCACCCTCCAATGTATATAATGTATGAAAGTTAGTGTGAGTTAAGTATATATTTGGAAAAGTTTAACAAGTTAGTGTTAGTTGGAGTTAAGTGTATATTTGGAAAAGTTTAATTTAGAAACAGTTAACCTTTTTATTAGAAACTTTATGATTTCATATTTAGTATTATACTTGTGATTGGGTCATTATGAAATGTATGAAGCCAAAAGAGCCAAATGCATATGTGAGAAGTATTTTTGAATAGAAGTGTTGTTTTTTCTTCTTTTTCATTTTTATCAGTGAATTTATCTTTTTTCTTTTTATTAATGAATTTAAAATTTATAAATTCTAAGAATATTTTGAAAATTTTGTGTCTAGATGTGCTTTAGAAATTCTAGTATGAGAGCTATGTGTGATTCTAGAGTTTACATTGTATCTCTTGAAATAAAAATAAAAATAAAAATAAATTGTATTATAATAAAAAATAAAATTTAAAAAGAGAGAATTAGAAGTTAATAAAATATTCCAACATGTTGCTTAAATCAATTATTTGAACATTTATGTTCATTAATTTATTGGATATCAACCCTCTATATGTTAAAATAAAATATTTTCATATAATAAAATATTAAATGAAAAAAATGTAATTGAAAGCTAAAAAATAAAATGAATAATATATCAAAGTACTTCCTAATATTAGGAATAATAAGAGAGATATGGGTAATTCATTCAAGTCAATCTAAAATCAATATGTGACTTTTAAAAATATGCATAACAATAAAATGATAGAATCCACAACAACAAAATACTGATTAGAGACAACATAATACAAGACAAAGATTAAACAAACAACAATGGAGAAAAATTCACAGGCTTACATTAGATGGCACGCTTTGCCTTGCATGCATGCTCAAGCTAAGGAAAAGTACACTTTTATATATGATGGAAAGAGCTTTAGAATTTTCTACATGTGTTTTTCATGATTGCACAATCAATGGACAGTGGGAAGTCAGCAGTAGTCGGCGTGGATGATGGAGTTAGTTGAGAAGTCGGTGTTGGCGTGCGTGGTGACTGTCGACATCAACGTTAGCGGTGATGGCTTCACATTTAACATTATCCTACTTAAATCCAAATGAAGAGCCTTGAATCAAGTCACACGAAGTGTTATCATGCCTCTACATAACTCATGTTTATTTCTTGGTAAAATATTAGTGAGCATATCAACAAGGTCCCTATCTCTAGGGATATTTTCCAAGAATAATTTTCTTTCCTCCAACACATGTTGGATCCAAGGTACCTTAAGTTAATGTGCTTAGCTTTTGAATGAAATTTTGGGGTTTTTGCTAAGTGAATGGCACTCTGACTATCACAATATAGCACATACTTTTCTTGCTTTATTCATATCTCTCCTAGGAATCGTTGTATCCACAACATCTCTTTACAAGCCTCTATTGCAATTATGTACTCTGACTCTGTTGTAGAGAGAGTTACTATTATTTGTAGCCTTGACACCTAAGGTATCGATGAACCTGCAAATGTATACAAATAACCTATAGTGGACTTTTTGGTGTCCATATATCCAACCATATATGCATCTATAAATTATTCAAGCACAATATCATTATGACCAAAACATAAACAACAATGACTAGTACTCTTGAGATACCTCAAAATCCATTTTACTTCTTACCAATGTTGTTTGCCTCAATTGGATATGCAATGTTTGGTCGTGTACATACCATGGAATACATCAAGCTGCCAATTGCTAAAGCATAAGGAATCTTGTTGATTTCTTCATTTTCCTTGCCATCATTAGGACATAACTCAGTACTTAGCTTTAATTCGGTTGCAAGGGGTGCACCAATTGGTTTGGTATCCTTCATATTAAACATGTCAAGTACATTCTTGATATATTTTTCTTGTGACAACCACAACCTTTGGTTTTTATTGTCGCGCATATTTGTCATGCCAAATATTTGTTGTGTTGGACCCAAATCCTTCATTTCAAATTTTTTGCCTAAATCTTTCTTCAACCTATTGATCATATTCTTATCATGACCAAGTGTATATTTGGAAAAGTTTAATTTAGAACAAGTTAACAGTTTTATTAGAAACATCACGATTTCATATTTAGTATTATACTTGGTTGGGTCATTGTGAGATGTATGAGGCCAAAAGAGCCAAATACATATGTGAGAAGTATTTATGAATAAAGGTGTTCATCTTTTTTCCTCCTTTTTCTTTTTATCAATGAATTTTTCTTTTTTCTTTTTATCAATGAATTTAAAATTTATATAGATGATAAATTCTAAGAATATTTTGAAAATTTTGTGTCTAGATGTACCTTAGACATTCTAGTATGAGAGCTATGTGTGATTCTAGAGTTTACATTGTATCTCTTGAAATAAAAATAAAAATAAATTTTACTATAATAAAAAAAAAGAATTAAAAAGAGAGAATTAGAAGTTAATAAAATATTTCAACATGTCGCTTAAATCAATTATTTGAACATCTATGTTCATTAATTTATTGGATATCAACACACCCTCTATTGTTAAAATAAAATATTTTAATATAATAAAATATTAAATGAAAAAAATGTAATTGAAAGCTAAAAAATAAAACAAAGAATATATCAAAGTACTTCCTAATATTAGGAATAATAAGAGAGATATGGGTAATTCATTCAACTCAATCTAAAATTAATATGTGACTTTTAAAAATATGCATAACAATAAAATGATAGAATCCAACATAACAAAATATTGATTAGAGACAACATAATACAAGACAAAGATCAAACAAACAACAATGGAGAAAAATTCACAAACTTTACATTAGATGGCACGCTTTGCCTTGCTTGCATGCTCAAACTGAGGAAAATTACACGTTTATATATGAGGGGAAGAGCTCTAGAATTATCTACATGTTTTTTCATGACTGCACAATCAATGGACGGTGGGAAGTCGGCAGTAGTTGGCGTGGACGATGGAGTTAGTTGAGAAGTCAGTGTCGACGTGCGTGGTGACTGTCGACATCAACGTTAGGGGTGATAGCTTCACATTTAACATTATCCCACTTAAAAATCCAAATGAAGAGCCTTGAATCAAGTCATACCAAGTGTTATCATGCCTCTACATAACTCATGTTTATTTCTTGGTAAAATCTTAGTGAGCATATCAACAAGGTCCCTATCTCTAGGGATCTTTTCCAAGAATAATTTTCTTTCCTCCAACACATGTTGGATCCAAGGTACCTTAAGTTAATGTGCTTAGCTTTTGAATGAAATGTTGGGGTTTTCGCTAAGTGAATGGCACTCTGACTATCACAATATAGCACATACTTGTCTTGATTTATTCATATCTCTCCTAGGAATCGTTGTATCCACAACATCTCTTTACAAGCCTCTATTGCAGTTATGTACTCTGACTCTGTTGTGGAGAGAGTTACTATTCTTTGTAGCCTTGACACCTAAGGTACCGCTGAACCTACAAATGTATTCAAATAACCTATAGTGGACTTTTTGGTGTCCATATATCCAACCATATATGCATCTGTAAATCCTTCAAGCACAATATCATTATGACCAAAACATAAACAGTAATGACTAGTACTCTTGAGATACCTCAAAATCCATTTTACTTCTTACCAATGTTGTTTGCCTCGATTGAATATGTAATGTTTGGTCGTGTACATACCATGGAATACATCAAGTTGCCAACTACTGAAGCATAAGGAATCTTGCTCATTTCTTCATTTTACTTACCATCATTAAGACATAACTCAGTACCTAGCTTGAAGTCGGTTGCAAGGGGTGTACCAATTGGTTTGGTATCCTCCGTATTAAACATGTCAAGTAAATTCTTGATATATTTTTCTTGTGATAGCCACAACCTTTTGTTTTTATTGTCACGCATATTTCTCATGCCAAATATTTGTTGTGTTGGACCCAAATCCTTCATTTCAAATTTTTTTCCTAAATCTTTCTTCAACCTATTGATCATATTCTTATCATGACCAATAATCAACATGTCATCCACATAACAATATTATTATATACTTTCCTTGATCATACCTCTTGATATAGATACAATGGTCAACTTCCAACCTGTGAAAACCATGTTCCAACATGAATGAATTGAACTTCTTATACCATTGTCGAGGTGCCTATTTCAACCCATAGAAGCTCTTCTTCAACTTGTAAACTAGGTATTCTTTGAATTTTTCTATGAAGCCTTCTCGTTGGTCCATATAAATTTCTTCATCCAATTCACCATGAAGGAAAGCAATTTTTACATATAATTTTTCACATTCTAAGTCTAAAGAAACAACAAAACCAAGAATGACAATAATTGACGACATTTTGACAATAGGTGAGAAAATTTCAGTGAAGTCAATATCTTCTTTTTAGTAAAATCCTTTCACCACGAGCCTTGTTTTTTACCTCTCTTTTTTTTTGTCACCTTCATGTATAAATATACAATATACGTATTTGTTTTGCAAGGATTTTCTACCTTTTGAGAGCTTTACCAACTCCTAAGTTTTATTTTCCAGCAAAGAGATCATGTCTTCCTCCATTGCTTTCTTCCATTCTTTATTGTACTCAACTTTACAAGCCTCTTGAAAACAATTAGGATCTGACCTTCATCAGTTAATGAAATATAGTTTTAAGGAGGATACCTTTGTGAAGGATTATGAGGCCTAGAAGATCTGCGAACCAACTATGGTGGTGCATTATCAAGTTAAATTTTATGTAAAGGTTCCTTCTTCTTGATGTTCATCACTTTCCACTTGTTGTCCTTCCTGCTCTTGAATTTGCAATCCATTTTCTTGCATTAGTGGGATGTTTTCATGTTTCTCTTCAAACTTGTCCATAACTTTCTTAACATCCAACTCACCTACAAAACTATTAAACATTTCAGACTCATTAAATATAACATCCCTAGTTGTAATAACTTTATGTTTGACTGGATCCCATAAACGATAACCAAATTCTTCATCTGCATATCCCGGGAAAATGAATTTCGTAGATTCATCATCTAGTTTAGTTCTATTTTCTTTGGGAATATGTACAAATGCTTCACATCCAAATATTTTAAAATGATAACAATTCAAATTCTTACCAGTCAAAACTTATTCAGGAAGTCCACCATCCAAGGCTATAGTAAGAGATCGATTTATATAAGATAACAAGTTATCCTTACTTCTTTTTCCCAAAAATTCTTCTACAAACCAAAATTTGAGAACCTATTCCTCACTCTCTCCATAATCGTGTGATTCATCCTTTATGTGACACCATTATGTTGATGAGTACCAAGCACAATCTTCTCATTCTTTATGCTAAACTTATTATAGTATTCCTTGAATGCTTTTGAGAAATATTCTCCACCATCATCTATTCTTAGGCACTTGAGAAATTTGTTAGTTTCTCTTTCAACAAAAACATGTAATTTTTAAAATATTTCAAACACTTCACTTTTACTTTTCATAGGGTAGGCTCAAACCTTCATGGATGCATCATCTATAAATGTTACAAAATAATATGCTCCTCCTAATGACTTAATGTTAACAAGCCTAAACACATTTGCATGTATTAATTTTAACAAATTTTTCTTTCTGTCATGGCCTCCTTTAAGGAATTAAACCCCTCTTTGTATGTCATATATACAATTCTCACAAATAATAAGAGTATATGATTTCAAACTCGATAGTAAATTTTTACCAAGAAGGTTTTTTAATCCCTTCTCGCTCATGTGACCCAAGCGCATATGCCACAGATCTGTTGAATTTCCTTCTTTTGTGACAACAACCAAATATAATTTTCCTATCATTTCCTTCAATGTATATAATGTTATTGTCTTGGGTCCTCTGGCAATGACCAATGCTCCTTTGCTAATCTTCCAGCCTGTTTTTCCAAATCTTGTGTAATAGCCTTCCTCATCCAGGCATCCCACATAGATCAAACTCATGCACAGTTTTGGTACATGTCTGTCTGATTTCAACAATATATATTTTCCATCCTTCATCTTGATCTGTACATCTCCCACTCCAACAATATTGCAAAAATGATTATTCCCCAAATGCACTCGATAATAATCACCAAGATTATATGCAACAAAACTATCTTTTCATGGGGTTACATGGCGAGATGCCTCGAAGTCAAGGATCCATTCAATAACACTGCTAGATGTATATAAACATGCATCCTCTATTGAAACAATAAATAACACATCACCATCTGTGACTACAATAGAAGTATCACCTTCATTTGTGTTGGATGACTTGTGATTTGTATTGGTCGGTTTTTTATCCTTTTGTCCTTTTTTTTACCACAATGAAAGAAAATGAGCATGGACCTCCTTGATTTCGATCATCCTCTTGATCTTGAACGCCCTTGTCGGCCTCGATCAATTATACTACCACGATCAGCTAGATTTAAATCTTCTCCTCCCTGGTTTTCTATAATTGACTTGTGTCACAACTCCTCGTTCATTAAACTTTTGTTGACATCATCAAACTTCAGGATTGCTGTAGGTGTTGAAATTCTCATAGCTACAATTAATTTTTCCCAGTTTTCTGACATAGAACATATTAACAAGATATGATCCAGGTGGATATTGGTGGTCACCTGCCTATTCCACTTGGGGCTCCACCATTGTCTCTTTCAGTTTTTCAGTTTCGGCACAGTTTACTATTTTTAGCAGTTTTTCGGGTCCTGAACTTCTGGAGCTGTTTTGAGGCCCTAAACGACGTTTTTTTGGGAAAACTGAGAGCAACATGGTCCATGAGATCTTTCTAACGAGGTATGGTATGCGTCAAACGGAGATCGTATGCCAAAGTTACGCCCCTCGGAAGTTGAAACACCAATTTACCCAAACGGGGCCCATAGTTTTGGCGCTTCATCTCCTAGGGTTAAGGTTTTGGCTGTTTAGGATTTCCCATTGTTTCTAAATAATAAATAGGCCCTCGAGCCTCATTGTAACTCAGTTCAGAGGCCTGTAGCCGCCACATCTCTCCTCAGAGATAGCTACCAGCGCCCTAGCTAGTTTTATTTCCATTATGTCTGTAAGCAAATTTCAGTTCTTTGATATTAATGAAATGAAGTGTTATTTCCGCTGCATTTCTGTATTTATGGTTATGTGTTTATTCTGTTGCGTTCCTGCATAAATCCGGATCAGTGGTATCAGAGCGGTCTGCTTTTCTCGATCCTTCTTTGCATGTCCCCAACGAGGTCGGGGTATAAGGAGCTAGGGCTTGATCTGGTGGAACCTTTGCAAGATCAACCTCGCAAACCTCGACGGACGCCCATGGGGGATGAAAAGAAAGATGAGGGAGCAGGAGATCCTATCAAAATATTTCTCGAGGAGGCCCTCGAAAAACAAAGGAATGCGATGATGGATAACTTTGCTCAGATCCTTCAACGGCTACCCACCGGCAGCGCATCTGCATCCAGTAGCCACTCTGGAGGCGCGACTGCTTTTAAGGTACAAGTAAATTTTGACATTCCCATATTTGAGGGTCAAATAGACGCAGATGCCGTAGATAGATGGTTGAATATGTTAGAAGGATATTTCTCGGTTCATGACTTTTCAGACCGGGAGAAGATTATTTTTGCACTCCTCAAAGCTACCCCCCATGTTAAGGACTGGTGGGAAACCTACTGTGAGAACAAGGACCAGACAGAACCCTCTCTGTTCTCGATCGTAACAACTTGGAATTCTTTCCGAGACGCCGTCAAGGAACAGTACTATCCCGTTGGGAGCTATGAGGACAAGTACATACAATGGACCACGCTGCGACAACAAAGGGATCAAGATGTGCATGAGCTGACGAATCTGTTCCATACCCTGCGCACAAAGTTGGGTATCAAAGATTCAGAGAAACATCTGGTGCTAAAGTATCACAGTTGTCTGCACAGATACATTCAGGAGGAAATGGAGTTCCTCGACATCTCATCGCTTGGTACGGCATACCGGTATGCTGCCAAGATTGAGCAGAAATTCAAGCAGAAGAAGCGAGACTTTGGATCTGCGAATCAAAAGCAAGGGAAAGGTGCTTCCAAACTACAGAACAAAGGATAGAGCCAAGGCATGGGGGCTAAAGACAAATCATCGAAGCCACAAGAAAAGAACAGCACCGCAAAGCCAAAGAAGGACATGGGAAAGTGGTGTGAGTTCCATAAGAGCTCCACTCACAACACAAGTGAGTGTCGGGCCAAGCAATCGCTAGTGGCCGAGATGAGGACTTCTGAGTTAGATGCATGCTCTGACTCCAAATAAAAACCTAAAAAGGGGAATGAAAAATGGAAACAGATTATTGATGCGGAGCCCAACGCCACTGTTCCCACTACAAAGATCCAGAAGGAGGAACCGGAAGATCCAGAGGAGGAGGAACGTCTCTTCCACTCCCAGATGTGGGTAAAGGGCTCCCCGGTACAGTTCATTGTCGACAATGGGAGCCAAAAGAACCTCATTTCAGCAGACGCCGTGAGCAGTTGGGTTTACCAACACGACGATGATCCTCCACCCACATCACATACACCATCGGTGGCTTCACCAAGGATGAGATCTCTGCGTCGGCCCGGTAGTGTACGCCTTCTGTAGCATCAAGCCCTTCAGATGAGATGTTATGTGACGTTGCTCTAATGATGTTTACGATGTGTGTGGGACAACCATACTTGTGGAGCGATAAATGCTTTGTGTGTGAAGTCTCGACCTCGTCTTTGTGTTGTTACTTTGGAAATAAGTTGTACGAGGATACCGGAAGTGCTACCTCTTGCTGACTCTCTTTGGTTACGCAAAACAATGAGATGGCTCATTTCCCAAACCGAGAAGTTTTTTTTTACGTTAATGATGCGCCGGAAAAGAAAGGCGCGGCCACGACCTCAGGACGGGGCTCTGCGCACAACAACCGCGGACGGATAGGGACGCGGGGAGTACGGGGACATCGCCTGCACGAGTTCCTGTACGCATCGAGGTCAGGCACCCGATTGATCTGACCCCTGGTGCGCCACTACCTAATGGACCGATCTATCGGCGCTCTGTTCTAGAGAATGATGAAATCAAGAGGCAGATTCAGGAGCTGTTGCAGAAAGGTCACATCAGACCAAGTTCATCGCCCTGTGGGAGCCCGATCGTGTTGGTATAGAAGAAGGATGGGACGTGGAGACTCGCGTGACTGTCGAATTAACACGAACAAGATAGGGTTAGAATAGTGCCAATTCACGGATTAATGACCTTACGGACCAGCTCAGAGTGAAAAATATTTGACAAGATGGGCACAGTACGGGTATGCTGATGCAATTAAGAACCCTCGATGTATGCAGGCCCCCGCCTTCAAAGCAAAAGGCACTTTCGAATGGCTGGTCATGCCTTTTGGGTTGACGAATGCTCCTACCACCTTCATGAGGATGATGGATGACATCTTGCGGCCATTCACCAACTCATTTGTGGTGGTGTACTTGGATGATATTCTGATCTTCAGCCAGACTTGGGAAGAGCACCTTCACCACATCCGACAAGTCCTCCAAACACTGCGGCAACACAAGTTGTGTGCCAATTTGAAGAAGTGCACTTTTGGCATGACCCAGGTTCAATATCTGGGATACATTATTGATGAAAGGGGGGTGCATGTGGATCCAGCCAAGATCCAAGTCATTAAGGATTGGCCACCCCCAACCACTATAATAGAGCTTCGCAGCTTTCTGGGTCCTGCTAATTTCTACTGGAGGTTCGTGTTGGGATTCTATCATATCACTTGGCCCTTGAGTCAAGTCACTAAGGGAGGAGCGAGAGAAAAATTATTTTGGTCGGAACCTCAAAAGCAGATGTTCATAGAATTGAAAAATCGCCTACATTGCCTTTGATGTCGCTTACCAAACTTTGTGACCATTTGAGATAGAATAGATGCCTGCGACTGTACTGTTGGGCGGAAGCTCTTGCTCATAGGAAGCATCCGGTGGCATTTCATGGTAAGTTGTTGTACGTACCAGTTAAGTGTCCATATGACAAAGAAATGTACTCCCAATGTGCAAGCTTGTGAAAAATGAGCATAAATTTTGGGAAAGAAACAATCATCCACACAGACCACCGGCCCCTGCAGTTCATACAGACACAAGGGAAGTTGCAGAATGATCGCCATCAGAAGTGGTCCACATATCTGCAACAGTTTCATTTGAACATCAAGTACAAGAAGGGTAGCACCAATAATGTTGCAGATTGCCTCAGTCGACCACCGATCGTGGCGCTCACCACCGTGCTCAACTCTTGTGGGCACGAGACTTCTGATTGGCCGCTTCTCTATGAGAGTGACCCAGAATTCGGCCACACTTACAAGGCACTCTTGGGGGGCACGCAAGTTTCAAATTTTCACCTCCAAGATGCACTTTTATGTCACCTGGGACACCTTTGTGTTCCTTCAAGCGAGCGTGCCAAGATGATATGGGAAGCACACTACAGTCGAGTCGCTGGGCATTTCGGGGTCGAGAAAACAGTAGCAATACTACAGAAGCATTTCTATTGGCCGAACCTTCGAAAGGATGTCGAGAAGCACATCAGATCCTGCACTGCTTGTGCCATTGCCAAACCGACCATCAAGAAGCAAGGCCTATATACTCCTCTACCTACCCCTAGTCAACCTTGGGAATCCATCTCCATGGATTACATGTCGGGCCTACCTTCTACTAAGCAGGGAAATGACTGTGTTTTTGTGGTCGTCGACAGATTCTCGAAGATGGCCATTATGGCGGCCTGCAAGAAGAATATCACAGCAGAAGCCACTGCTAAACTCTTCTTTGAACGAGTGTGAGTGCACTTTGGGATCCCACAGTCTATCATATCAGATCGGGATAGCAGGTTCCTCAGCACATTTTGGTCCAGCCTCTGGTCGATGTTGGATACCAAGCTCACCAAGTCCACAGCTTTCCATCCCCAAACAGATGGCCAGACAGAGGTCATCAACAGAATGATTGTACACATTCTGCGCATGTACAATTCAAAGCATCCACGCACATGGGACGAGAGCCTCCCTTATGTACAACATAGTTATAATCGGGCTCTCCATAGTTCAATCGGCCATAGCCCCTTTCAGGTGGGCTTGGGATTCCAGCCACTATGTCCCATTGACGTAGCCATGCCATTTGCAGCTGCTCAGGCCAATTCAGCTCATGTCCAGTCTGAAGTTGACAAAGCCAGTAGCTTCATCGAGCAGATTCAACACATCCGCCAACAGGTTCATGATATATTGGACAGAGCCAATGCCAAGTACAAGCAACGCCATGATCAACACCGGGTGCCACACAACTTCCAGGTGGGTGACAAAGTATGGCTACATTTGTAGAAGGAGCGCCTCACTGGACCCCACCGCAAGCTTCGCCCACTCCGATACGGGCCGTACACCATCACCAAGGCTGTAGGGAATAATGCCTTCAAGCTCAGTATTCCACCATTCCTTGGTCTGCACCCAGTCTTCAATGTGGATCGCCTTCGTCCTTACTTCCCACCTCTACTGGACACCTCGGACATTGCAGAACAATTCACACAAACAGAGTTAAATCCAGACTGCATGGAACAGGCCACCACAGATTGTATCATGGACATGCAAATCAAGAACACTTGCCAACAGAAGATCCAACTATATTGGGTTGTCAAAGTTGGCCAACTCCTGCACCAAGGAAAGTGGTTCACCAGGGACCAAGTTCAGTAGAAATTTCCTCATCTCATGGAGGAACTTAACGCAATGGGGACCATTTCTTCCTAAGGGGGTAGGAATGACCCAGGTGGATATTGGTGGTCGACCGCCTATTCCACTTGGGGCTCCACCATTGTCTCTTTTAGTTTTTCAGTTTCGGCACAGTTTACTATTTTTAGCAGTTTTTCGGGTCCTAAACTTCCGGAGCCGTTTTGAGGCCCTAAACGACATTTTTTGGGAAAAATAAGAGCAACATGGGTCCATGGACCGATGTTGCTCGTTCCAAATTTTTAGTCCTCGGATAGATCTTTCTAACGAGGTATGGTACGCGTCAAACGAAGATCGTATGCCAAAGTTACGCCCCTGGGAAGTTGAAACACCAATTTACCCAAACGGGGCCCATAGTTTTGCGCTTCATCTCCTAGGGTTAGGGTTTTGGCTGTTTAGGATTTCCCATTGTTTCTAAATAATAAATAGGCCCTTGAGCCTAATTATAACTCAGTTCAGAGGCCTGTAGCCGCCACATCTCTTCTCAGAGATAGCTACCAGCGCCCTAGCTAGTTTTATTTCCATTCTGTCTATAAGCAAATTTCAGTTCTTTGATATTAATGAAATGAAGTGTTATTTCCGCTGCATCCATGTATTTGTGGTTATATGTTTCTTCTGTTGTGTTCCTGCATAAATCCGGATCAAGATAGCTCTAATTTCATCATCTAGAATGATTTTAACATATGAAAGCTAACTAGTAATAATATTTAATTCATTCAAGTGATCAACAACTGAAGCACCCTCCTTCATCTTGAGATTACAAATCTTCTTCATCAAGAACACTTTGTTTGATGTTGTGTTCTTCTTATATAGATCATGGAGCTTATTCCATAATCCTTCTGTCGTCTTTTTTTTCGAACACATTAAAATACACATTATTTGCTAGATATTTTATGATTATAGAAATTTCCTTTCTATATAGCTTATTCCATTCTTCACTAGTCATCAATGAGGGTTTCTTTGCTATAACTGCAATCGACAAATATCAATCTTTAAAATCAGTATATCCTCCATTTGTGATTTCCATAGGGAGAAATTGGCTCCACTAAACTTCTCCATGTCAATTAATTCTATTGTCTCCATTCTCATAAAATTCACATCTTAAAAATCAAGATGCCACTTTCAAATTAAAACTTTTAATATTACAACTTTACCAACTTTTAATTTGAAAATCCAAAAGTGATCTTCTTTAAAAATTTCATCTAACAAAAAATGACCTTTCCTTTTTTTTGTAATAATAATAATTAAATGTGTGCAAACTTAACTGATCATAATTATAAAACATATATCCACTGATGGGGTTGACCAAACCTCTAGCCAAATCACCTTGGGGTATGTCCCATAAGGCATGTAATAGGTGAGGGGAGGATGGTGTATACAATGATGTGACAAGATGGCGGGTGGTCAAAATTTCCAAACCTGCCTATGTTCATTATATTGTGCAGAGGCATTAGTTCAATGACTAGTGTATCTTGGGCGATGAAATTAGAGTGCAGTGTGGAGGACTATAGCGTTGAAAGCCAAGAAATCTTTCCAGGGCCATGGGGTAGCTGAAATTATATGGAGTGCTTGGATATTAGTTTTGTGGCTTCTTAGAAGGGCTTTGGTGATTTCACATGGGATCCTGGTTTGTTTGGAGGTATTTATCCTCTATGGTGTTGTAAGTTCGGTAGTGTGTGGTGGAACCCCGGGTTCCAACAAAGGAGGGCTACTCCATGCTAGTGTGTACTCTATGGTCTCCACGCAATAAGGTTCTTTTGGTTATGGTATTTCTTTGAGCTGTCAATTCTAGTGGTTGCTAGTAATGTGAAGGTGTCGTTTGTTCTTTGGAGTGGGTGGCATGGTCTGTGGATACGTTCTCATTTTGAATAGAAATTTCATCACAGTAGTTAGGGTTCATGGTGGTTCCAATTTTTGTTATTTCCCTCAGGAAAAATTGACTAGGGTGGTGGCGCAATGAGTAGTCGGGTGGGCTACAAGACCCTGGTTAGATGCTACCTGGTTGTGACTATTTTGGTATTAGGTGTGTTTTTGCGTTCTTTTGGGCTAAGAATTGTTGTCGACCCTCTATTGTTCTAGTTTTGGACTTATGGAGGAGAAAGTTCGACTAGGGGTTTTGGAAGGGTGTTAGTAGAAAAGGCTTAGTGGGAGTTTTATCTTGGACATAATTGTGAAGTCATAGCATGGAGGTTGTGGCAGGGCCCGTATATGCTCGGGCATGTGTTGGTGATCGATTCCTTCTGGGCGGTAGAGTTATCCTCGGTCATACTGGTAAGTGGTCTTTGGATGCTGCCAACCATGCCTAAAGAACGTGGTCGTCCCCATCACAGAGGTGAGCAACACGACCCTGTGGGGTGCCAAGCGAGTTACTTGAGTTTGTCTTATGAGGATGCGGTCAGTGGAGAACGGGTGAGTGAGGTTGCTCATGCTCATGGGTGTTCTCCACACAGAGTGGAGGCACCAACCACACTCGAAAAAATTGTTGAACAACTCATAGGAGTTTAGGCCAACCTAGACATTATAAGGGAGCACTGTTATGAAGATAGGAACGAATTGGTGGCCTACATGAACAACATTCAATTCATCCTCAATGAGACTTTGGAGCAACTCGAGAAAATTCGACGGAACCAAAGATACTTCAATGACTGCTTGCGTGACTTGGAGGCCTGAGTAGAGCACATCGACTTTCATATGCACGAGCGAGACGACTTCCCAGTAGTTCCTCCTAGTCTTCCTCCTCACCACCCTCCGTGACATGACTCTCACAGGTTCTCTGTCTTTTTTGTCGTCTTTTTGCTATGTAATTTTGGTAAGCCTATCAGAAATAATGGTTGTATGGGTACATCTGATGCTTTTTCCGACACCCCTCACTCCCATCTCTTCTCTTCGTGAATCTAGGGGGGTCATGAAGTTCATTTTTGTACTACCGTTTTCACTGCTAATAGTATAATATTGTTCTTTTGATTGACAAAAAGAAAATTATAAAACATACAACAAGTCATTCCATTTCACTTCTTAATAAAAGGTTAAAACTAAAACCTAAAGTGAAATATGAAAGGCATTAATCCAACATGCCAAAACAAGTCTTGCAACTTCCATATTCCTCGATGTGGATCTCTGCTATCCTACGTTTTTCTTCCTTTCATCTCTTGCCAAGAACAAAACCACTAGAACCATGATCCAGAAAGCCAATGAACAATACGCACAACTCACAATTCTTTACTTCTTCATGGATTTATGGTCAATTTGTAATTTTGACCCATGCAAATAAATAATCATAGCTATAAGTAATATGCTAAATAGACAACAAATTCTCGAAACTCAACAAAGCAACCCTACAACAGATAACAACAACTACAAACAAGAATATGCATATCTCTGTAAAATGGTGGTTTCTTTAACTCTTTGGATTTTCCTTGGCATAACACACCCAATCGAATCCTATAGCTCATGTCAACTTGGCTCTGATACTAGTTGATAGAATACATCATAGCAGAATATTGATCAAAGATAACATTATACGAGATAGATATCAAACAAACAACAACGGAGAAAAAATCATAGGCTTTACATTAGATGATAGACTTTCCCTTGCTTGCATGCTCAGGGTGAGGAAAATTACAAATTTATAGATGATGGGAAGAGCTCTAGAATTCTCTACATGTATTTTTCATGACTGGACAATTAATGGACGGTGGGAAGCCGACAACAGTCAGCGTGGACAATGGAGTTAGTTGAGAAGTCGGTGTCGGCGTCAGCAGCGTTGGCTTCACATTTAACATAAAAAATCAATATCACTATAATATTTTAATATGTTGAAAAAAAACCATTTTAAGGTGGAGAATATGTTGGCAATATGATGCAGAGTGTTGTCCTTGATGGCAACCCACTGAATGAAGATGAAGACATGAGATTGTTGGCATGTGATTGTCCTTGATGGCAATACACCTGATGAAGTTATTCTTGACTTGATGGACTTGGTAAATGATGTAAATATGATGTGATATGATGTAGAGAGTTGTTCTTGAATGGCAACCCACCTAATGAAGATGATGGCAACTTACTTGATGAAGTTGTGCTTGATAGAATATGTCTTGATGAACCTGTTTAAAGATGAAAATCTGATGTATCTACAGAGAGTACAGAAGGTAATGAAGAAATGAATTCAATATGTGCTAGATCTATGATGAAAAGAGTATGTCTCAAGGCATACGCGGATTTGCCTAGGAGAAGTCGCATATGCACGCGGTAAAGTACGTGCCAAGTCGCGTATGGGCAAAAGCGCTCATAAAGTGCAAAACCAGGGGTAACCACCATAGTATTGACCCATTGTATTGGGTAATGATTCGTCTAAATGACCCCGTCCAGGAATACCATCAGAAGTAATGTAGTTTTGGGCTCATGGTATTGTTTAGGCTCATGGTATTGAAAAAGGGGCTCATGGTATTGAAAAAGGGTAAACCTATATAAGGAGAAGAAATTCATTGTGCAAAGGATGAGTGTGGGTGCAAGATGTCTGAGCTTGAATGAATACTTCTCTCTGAAGGATATCTGAATGGAAAGGGTTACATTTGAATGATAGATCTGAATGTATGATGCACCAATGATGAAGAAGGGGATCTAGATCTGAAATGTACTTGTATTTGCTAGATCTGTTTATGATTGAATACGTGATAGGCGAACATATGTAAAGGTGATAAATCCGAAGTGATGTGTACGGTGACAGTGCAATGACATAAAAGTGCGAAGAGCCATGCGCTCGGTTCGCCGAAGAGAAGCGCGTATATGCGCGGCTTTCTTTGAAAGCGCATATGCGCGTGGGTGGCTACGCGCGCGCGGGGGGGTATCCGGTTTGTGTGAACGGAAGCGCGTATATACGCGAAATCAGTGAAGTAAAAGAGCGTATGCAAACTAGGGTTTGCTGAAGCAAGGGGTATGAAATATCTGAGCTGTTCTGCTGTGTTTATGCTATCTGATCTGTGTTGATATGTATCTGTTGATGATGTATGGTTGTGCTTAAAAGTATGGAAAGGGTCCAGTATGAAAATATGATGAAATATGGCCTGCAAGTGGTGTTCTATTGAAGTTGTTGGATCCAGTGTGAAAATTGATGAAACGTGGTCCAAGGTGGTGCTGAAGGTTGTAGCCTTCAGTCAGGGGGTTGTAGCTCCCTTCCAGGTGAGGCTGGTAAACGAGATCGGGGGGTCGTAGCTCCCTTCCAGGTGAGGCTGGTAAACGAGATCGGGGGGGTCGTAGCTCCCTTCCAGGAGAGGCTGGTAAACGAGTCAGGGGGTTGGAGCTCCCTTCCAGGAGAGGGTGAGTAGCTTGGCCAATTGGTGCTGCGTCTTGGTAAGGAGTCGCACCGACCACATGTGTTGTAAGATGTTTTTCTCTATAATAAAATATTGAGGTGAGCAACTACGGTGGTTTTCTCCGGAAGCTTGATTTCCACCTAAAAATCACATTGCATATTGTGATGCTTTGTGTGATGGTTTATTCTGTTGTTACTGCACATGTTTACTGATAACTTAACATCAGATGAATGAATATTGCAAAGAACTAAGTTAATAAATATCTGCATAGTTAGATCTCTGCTAATACGCGAGTTGTATGAAGGATATCCACATGTATACGCGAGTTTACTAAAGGAAAGTAGCGTATGGGTTTTAGAGCATGAAAAAGTAAAAGTTTTGAACATGCAGTAAATACTGATTCACCCCCCCCTCTCAGTATTTTTCCCAACAGAATATAGTCTATAGATAAAATGTCTCAATTCACATGTTACTTATATATATACTTGAAAATATATTTATAACAAAAAAACCATTTTAACTTAGATAGTGTAGTCTTTAAATAAAATTTCTCAATTCACATATTACTTTTCATATATATATAGATATATATAAATTTTTATTGTTAAAATGTCACACTCTTTCACATTTTTAATATTAATCCCTATAAACAGATACTAGATAGTTCAAAATCTATTCTAATATCTACAACATTGAGAATTGTTTAACCTCACTGCTGTATGTCTGATTCTAAGATATTCCAAAAGACTAGAATCCAAATAAAGATGCCAATTGCAGAGTGTAATCTGTCAGGAATATGTGGTTGAACAGGTCAGCGGCTATGGATATACACCAAAAAGACTAGAATCCAAATAAAGATGCCAATTGCAGAGTGTAATCTGTAAGGAATATGTGGTTGAACAGGTCAGCGGCTATGGATATACACCGCAAAGTGATGAAGATTACTATTATATTATAAATATAGATGCCATTCGCAGGATCCGCTGAATCCAAGGGTGCAGGCGTGGAATGCTCCTTTAAATTTGTTTGGTTTCCATTGACCACATGTATAAAATTTGACGATGTTGATGTTTCAAGTCATAAGAAAATTTAGGAGAGCAGTTGGAATGATTAATTAATTTGTATGATCTGTCGTTTGTACGACTAACCGACAGGTTCACAAATAAATTATTTTTATTTTTTGCCCGTACTTCCATTTCATGTTGTGAATTGAATGCGATTCCTCGAAGTTGACGGCATTCAGTTTGACTTGTAGTTGGGGATTCGTCAAGTTGACGGCATCCAGTTTGACTGGTTGTTGAAACTGTGTGACATGGAAATTTCTGTGTGTCATATCGATGTGGGAAGCGTGGGATTTCGTCACAGCCACCTAGGCTTACCGTTTTTCAAAACCCACTTCCCATCCACCAAGGGTTACAATATTTTTTTTAACCACTTAGTCTTACAATTTTTAAAACCGACTTTCCATCCACCAAGGCTTACCATTTTTAAAAAACCCTAGGGTTAAGATTTTTAAAAACCAAGTCCATTTTATGGGAAGCTTCTTGCTTTTATTTATTGGGGAGACTTATTGTATTTTATGTAATTTTGTTAAGCACATTGGAGTGTTGCAAACCTTTAAAATACATGATCTTTTATAACATAACATCATTTTGTTTATGAATTTAGAGAATTTTTTTTATTAAATTTTATAAGTTAAAAGTATTTTATTTTAAAATTTCTTATTTTTTCAAAACTAAATAAAAATATTTAAAAAATTAAATAAAAATATTGATGTTTTAAAAATAAATAAAATTTATAAATACTTAATAAGTATTATTCCTATATATCTATCTATCTATGTATATAAATCTTTCTCTCTAAGAATATTTTTATTAAATCTAAATTCAATATATTTTTGTCAACATGCATATCATTATAAAAGAATATTTTTATTAAATCTAAATTCAATATAATTTTGTCAACATGCATGTCTATTTCAGAATAAACTTTCTAGAATTTTAATTTAATTATTATTAATTTAATCCCTATATCATACATTTAAGTCAAGATGCGTTGAGTACTATGGATATGCGACATCGACAAGATTTATCACAATGATTGTGATCAACTTACAAATACTACTTTCAAACTATGCCTCTAGCACTTATACTACTTATTCGCGTGTGAGATTTATTGAGTTAGTGGAATTAACATTCAATCTTCAAACATAAGTATATTGTCGAATTAAACATCCACATCTAACATTCTTCATAAATGTCTCAATAAATGTCACAACATAATTGTTGCATTAAACATCACAACATATGAGACAAGATATGTGCATAAATTATTTTTATCAATGTTCCACAGGGATGTGCCCCTGAGGGTGGGGGACGCACTTCCTTGCTCCACCACGCTCCTGGGATGGGGAAACTCCTCGGGAAACATTTCCCCACGTTCCCTTTTTTGGGGAAACTCAGGGAAACTCTTTGGGGGGATGTTTTTCTGGTGATGTAAAGCATCCCCTTGCACCCCCTCTTACCCCCCCCCAAATTTTTTTGTAGCAACAATTAAAAACATAAAAATTAAAACGTCCCTCCAATTTTTTTTAATAGCAATTAAAAACATAAATAATTAAAAATATTACAAATTGTAATATAATTAAAAATAAATGAAAATTAAAACTAAATGATAAATTAAAACTTTAAAACTCAATCTTTCACATTTCTCGTTCATTTCTCTTTAACCCTACGATTTTACCTTTCCGCCCGATGTTTTCCTTCTACCGCTACTCAACATTTTACCTTGCTGCTCAATATTTCCCTGTTGTCGCCGCCCGACATTTTTCATCTACAATTTGTTGTGATTTGGATTTACCATCGATCGGGGGCCTGAGACATTTGCAGCTCTTGGATTGGAGGTGTGATTTTCATTTTGTGACTTGGAGCCGCCAGTTTGGAGCTGTGATTTATTATTTAGTACTTTTTGAGAAATTTACTAGTATTTCATTGCTTTCTATGTTTACTTTTAGTTTATTATTCCATGACTATTTTAGATTTCAACATAATGTCATTGTCATATGATGAATTTATTTGCAATGTGCATTGTGTAATTTCAATTATCAAATGATTAATTTAATTTAGATATACCTTGCATAATATTAATGCCCATTGCCAAATGATGAATTTAGATGGAACATTGCATAATGTCAAATGATGGATTCAATTTAGTAATTTACTTTTAGATTTACAATTTTACATTGATGATTGCATAAATGTCAAATGACAATTCTGATTTATAATAGTCTAATATGAAATTATGATCATATTTAGATGTAAATTTCATAATGATTAAGATTTACTATTTACTAACTTAGTTATTGACCTATTGTTGGGATTTTATTTTTATTTTTATATATTAAAATTTTACTAATTCTATAATTGTTATGACTCTCATGTCCCCTCGTTTCCACGAAATTTCCATAAATTTTGGGGTTGCTTATATATGTCCCCCTTGTGTGTATCCCTGCTCACGCATTTCCCCGTCCCAAAAACTCGGTGGAACATTTATTTTTATAATGAAAATATCATACAAAGGTTCATCCCATGCCCTACTCTGAAAATAAAATAAAGAACTGCCCTGAGTTCATCAACCAAGTCCCACAAAAAAAAAAAAAAAGCACCTTCCCTTCATTCAATACTTTGCTCATATGAACCAGGTGTGCCCAACTATCACAGTTTGGTTCCTTCCAAGTTTGGTTAACTCGAACGAATCAGTTCATTCCACCTTGACTCCTTTATTTAGAATGGTTTAGTTCCCCTCTATCACAAGTATAGAGCGAGCCCTCTTCCCATTTAGTCCTTCCTCAAAGGCTCATTTGGTTCTACTCCATGTCTATTTGTTCCTTGTTTGAAGTCTGTCGTGCCTTGTCCAAATTATGTTGTGTGACCTTTGTCCTTCTCTCCACTTCATTTTGTCTCTATGCTTATACAGTTTCATTGTACAAATAAGGTAGACCTATGCTTTTTCCATCACTCGTTGTGCTAGAAACCCAAAATTTACTTAGGGTGATTTTTTTTGGATTGGACGCTCTCGTTCCAGGCAGGCATTCCATATTTGGGCAGACATGTTCGGTGTGCTCATTCTCAGTGGGCATGGCGACTTTTTCTTGTTGGGTGTGTGTTATATTCTTTCCACAACTAGAAGGAAGTGTGAAGCGGGGGGTAAAAGGGGGATGTAAGCCCCCCTATGCTTGCGCAGGGCGCAACAGTGGGGTCACAGGGGGGACTGTGCCCCCCTGTCGGGGGGTTTGCAGGGGGCGGTAACTTCCCTACATGGGATCCGGGGCAACGCCTTGAGAAATTTTTTTTGGACCCTATATTAGGTGGACGGACCCACCTATGGTTTTATGCATGGGTTTGTACATGGTTTTGGGCATGCTGGTTTTTTGCTCATGGTATTTTGTAGATCCGGTCAAGGGAACTATGGTTATGTTCTAATTCAGGGTTAATGAATTGGGGTTTATGAATGCTTTGGCATGTATATATGTGTTGTAACATTGAAAGGAATATAATAAAAAATCAAGCTGGTAATCTCAGTTTTGGGATCCAGGGGAAAATCTCTGTGTATATTTGTTTTATGTTTTATGCTCTTGCTATTGTTTTAATTTTTGTTTTAAGAGTTCGTTTGTAGATAATTTTTGTACAGTGTTAAAAGCTACAATTCCATGGTTGGGTGCATTCATTCCAAGTATGCTCGTTCCACCTCAGGTGCGTTCGACCAGGTTCACTCGGGCATATTGGGGCCACTTCGATGAGGATGTGCCAACTTGAGCGCCAAGGTAAGGGCATGCCTTGGGCCAACTCAGGCACCTCTCATACCATGTCTAACATCTCAGGAAAGCCTTTGTTTCACTCACAAACACCAAATTTCAGGAGCTCTTAATTTCATCATGCCACAACCACCAAAACATCGTAAATATCATCACAAAATGTGTGATGGCACTCTCGCCTTGCTACTCATATTGTCTAGCTCACATCACTTGTCGACGCTCAAGCTCAAGGGCCTAACACTCATGCACCAGGACACCTGGAACACAGACACAGACCTAAGAATATGAAAAATATTGCTAGATGTAGATGGGATTAGACATTTGATGCAACAGGAGAGATAAAACTTAGAAAATACCTCTACTTCGATACCATTGTTGAACACACTCACAAAATAGATATAAATTAGGATAAATGTGTGATGCTTTCAATTAAACATATGATACACATAAATATAGTTCTTAATGACCCTTGGTTTTCATTTACCAAGAGGTCTCTTGGACTTCCCATAGTTTCCTTCACTTGAGGCTTTTAGTCTTCCACTCAAATGAATGTGCCAAGTTCACATAACCCAAGGGATTATGTTTCCAGCATATTTATTATTAAATATTATGGGTGGATACCATGGTTTGTCAAAATTATAGGCTTGTAATCCTTGACCCTCAACCCTTCTTTAGAAAATTGGAATTAATAATATAATAATATAATATGAGCTAAACCATACACAAACTAAATAATGTACAACTCAAAAGATAAATGATTGCTAAGTGGAATATTCAAAAATCATGAAAAATTAGTAGGTTACGACTACCTCTCATGGAAATGGTCATATATGAATGACCTACTTAATGCAATTGAATCCCAAAAAATGATATCTAATATAATGCATTGTGAAGACTTCTTAATACTTAAATACAAAGAGTGAAGGGGGCTCTACTTGAATGGTTCATGAGGCACAATACTTGCTAAGGTTTTGCAAATGGGGTAGAAAGCTAAGTGGGCTTGATTGTGGGGAAAACTCCACAGTTAAGCGTGCTTGATCCAGAGGTGATCTGGGATGGGTGACCTCCCGAGATGTCTTGGTTACCGGGTGCAAGCCCTAGAAGTGATGATTGACACTATGTGATTTATTTCACTAGTTTCACGACTACCTCTCATGAAAATGATCATAGATAAATGACCTACTTAACCAAGTTGAATCCCCAAAAAATGATATCTAATATAATCCTCAATACTTAGATAAATGATTTTTATTTTATTCAAAAAATCAACTTCCTAAACATATATATCTATATCTAATGAAATGCATAAAAACATAAAAATGTATGTCAAAAATAAAATAATTTACATATTTTATTAAATTATAAAATAAATTTAACTAAATTTTACAAAAACATAAGCATTAAATCTATATCAACATTAAAATAAAATTTAAAAAACATAAACATTAAAGTAAAAATGTACGTCCAAATTTCAATATTTTAATTTATTAAATTAAAAAAAATATATAAAATCAAATTTTTATTATTAAAAACAACTTTCATAAATAATAATAATTTATTTTTCACCTTTGTTTAGAAGGAATTTATTTCTATATAATTGTTTGAGCATCCACTACCCAAATTTAAAACTAAATTTGTAATAACCACTAAAAACTCTTCAAAATTTTGACATAAATAAATAAAATTGAGGTAAAATCATTTTTATTAATTTTTCATATGATTAGTCTAAATAAAAATTAAAATTAAGCAAATTAATAAATATTAGATAGACTTGTTTTAAAAGTATTAGGGTGGTAATGCTTGTGAAGGGGTATCTCAATTAGGGTATCTCAGTTGGTAATGCTTGTGAAGAGGGTAGCTCAATTAGTAATGGTTGAGGAAAGTAGAGACTTAAAAGTTATACTGGTGGTTATTGAAATAGACTCAATACCTATTGAATGAATATAGCTGGTCATTTAAAAATTCTAGTAATAATAATTGAAATAATAACAAATAGTAATTATTGAAATAGACTCAATACATATGGTATGTAGTCACCTAAACATTCTAGTAATAACAATTGGAATAAGTCCAATATCTAATAACAAATAGAATTAACCCATATCAAACCAGTAAAGAACAATGCAATTACCATTTTTTACATAACTAAAATATTAAAAAATAAATAAATACAGAACTAAAGCTAATGAAATTCACTTCTCCTAAAAAGTTATTTATTTTTATTAGGAATTTTGCTTTTGTGATACATAAGATTTGTAAGAAAATTTTTCAATGAAAATTAGAATTTTAACCAACATGTTTCGAACTCGCCAGTGTGATTCATCATCAGAACAAGATGAGAAATTTGAATAAAAAACCAGATTAAATAAACAAGAAAGCTTCACCAAAAAATTTCTTTACAAAAATTATTCATCTAACTGCGTAAAACCCATAAGCACTCAATATTCAACAGCAAGCGGGAGGTTGTTGCAACTAGAACATCAATTAATAAAATTCTTTACACGCTCTTCGACATACAGTAATATGAAACTAAACAATAGCAAGCAGTAACTCTTTACACGCTGTGCAATTCAGAGTAATAGCAGTAATTCTTTACACGCTGTGCAATTCAGAGTAATAAGAAATTAATAATAGCAAGCCGCTATACAGCAGGAGTGATAGATATACAAGATTCATGGGCAGTCGAATTTTATTTATTATTATTATTATTTAAATTTATTTATATTTAGTGTAGATTTTAAGAATATTTTGGAATTTTATTGATATAAATGAAATTAATTGTTTCGGCTATGTTATAAAATTCCAAAATATTCTTTAAAACTACCTTAAAACATGACTAAATGGTCGCAGTGGTAGTGGTAATGGTGGTAGCAGAGGCATATCCAATTCCATGGCGTGTGGTAGGAAACACAAGAAACAACAAACTGCAAACAAACCCAACTCCAAGTGGAAGGTTAATCACCAACTGCTTCGCATCAGCCCGAACATTCGAATAGTAACAATTCACAATATTGGAATCCATGAAGGCCACAGCACCAAATACCAGAACCGTCAACACAGAGTGCACGAAATCAAGAACAGTGAGTTTGTAAGATGACAGATCCACAGTTTTGTTGATCTGTGAATTTAATGTCAAGAGTCCGCTTGTGGTGGCGATCCCATAGTATAACGTCCCGTCCGATGCCCTGTAGCTATCGGTGAAGGGAGCGGAGGAGCACAAAAGCCCGCAGAGGCCTAAAAGAAAGCCCGTCAAATATTTATTGGCGGTGTAGCAGGTGCCTCCATTGGTGAATGTGGGCGACAGAACTTGGAAAATAAGCACCGTGGTGGTGGGAAGCAGTCTAATGAGATTAGCGGAGCTTGAAAATACCTTGTCCAGTAAAGTCTCTAAAGTAGATGTAGTGGTGGTCATCTCGCCTCTTCGAATACCACCTGCTTCGAATTTCTGTTATGCAGCCTCCTTCATTTGGCTGGCGTTTGCAGATACTAATTTATAAGGATTGGCATCCACCTTAGCATATAGGTTCAGTGAAAATTTTCAGAAAATTGTTTAGACTATATTAAATTATTTGGGATTACGATTTGAATGGTGGCTTGATAACTGCAAGTCTTTTGCGTGTGAGAGTCGAACCACTGAAATGCTATTGATTTGTTGTGAGATTCTGATTATTAGTCGCTGAAGTTCTGATTTTTTTTTTTTATTGCAGAGTTGAATTGATATAGAATATAGAGTATTTGGGTTGTTGATTTATTGAAATATTCCCAAAAAAAAATAAAAAACTCTATAGTTTAACAAATCAGTTACTTGCACGACAAAGTGATAAAAATTATTATTATTATAATTATAAGATTTAGATCTCAGTAGCAGGATTAGGAGGACTATGAATCCAAGCGTGGAGGCGTGGAATGCTCCTTTAAATTCACACGTATAAAATTTGACTAGTCATAAGCAAATTTACGATGGAAGTTTTGAATGATTAATTAAGTATTATGATCTCTTGTTATAACGACTGAACAACAGTTTCACAAATAAATAATTTTTTTTAATATTTTTGGCCGTACTTCTAGTGACAGGCTGTTGAAATTGTGTGACATGAAAAATTCCTATGAATGATGTAATATTAATGACTAATACTAATTGCTGACGATTACGTTTTTTTTGGGGGGGAAGATTGGTAGGTTGGCAATAATCAGATGTTATATTTTCCATTCTATTGCAAATTTTATAAGGTATATCTTTTACTCATTGCGATAAGGTTGGAGGAGTAAGATTTTCTATACTAATGATGTTAAATTAATTTTTTATTTTATTTAAAATATCACAAAAAGTACATCTTTTATCTGTTATTATAAGGTTATCATAAGGTTCAAGGAATAAGATTTTCTATCTTCATAATGTTAAATAAAGTCTTATAATAACGTTCAAGGAATAAGATTTTCTATCCTCATAATGTTAAATCAAGTCTTAGTATTTCCCAAAATTACCCAACAATATTAATCCTTACGCCTATCCATTAGGGTTTACAGTTTGTTTTGGTTATTCACAGAGTCCACCGAGGGATCATATGACGGGACGTTTCAAGTAGAGCTTACCTACACACAATCTCGATATAGTCACCCTAGCACGAGATATATGTGGCAAGCATGGCATTCAATCACCATCCACGAAGGCTTACCATTTTTAAAAGCCCACTTTTACTTTATCCCATTGCCGGGGAAGCTTCTTACTTTTATTTATTTGTGAGATTTGTCAAAGACTTTTTTGCATTTTTTATAATCTCAGTACATTTATATTTTCTATTTGTAAAAATAATTAATTATATTTTATAAGATAAATGTATTTTATATATATATATATATATATATATTATTTTTTGTAAGTTTGGTATGTCTTTTTTTTTAATTAATTTTCAAAAAGTCAAGTTATATCTATATGTGTATAGTTAGGTGGTCTCAACTTGTCGAGAGGGAAACCAAGTCGTTGTGTTAAGCCATCCAAAAACAAAAAATAATAAGTCTATCCAGTCATGCTAAATATGTCTGATTGTCTTTAAACTTTCCACACTCTAGATACCTAAAAACATAACTAAAAGCATACTAAAATTTACAGTTTTCCTGCATACAGTAAAGGACAAGCTAAGGAAACAACCAACAAACTAGCCATCATCATCAACAAACTCCACCGACACTGGGTCCTTAGCGTTGGAACCCGGAAGCTCAGTCTGTGGAATGCAAGGAATATGCTCCTCAATATGGCGCGGCCTTCCATTCTGCTTCTGCAATTGGAATTGGATTTTTTGAAACTCCTTGTTGTAGTTTGAAAACCCCCGAGCTGTCGCAGCCACGCCTGCCAAAATCTACTCCAAGCCTTTATCTAGAATTATTTTCATCAACCAGTATAGGAACAGGGTTTGTTTAAACTGTGTGGTTCTACCTCGGGTATGCCTTGGATCAAGCACCAAGGCGCACCAATCTTCCACATTGATGTCCATCATACCAACCTGTTTGTTTAGATCCTCTTCCCACTCTTCAATTAACTAGAAAACCTCCTCGAAGGCTCCCTCATGATATGTCGTAGCTACGTCGTTGATGATGCTTGAGACTGATTTATGACCCCAAGCTTTGCCCCCAAAGGATTTGGGTTTGCTGGTCATCGGAGACCCCACAAACCGTTTACCTCAGCCCCTCGAGCTTTGGCCTATTTTTCCTTTTCCTGCAGTCAAGCACACCATCCTCCAATACCTACAATTACTTGGAGAAAATAACAACAAACTCTTAACCGACTCTGATGGCAGTCAAGACCTAGAAGCACCTCACTTCCAGGGGATGCTACCGAGCCAAGAACCTACCAGAGCAAAAAGGTGAGAAGCCAAAGACTGCAAGAAAAAATCCTGGAGAATTTCCCATTTCCTCATCCAATTCAGATTTCTGGTAAATACATTCAACCACAGATACATTGACCCCACAAAACCATCAAGATACCCCATCCTCCCAAGGAGCTGAAGGGAATTATTACAGACTGAATCGACCTCATGGCGAATCATTGAGGGTGTTGTAACTAGACCACCAACCCACAGACACAAAAAAATGCCCCACAGGTGGAGTGGATTAGATATACAAAGACAAGACCGAAGATAAAGCCACGAGCATTATAACCCCATACAGGATAATAAGATGCCGAAAATTGTAGACATAAAGTGACCATAAAGAAATAAGACTATCTCTGTATCCCATGCAAAAAAAAACATTTCCACATGACTCATCCTCCTCTACAACCCCAAAGAATCGAAACCACACAAACCAAAGGTCAACAGATAATGAGATCAATGCATGGGGGCACTATTAAGAGAGCTAAACACATACCCATTAAACAGAGCAAGGAAAGGTCGAGACTGGACCTGTGTCCAGAGAACCCTCGCGTGATGAGCCTGCTCCAAACCTCTGAACCGAGAAACCAAAAACCAAAGGAAGCAACTCTCGCATACTAGAAATATAGCAAACTCAGTCTCGAATTTTCTGGAAATCATCCAAGCACAAAAGCCTTTGCCACCTTCTACAAGGATAATAACTCCCCACATGTAGAGAGCCACCACTCCATATGCCTCAAGCATGTGGAGGGTGGCAGGGAAACTCCTCGATAAGACCCCCATCAGTCACCCGCGAAGATATTAATTTTCATCTCACACCCCGATTGGGGGATTTTATAATTAATATTTTACAAATTAACAAAATTCACAAATTATAAGTATATATTCTTAAAATTATATATTAATTAAATATTTTTTTTATGGTGGGAAAACCTATTATAACTCAGATGTCAACTCAATGGTAAGGATAGTCATCACTAGCTACTATCCTTGAATGTAGGATGACTCATCATCGTTATTAAACAAAAAACAAGCCACTCAGAATAACCTGCTAGTGGTTTGTAAGGGGGCAAGATTTCACTCTTGTCTGGGTCTCTTGGGATTAACCTGTTGAGGAAGATGGGTAATTAGCCAAGCAAAAACATAATATAAATACATTAACCTTTTTCAATTTCCATATAAAATAATATTTTTGTTAATTTAAATTCAATATATTGTTACTTATCTTTTGTTTATTTACATAACAACTTTTATCTATATGTTCTTATTTATGTCAATTGGGTCTAACTCAAGGGTTGCTAAGAAAAAAAGACCTTCTCCTGTTATGTTCAAATATCACTTATGACATGCTCTACCTTTATGGGAAGATTAGAAAAGCTAAATTAGTGCCACCAATATTGGCATTTTGTTAGTTATATGTTAATAAGTGCTTAGTCCAAATCCCTTAAGGAAGGTGCATTATTCTACATTAGAAATGCTATAAGCTCAATTAGTGCCACCAATATGGGCATTGTTTTAGTTCCATGATAATAAGTTCTTTGTTAAAATCCCTTAAGGGAGGTGCATTATTATACATTAGAAATGACATCCACAAATGTGGGAAAGCACGGGGCTTGGCTTTCCCAATAATGTTTCAAACAAAAGTGTAATCTTTTATAAGTGCAAATGCAACAAAATATCTTTTAAAATGCCGAGAGGAACCCCAATGAAATACCTTGCAATGATTAATATGATTGTTATGATCCCAAGGGAGGGGTATATTAGGTTAAATGCATATGGTATGACCCATGGAGGGGGAATATATGGGGTAAATGTACATGTAATATACAAATGCATATGTAATAGGGTCATCCTAATAATGAAGAGACCACATGTCCAAGGTGTAAATAGGTATATATAAATATTATTTATTCATTATGGAGTACATAAGCATATATTCAGATGTATGAATGTATTTGGATATTTGGAAGAGTTTCTCCTATTATTATCTATAGTGAAGTTGTGCTCCATGCTCACATTGTTATACGAGTGAATGCATGAAGATAGGTTACACTTTTGGGCCAAATGTGGCGATTATATTTCAAAATTTACTCTTTTATCAAATTTAAACCCTTAAAATTCATAAGCGTTGTGAATTTTGATTCAGAGTAAAATACAATTTGTGTAGAATTATGTTGTTGTCATAACGATATTTTTTTCAAAAAAATTTAGTGGTGTACAATTAGTAAATTTTCTATTAAATGAAATGTGTGTCCATCTTAATAGGTATGTGTGTGTTCACGTAGCATAACTTTGTAATAACCTTGGTGCAAATTCCATGTAATAAAAGTTAAAAATAATAACCATGGTTGTCGAGACACTTATTCCAAGTTGAATGTTGGGAAAAACATCTTAGTGGGTGTTCATTTCGGCTAAGGAAATTGGGAAAGGTAAAGGCAAGGGATTTGGAAAGGAAAAATGGCATTTTTTGGCACATTTATTTATGAAAATAATGGAAAATAGGAGAAAAGGAAGGTGAAAGGTCACAGGTTGCACGTGAGGAGAAAAATGAAGGAAAATAATGGAAAATGAAGAAAATAGAGCCCCCATCTATAAAAAGGCATCTGAGGATTAATTGAAAAGATTTTGCTCAAATTTTGGAGCTCTCTCATTATTCTATCTCTCTCTCTCTCTCACTCTTGGACACTTATAGTTTTTGTAGCACTTTGGCATTTGAGAAAGAAAGAAAAGAAATCTGGAAAAAGGAGGAAGCAAGCAAGGAGGAGCAGGAATCAAACAAATACAACAAGATTATTTGCATGTATTGGTTTGCATGTAAGATTTCCTTGCTAGATTTGGCATGCAGGTTATTGCATGTGGTTCTTTGCTGACTTGCGTGGGTTTTTCAAGGTGTGACAGTGTATTCAGCCTAGCCTTTCCATTTCTGTATAGCCATGGTGTTGTGTAGTTCTCATGTTTTGGTTTAGCTGGATTACCAGATGGATTCAAAGCTAAGTGAGGTGGATCTCTGAATGATTATAGAAGCGGTTTTCTTAGTGCCTCAGTTTAGGGCCTAGTGACCCCTGATTCGGATTGTGGGTTGTGGAAAAGCCTGAGAGGTGGTGGTTTACTCTCCATTCCATGCCTAGGAATCTTGGGTTTGGGATTGCGGTAAAGCCTGGAGAATATGTCTCATTTTAGGGCCTAGTGACCCCTCATTCGGACTATGGCTTACGGTAAATCCTGAGAGAAAAGGAGACAGGAAAATTCCTCATGGTTTAGGCAGAGAGAATACTATGATATCCATGCTTGTGTTGGCCTAAGGACTGGGTGTAGATCACGGTAATGCCTGGTTTATGGTTGATGACGGTGAGGTGGTTTAGCCTCAAGATGCCCTGGTTGGTTTTTTTATTGGAGTCCCACATTCATGCTTGGAATATGGCACGGAGGTGATTGGATGAAGAGAGATTTGGCTCAGCTAATCTATGGTTGGGTGGAACGTGGAAGTCCCATCTCCGGTTGGATTTTCCACTCACTAATCATATTTTCATTCCTTTGGTCTTTGATATGAAAGTGTACTAGTTATTATGTGGATTCCATTGATGTTATATCCATGGTATTTTTGTTTCTATTATGCCAGTTATGAGCTTGTATTTTATCAATCATGATGTATGTCTATATCTATGTTTTTTCCTAAAAAGAATATAAAATGAATATATGGTAAAATATATTCTATTACAGCTTATGATGTAAGGGAGCAATGATTCTTAGTGATTCTTAGATAAGTATGAGACCCCTATGTTTAAATATTTTCTTTACACTTGTAGATGCAATGTTTGTGACATGTTTGACGAAATGCATGTCATGGTTGGGTGGGGTCAAATGAGTTCCTAATGATGTGATTTATTCCATGTATTTTTTTTTTAATGTTATTTATCCTCTCCTGAAGTTACAGGAAGTTATGGGCAGTGACTAGGGCTCAGGGATTGAAAATGTGGCACAAATCTTGGAGCTGCAGGCACAAAATTGACTCTTTGGGGCCTTGTCCACTACCTTGATAAGGCTAGACTATGACTAAGGGTCTATAACTTCTCCCTTGCCCTTATATGCCCGCATCTAAGACTCAAGAGGGTCAAAATCCAACCCCTCTTTAGCTTTCAAGGGTATGGGAGGGTGGTTTACATCCTAGAGGTGTTGTTGATGTTGTGTAAGGTGTGTTTGTTGTGTTTCATTGGTTCCAATTCCTTAAGGTCATATAGGAGGTTGAATCTCACATTAGTAGCCTCTCGTCACGTGTTTACCCTGGTTGGACGGTTGCTTTGGTAGATGTGGGAAGAGGGAGTTGTATCAGAGCATGGTTCACCTCTCGGATTAGATAGGTCGTGTGTTGATCATGCATTATGTTGATTGCTTATGTGTTTTAGTACCTTTTTTGTATGTGGTTTTTGCGTCTGCATTGTATTGTCCATGGTGGCAGTGGTGTCACCATGGAAGTGTTGATGATGTTGTTTTCGACACGCTGTCATGAATGTATGACTGATTGTGTGGTGTTCCTATTTATGTATTGTTCATGCACTCTTTCTTACATGTTGCTACATGTTGTACATGCATTTCTTGTTTATGTTAGGTCACATATTGGTTATGATTCTGTATTTTCTATGTATTCTTGCTTATGTGATGATATATGTGGGTCATGCATAGGTCATTCATGATTGGTTACACATGTCAGGTGGGTGCATATGGTCAAGTTTTCATTGGTTTGATTGAGGTTGTTGTACATAAAGTCATTGTATGCAATTAGGTCATCATGATGATATTGGTATGTTATGATGCTAATGTGTTGGCTAGGATAGAGTAGGAGATAAAGACCATCAAAGTGAAGTTGAAACATTGGACCTCGAGGCAAGAGAAAATCATCATACAATTGTGCATGTTTGGCATGCAGGTATGTGATTCATGGTTGTTGTAAGCATTAGGGTTAGTTGTATGTTTGTCATTCTATTATTATGGTTACATATGTGATAAATAATAGTTAATCAATCAGTAGTTATATGCATAATGCTTATGCGTATTCTTGTCATTATATTGATGTTATGGCTACATACATTATAGATGCCATTTGATTAGTGTGGTTATACGTACATGTGTTAGATAGTTATGAATAGTAGAAACCTATGGTGGTATGCATTGCTATTGTTGTTTTATGATTAAATAACTTGTATGTTGTTGATCAAAATGTTATGGGTTAACTTATTGTTGTCGTATGATATTTAGCTTGATGATTAGGGTTATTTCATTAACATCTCAATGTTACATTTATTATGATAATTTGGATTTTCCCATGCAAATGGTTAGGGTTATGACATTCAGGCATGAGTCAAAATAATTATGATAGTGTGTTTTATTATGTCCAGATTGACTGTGCATATGTGATTATATGCATGAATGACATTTGATTATGGGTTTATGATGTGAACATGTTAGCTAGATACTATTATGGATATCATGACCTTATTTATGATTGAGTTGATACGTTGTGAAGTTATTTTGTGCTAATCTAGAGTGATTGTGTTAACAAGGTAGCCTCCCCTAAGATACATCAAGGTATGAGTTTTCTTATGTCGTTTATTTGGTGTTTGAGTGTTTGGTGTCTATTATGTCATCTATATGTTGTTGAATGTTTGATTAATCACATGATGAGTATATGTCTATAATATTGCATGAAGAAATGATCTTGTTTTAAGATGGTTGTATGAACATATATGTGTTGAGATAGTTGATATGTACTCGAGTGCAAGTAGGTGATAGTTGTAGCATTATGTAGTATGACTGATGAATGTGAGTTGATTGTTGATTATGACATCGTTGTTATACTTGGTAAAGGTTGGTTTCAAATTGATAGACATGTTGTCCTAATATTTGGAATATGTGATTGAGATGTGTGTTCAGTTACAAGTAGCATGCTTGGCACATCAAGGTAAGATAATTGGTATATTGTTATATTCATTTGTGCTGCAATGACAAATATGTGTTTATGGCAGTATGATGCATGGGATTGCATAGCAAAAGAAACTATCATGAAGTCTTTAAAAAGGGTTAGGTTGAGCTTTCCTTGGAATCCATGGGGATTAAGTCATGGTGTTTTTTGTTAGTCTTGTACTTTTGGTATTTTATGGTTTGTTGCGCTTGATTTGTGGCTTTGCTTATGTCTATTGTATGGCCATACCACTTTGTTTTGGTGTCGTATTGCCTTGGTTTTCATGGTTTTCTTCTTGTCTTTTATTGTTCTTGTAATTTTCTCTTATGTTTTGAGAGTATTGGGAATTGGTTGGGAAAGAGGAAAGTTGATGGAGCCTTGTGGTACCCAACAGGTAATGTAAGACATGAATGTAGCTCAGTGCATGAGT
This sequence comes from Pinus albicaulis, assembly GCA_034641835.2. Lineage (NCBI taxonomy): Eukaryota > Viridiplantae > Streptophyta > Pinopsida > Pinales > Pinaceae > Pinus > Pinus albicaulis. The sequence continues at coordinate 1,287,542,624 of CM076581.1, read as the reverse complement.
AAACGTAGTGGAAGGTAAGAATATGACAGTCGGTTGGATTGGTTGATTCCATTGGGTAAATGGACATGGAAAAGTAGGTATAGTGAATGGATCTAAGATGTTAGATGCCTTGGCTATGTTGGGAGCTGTTTTTCTCATTGTTGTTCATATTATGCACACTAAAGGGATTTATTTTAACCTAAACCTTATGCTACCAGGTAATTATGATGTGATCATGATGATGAAGGTTTTTATATATGTATATATGTATGTATGTATGTATGTATGTATGTATGTCGTGTCTAACAGGGTCATCGGGGATTATGATTGTTAATGCTAGTGTTTATATGTATACATGTATTTATGTATGTATGTCGTTGTCTAACATGCTCATAATTGTTTTAGGATAATGATTATATTTATTTATGTATCTATGTATTTATGTCACTATATGATATGGTCTAAAGGATCATTCTTGCGAAGGAATGATTGCTTATGCACGTGAATGACATGAAGAGGTTCCTGGCTATGAGGAGTCAAGTGGAAGAGTAGCCTTGACAGATCTATGAGGTCAGTATCATGTGGACATGGATTGATATTATATGCTTGTACTATGCCTATGTTTATGTTATGGACAAGTAATGTTGAGGGGTACATCAACGAGGTGAAAGTTGTGTTATATGTGGCATGCTAGGATACACAAGGATAGTGGAAAGACACTAGAAGCAAGGTTTATTGTGGGGCCAGTGTGTGGTCTATGGATGTTCATTTCTACTGTTGTGTATATGTTGCGCATGTTGGATATGCGGTGCTATGTATGTATCATACTGTGTGCATGTTGGATATGCGGTGTTGTGTGCATATGGTGTTGTGCGCATGTTGGATATGTGGTGTTGTGTATTTATGGTGCTATGTACATGTTGTATATGTAGTGATATGTAAATATGGTGTTGTATGTGTGTTGTACATATGGTGGTGTGTGCATGATGGTACAAGTGGCATTGTGTGCATGTGGTGTTGTGTACATGTGGTGTCGTATACATGTAGTGCATGTGGTGTTGTGTACATGTGGTATTATGTACACATTGTATAGGTGGTGTGGTGTAAATTTGGCATTGTGTACACATTGTGCAGGTGGTGTCATGTACATGTGATGTTGTACACACGTTTTGCATGTAGTGTTGTGTACATGTGGTACTGTGTACGTGTTGTGCATATGGTATTGGTATACATGTGGTATTGTGTGCATATTTTACATGTCGAGTTGTGGGCATGCAAAACTATGTATATTCTTGGTGTAGTCATGGTATCGTGACATGTGTACTAGTTGTGTTGTACTTCGTATATGTATGTGTATTGTGTTGTATTGTAGATGGGGTGTAAGTGTTTGTGTTGTATGTAGGTATAGGCATATGTATTGTGTTGTGTTGTACACTGGATGTATGTGTATGTACGTGTATTGTGATGTACACTGGGTATAGGTGTATGTATTGTGTTGTGTTATACACTGAGTGCGGGTGTATGTATTGTGTGGTGTTGTACACCTTGGGTGAATGTACGTGTTGAACAATACGTGTATGTGTACGTAGTTGAATAGAAGGAACTATTGTTTTTCGGGTGTGGCAACTGATCCAGTATGTGTATAGAAAGAACAAAGGTAGAAGTAAGGATCGAGGAAGGATAAGTATTGGTATTTTATCTCAGTTTTATTATGCATGTGATTTATGATTCTGGTTTATGATGATTCCATGTGATTTATGATTATGGTTTATGATGATTGCATGTGCTTCATGATTTTGACCTATAATGGTTGTGTTTTGAGCTAACTAGATGTGTTATGTTTATACATGATGATTTGATCAAACATATAGTTTGACTTTTTGTGATAGGAAGTGAACATGATTGCAAGTGTACCTTATTGACAAGCTACCAATGAGGTATGATTTGAGTTTATTTCAATTTATTTTGAATCTAATGGAAATTATGTGCTTAATACAGGAAGCATGAAAATATCGGTTGGGTGATTGGAATTAACTGCAAGAATAAGCAACGTCAACAAAAGGAATTGAAACATGTAACAATATGTTGGTAAAGAACTTTAGAGCAGGGCCATTGTGGGACACTAGTACCCAATAGTGTCCCTTGATTTCCATGAGCATGATATGATTGGTATGATGGTTTTTTAGGTAGGTATATGCCTTGGATTTTATATCATCCGATGCGAGGAAGCCTTGCTAAGGGATGGATCGCCCAGGATAAGTGATGCCAGGAACTTGGAAGGTGGGTAACTATATGGAAGGGGATTACCAGATTTCTCGAGGGAATGTGTAGCAGAGAAGGGAAGGTCACGGATGGATTTATTTTGGTCATTAGCATTGCCAGATAGAATAATATGCACATTGGGAATGTGCCCTAGTAAAATGATCCAGTAACTGTTCACTGAGGGGACATGTAGAGTAGGATTGTAGCACTGGACATTGGATGCAACTTTGACTTTGAAAGTGGATTCTAGACTTCCTAAAAAGGAGATGAATCTTGGTATTATTATAAGGGCGGAGGTGTGAGCCTATGGATTCCCTTATTGTAAATGCAGACATTGTATCATTTTATGTTTCGGTTGGGAAAATGTGCATATGTATATATGTGGTTGTTATTGTCAATACCGTAATGAGTTGCATTATAAAGTTCTAGTGCATGTATGATTGTCATGATTATTTTTTCTTTTGAGCAGGTTATTCATTCTAAATACTTCAACGAGATATGTTATAAAGCTCCATGGGAAGTATGTTTTATTTTTAATAGTTTTGTTGAGGTATATGTGTGGTTGAACACCAAGGACAATGTCCCCCAAGGGGGAGTGTTCTGTACTATTCTTGGTGAAAATTCCATGCAATAAAAGTTAAAAATAATAACCACGATTGATGGGAAACTTATTCCAAGTTGAATGTTGGGAAAAAAATCCTAGTGGGTGTTCATTTTAGTTATTATGGATAAGGAAATTGCTAAAGACAGAGGCTTTGGAAAGGCAAAATGGCATTTTTTGGCACATTTATTTATGAAAATAATGGAAAATGAAGAAAATAAAGGCTTCACCTTTAAAAAGGCTTTTGAGGATAAATTGGAAATATTTTTCTCACATTTTTTGAGCTCTCTCATTATTCTTTCTCTCTCTCACTCACTCTTGGACACGTACAATTTTTGGAGCACTTTGGCATTTTGAGCAAGAAAGGCAAGAAAGAAAGAGAAGGGAGGAAGCAAGCAAGGAGGAGCATGAATCAAGCAACTAAAAAAGATTATTTGAAGGTACTGATTTGCATGTATGATTTCCTTGCTAGATTTGGCATATAGGGTATTGCATGTGGTTCTTTGCTGTCTTGGCATGGGTTTTTCTAGGTGTGACAGTGTATTCAACCTAGCCTTTCCATTTTCGGATAGCCATGGTGTTGTGGAGTTCTAAAAATTTGGTTTAGTTGGATTACCGAATGGATTCAAAGCTGAGTGAGGTGGATATCCGAATGATTATAGAACTAGTTCACTTGTTGCCTTGATTTAAGGCCTAGTGACCCTTGATTTGGACTGCGTGTTGCGATAAAGCCTAAGAGTTTGTGGTTTAATCTCCATTTTAGGCCTACGAATCCCAGGTTTGGGATTGCGGTAAAGCCTAAAGAGTATGTCTCGGTTTAGGGACTAGTGCCCCATGATTCAAACTGTGGGTTGTAGTAAAGCCTGAGAGAATAGGAGACAGAAAAATCCCTCACAGTGTAGGCAGAGAGAATCCAAAGATATGCATGCTTGTGTTGGTCTAGTGATCAGGTGTAAATCATGGTAAATCTTGGTTTATGATTGATGAGGGTGAGGTGGTTTAGCCTTGGCATGCCCTAGTTGTTTTTTTGGTTGGAGTCCCAAATTAATGCTTGGAATATGGTATGGGAGCGATTGGTTGAAGAGAGATTTGGCTCAGCTAATCTATGGTCAGGTGGAACGTGGAAGTACCATCGTCGGTTGGTTTTTACACTCATTAATGAGAATCTCATTCCTTTGGTATTTGGTATGAAAATGTACTAGTTATTATGTGGATTTCATCATGGTATTTTTGTTGCTATTATCCTAGTTATGAGCTTGTATTTTATCAGTGATGATGTATGATTCTATCTATGTTTTTTTCTGTAAATAAATATACAGTGTATCTATGGTCAAATATATTGTATTGCAGTTTATTATGTAAAGGAGTAATGCTTCTTAGCGATTCTCAAATAAGTATGAAACCCCTATGTTTAAAAATCTTGTTTACACCTGTAGATGCAATGTTTGTGAAATGTTTGATGAAATTCCTATCATGGTTGGTTAATTTTAGATGAGTTCCTGATGATGTGATTTCTTCCATGTATTTTTTAAAATGTTATTTATCCTTTCATGAAGTTACAAGAAGTTTTGCGCAGTGACCTGCATTGAGGGGTTGAAAATGTGGCATAAATACCGAAGTTGCAGGCAAAAAATTAACTGTTTGGGGCCCTAGCCGCTACCTTGCCAAGGATAGCCTATGGTTAAGGGTCTATATCCACTCCCTTTCCCTTATATGCCCATGGATAAGGCTCAAGAGGGTCAAAATCCAACCCCCCTTCAAGATTCAGGGATATGGGATGGTGGTTTACCTCATGGAGGTGTTGTTGATGCTGTGTAAGGTGTGTTTGTCATGTTTCTGTCGGTTCCACTTCATTAAGGTCATATAGGAGGTTTAATATCATATTAGTAACCTCTCATCACATTTTTACCTCGGTTGGCCAGTTACTTGGGTATATGTGGGAAGAGGGTGTTACAAACTTAGTCTAAAATGTGTGTGTGTGTGTGTGTGTGTATATATATATATATATATATGAGCATGATCTACACAAAAATAATGAGGGTATGCATATTAAAACTTTATTTTTCTATGCAAAATTACATTTTTTATTATCTTTTGAAGTTGGTGAATTAATATTTCAATTTCATTTTTTAGATACCTGTGTTCACATTTGATTTTTTTCTACTATTTAAACGTATTAAAAAACTTAGAGTACCCTTTTGAAGAGGACTTGTAAATGAAGAGGCTGGTATTTTTGAAATATTTTCATTCTGTATATTTTATGTTATTGATTTTTTATTTCACCCCTTTGAAATTGTCCAAAAAAATTCAAACATTATGTTTAAAAGAAATTAGATGAAAAATATCATATGAATTCAAGAGTGCCAAAATTATATGCCACCAAATAGAGGATTCCTTCACAAATCCAACATGATCAACTCTTCCACCTAAGGACAAATTATACCTTAAGTCTTCTAGGGTACAAAATGGTGTTGTACATAAATCTGCAAAAGGGGAGCTAAAACTCTATTTTTTAGGCCCTCAACAACTCGATCAAGTGCTTGAGATAAAATTTCAAATATCTTGATCAAGGGTTTAAGAAACCCTCAATATTCCCTTAACATGGTTAAACATAGGCTCCATGTAGCTTTAAGGCTTGATCTAGCCACTTTTTTTTTAATTCTATGCCTAGGTTGTATTGGTGGTAAATTTCAAAAACATGGCTTCATCAAGCCCATTTCTCGATCGAACTCCTAGATAACATCGTGTTACAAAGGAGCTCAATCGAGGTTTTGTTTTAATTCTCGATCGAACTCCTAGATAACATCGTGTTACAAAGGAGCTCAATCGAGGTTTTGTTTTAATTCTCGATCGATCTATATTTAAGCCTTTAAAAAAATCGATCAAGGCCTCAAATATTGCTCGACCTAGTGCTTAAAATGGCTCAATTGAACTATTTTTTTTTCACCCAAAATGCGCCCTCTCTTGCCAAAAAGTGTAACCCAGCTTCATACATAGACCCGTACATGGTGTGTACTTTTGATTTGTATGTCTTTGGATCATAATGTTTGGTATCAGAGCTTATGATCCTATTGTTTTTCTGCTTTCAAACGAGTCATCTTGGCATTATTTTGTATACTTTTTTTTGGGTGATTCAAATCGTGAAATTTGAAGAATATTTAAGAGAAATATCACGAACATTTTGTTTAAAATTTTAGATCTTATTTTAATATAATTTTGGAGATATGTTATGAAGAAGTTAGGATTATTGAATGCACTAATATAAATTCCATCCTTGTCAAGGAAGAAGATGGAATACTCATCGATATTCATGGAACAAGGAATGGCCAAATAATTATTCAACATGATTTTATTGAGGACAAAAAACTATTACAAATCAGATAAGTCACAACAACAAGACATGTAATCAGAAGAAAGAAAACTATGCAACAACAAATCATCGAGGATTAAGACTGAAGGGTGGGTTCAAGCTAGTGATGGTATCTCGTGAATTTTTAGTGGAAATTAAAACTTATAAAAAATTATCTATTAAATTGGAGGAATTATTAGAGGCACACACACAATAAATTCGAAGATGGTGTTAAAAGATGAAATGTCGAAAAATGAATTATGTTTCCAAATATATAATTTTTATTTATAAAAGTTTTGTTTAACTATGTGAATTTTGAGTCTTAATATTTTTGTTATGTTGTTTTTTATGCAAAATATAATACATATGTTCTAATTAATTCAACCTTTTAGTACCTAAATGATGGAATATTGCTAAAAAAATTGCAAATTTTGGGATAGCAGGGCATTCTCGTGCACAAGTTTTTTTTCAAAATTTATGATATTAATTTTGTATTTTATTAAATTATGAAAGTAATTATATCCTTGAAATTAAAAGGCCTTCCATTAGATCAATATAAAAGGCTTTAATCTTATCAAACACTCATTTTTTTAGGTTATAAGTCTTAATGTCCTCTAGTGCACCATATAATTTTTTTTCCAAATGGTTAATGCCCAAAAACGTTATAGTGGAAATAGATGAGGAATGTAGTTTAATATTGACATATGTAAAAATAAAAATATATTAAAAATAGTAAACATTATTAATATTTTAAAAAATATTGAGAATCTAAAAATTCAACTTTATATGTCTGTGTTGTTTCATGAACACCATATTTGTCTCTTTTATAGAAAAATAATGGAGAATATATTTATTTGTGTGTGTGTGTGTGCTCTAAAAATTTGATGTTTTCATGTATTTGAAACCCAAACAACCCAGTTTGTGATCCCAAACATATATATGAAGAATTTAACTCATTAGACATGTAAGCTTCCTGTTGGAAATAAATTTAAATTAAAAAAAACATGTGTATCCTCTTGCTGCTAAAAAATGTGCATAAATTTTTGGAAGTAGGGACGTGTGTGTGATTTCCCACTATTATGAAATTTAACACATGGGAAATGGTTGAGGCGGGGTTGGAAGGTAAGGGGAGGGGTAGAGAGGGAGAAATAAAGGGAACAAAGGAGAAAAATAGGGAGCAAGAGAGATTGGGGGTGGGGAAGAATGAGAGAGAGAGAGAGAGAGAGAGAGAGAGAGAGAGAGACATTTGAGAGGGGGGGTGGGGAAGAAAGTTGTGGGATACATGAGGAGGAATAGAGAGTCATCAGTGGAGGGGGATTATTGTGAAAGAAGGATTGAAGTATGGATATATGGAGAGATAGGAAGGTGAGGGATGAGACAAAGTGTGTGTGAGAATGAGAGTTGGGGGGGAGAGAGAAAAAGAGAGAGAGAGAGGAGGGGGGAGAGAGAGGAGGAGTGATACATAGAGATATAATAGGGGGATGTATGAGGGAGAGAGAGATAAATATAGAGGAAGGGAGATAGAGAAAGGATTGGAGGGCACACAGAGAGAGAGGGCATTATTGTGAAGGAGGTAAGGACAGGGAAATAGAGAAAGGAGGTGGGAGGAGGGGAGAGAAGGGGAGAGAGAGAGAGGAGATGGGGAGGGAGACAAATATATGTAGTGAGGTGGGTAATATAGGGAGAGAGGGAGTGAGTGAGGTGGAGAGAGAGAGAGAGTGAAGGAAAGAGAGAGGGAGGTAGAGATGGATTTAAAGGGGATATATATATATATATAAAGAGAGAGAGAGAGAGAGAGAGAGAGAGAGAGATGGATATAGAGATAGAGATAGAGGGAGAGAGACAACTAAGAAGAGAGATATACAAATAGAGATATGTAAAGAGATATAGATATGGTGGATAGGAGATAAAGAGAGAGAGGAGGAGATAGAGAATGAGTGGAGAGCAGAGAGAAGGAGATAAGGGAGAGTGAGGGGGTTATGGATAGAAGGAGAGAAAGATAAATTTGGATGGGGTTTGTTGTGAAGGGGAGACTGAGGGAGTGAGGGAAGGAGGCAGAGAGAGGGGGGGGGGGGAGGAGGCGGGGGGGGAGAGATAGAGTGATGTTGGGGGAGACAATGAGATATGTTTGGCTCCAATTGATGATGTCAATTAGAGTTTAATTTAATGTCAACCCGGGAAGGTAAACTTAGAAGTGCTTATCTAAAATATATATATCTAGAAATATTCCTAATTTGTCCAAGTTCTTAAAGTCCCCTTACAAGAACATATTCATTAAGATCTCTTTCAATAACTAATCAAACCTAGATCTAATAATTGAATGAGGTCTTACAGTTCTCTTACAAGAACACTTTCAAATAAGACTCTTCCAATATTAGAACATTTAACAAATCTTAAAAACTGAAATGAAACAAACCTAAATCTAATAATTGTATGAGATCTTATGGTTCTCTTACAAAAACACTTTCAAATAAGATCCTTCCAATATTAGATCATTTAACAAAGCTTAAAATGACTGACAAACTAGTATGGTGTATGGATCTTATGGTTCTCTTACAAAATCACTTTCAAACCAGATCATTCATCTTGATCATTATGACTTAAAAGCGAAATGAAGCAAAAACTATAAAAATAAATTATACCCTAAATTAAGCAAATAACCATGCCAGAAGTATGAGTATAGGCCTCCATAATACAAGCACACCACTTCCAATGAGACTCGGATGTAGAAGCAAAATCGAAGTATGGATCTTTATTTCAAAATCTCATTACAAAACCAACTACAAAAATACAGATTACATGCTCACCTTACTAAGATTAAAAGCTAGAATTCATATGGAGGAGATTGTACTCCTATTTATACAATGAGATGAGTAACAAACTCATAATGATCATCCACTAATCTCTCTTTAGTTCCATACATCTCTCAACCATCTAGACACATAACCCCTTTTGTCCTTGATCTTCTCTATGAGATTTATCTTCTCAAATTCGAATTTGATCATCCAAGGCCACATAAAGGTGTCTTGGAAGCTTCCTTGGCACCTACACATGTCACAAAAACAACCCACTTTCCATATATAATGTAAAATATATTATTTTCTATTATTTAATCAAGAATTTCTCTCAAAAATGCTTAAAAATAAATAATATTTGGAAAATATAAATTAGACCCATTAATGGTGAATAATAGGGAAAATGAAGTGACATGGTGGTGAATAATGGGTGATAAAATGGAAGCATAGGTGAAAAATGTATGGTAATGAGTGACATTTTGAAACCAAAACATACTCCCCAACTGAAGCTCTTGCATGTCCTCATGCAAGCTACTACAATGACTTATTTGATTTAATTCTTAGATGAGCTTCCTTTTACAAGATGTTTGGTTCTTGTGTAACAAACATCTTTCAATCATGGACTTCCTTTTAACTTTGCACTTCTTTGGATAACTTTTATTTTTGCAAAGCATTTGCATCTTTTAATGATTGGTTATTGTGTTACAATCATTATTTACTTTGTTGAGTTCTCTGTTTAATGATTGGTTCTTGTGCTTACAATCATTATTTACTTTGTTGAGATCAATCATTTTAAGAAGTCATTTAATATGTTCATCATTTTGTAGTAGTTTTATTGTGGGAAAACTATGTGGGTTAAAATGTAACATGAATGAGGGAAAAAAAAATGAAGTGTGAAGTGTGAAATTCCCCCTCCCCAACTGATGGTTTTTGGCAACTTTTAATGAGAAAGGGAATAATGAAATTGTGGAATATTTTCCAAATATCATCATTTTAGCATCTAAAAAGAATTTCAAGATTAAAGGTTAGAAAATATCATACCTTACTTACCTACAGAAGTGGATGAATCATGCATGTTTAGTTGCTGCAATTCTGATCTGAAGCTTCTTCTGCAAGTTGTGGATGAAAGATGGATCTATATTGTCGTATCTACTACTAGATAGTCTGATGAATCTGATGAGTCTGCTGAATATGGATAAAAATCTATAAGGCTTGAAAGGTATACAAAATATATAAGTTACATTTTCCTCCCCCCAACCTTATTTATTGACTTGTCCTCAAGTCATGACAAGCTGAAAAAGAAATGAACAGAAATCTGCTTCCTCTGCTACAAAATATGGGTCTTCAAGTCTTCAACGGTCGATGGCACAAATCTTACTATGTGATTAAATGTGTTGGTGTCGAACATAGTAAGAAGTTGTTGGCTTAGTGGCCATTAATGAATGCCACTAGTCAACACGAGAGCTCCCACCATTGATTCCAATGGGAGTCAAGATGCCTAACACATCTTTGTAGGTACGAATATGTTTGTTGTGGTCGAGTCACCTACAAAATCCAATGAACAAGGGATATTAATGTACTCCCATTGTTCATTGGCAAGAGTACTTGCCATTAGGGCATGCAAGTCTCTAGGTGTTTTTACAAAGATAATTAGACTCTAGGACTTTGACTCAGTGATATGTAGAAGCAGGATTTTATTGGCGGAAGATGAAAATGGTAGGAAAAAGGAAATGGAAATGACAAGGAAAATGACAATAAGTGAGCTTCTTGTAAGTGAGCTTCTTGTTTTATTTTTTTGGGTTAGGGGTGAATGAAAAGAAGTGCATGAAAAGAAGAAGATTTCACTGCATGATTGAAACTTGCTAGGAAAAAGAGATTTTGGCTTGCATTGAGGACTCATTGGGATTTACAATTTTACAAAGGGAAGAAAAGACTGGTTGTAATGAATATGGACTTATTCACATGATTCATCATAAAATTGATCTGTTGGAAGTCCAACTGTCGACAAATTAGACTCCTTGAATGTTCATCTGATTAACGTAAACCTGCAAAAACTTGGCATTCACAAAACATAAATATATCCAAGCAAAAGTGATCAATTTCTACTTGGTTTTTTATGCAAAAATTAAACACCAATGAAACAGATTTAAATAAAATCAAATGTATAAGTTAGCCCAATTCTATGATTTTTTTTACAAATCCATTTTCAAATATGAAATGAGTATAATTAATTCCCTTCTTATGTAAATAAAATTCAATTTCGTTGCAATTATGCAAATCCCGACGACCATCGAAATTGTTTCATGATTTGCATTTATAATATCGAATTTCACATGTCGTCATCGATCGATCTTGTATTTGCCAAAATCTGCATCATTTAAAACTTGCAAGATGTTAATAAAAATAAAAATAAAAAAAAATTCAAGAAGAAAACTAAATTTTCCTGTGTCATTATTTTTTGTGCAAACCGTGCAAATATTAAGCTTCCGGACTCCAAGAAGCAGTGCTGCTAAGTTTAAGGCAGTATAAAACTTGTTGGTAGTAGAAATAAAAGGCATAAATAATACTGCTTCAAAACTGCTTCAAATCATCATCAAATAGATTTCAAACACTTCTGCAATACATCTACAAAGTCCTCTCAAATCTGCTTCAATAAGTCTTCTAAAGGTTGTTCCAACAAAGGCTTCAAGGTCTGCGCAAAAGATCTTCAAGTTGCTCCAAAACATCTGCTTTAAAAAAAAAAAACTTCTCAAAAACTGCTCAAAGAATGTCAAGTTTGTCCACGAGAAGATTCAAAGCTCCAAATGTTTGTTCTTAATTATTCAAGATTTTCTGCTGAAATGGATGAGTTTGACCAGCGTTGACCGACCACTTATGGTCTTGGAATCTGAAGGTAAATATATTTTTCGCCATATTTGTACATTCTAGATTAAGTCCTCAACCTTTGTTTTGGTGCATCTGTCACATGACATGTCAGAACATAAAGTTGTTACAGGAAGTTAGCAGAACCTGAAAATCTGATAGAAGGACTGTTTCAAGTCTGCTCCTAACTTGGTCCAATATTTTCTTTAATTTAGCTCAAAAAATGCTCATAGAATGATCCAATTCTGTTCTTCAAAATAAGATAAAAGTTCAGGTCCGATCTGCAAGAAACCCATAATATAAATTCAAATTTTGTCACAGTCCTAACAGTCAAGGAGGTCGAAAGTTTTAATTTGGACTTCACGTTCCCTTTACTATTGATAGCCTTTGAGCATTGTCACCAATTGTACTTCTCGATTCTCAATTTCTGTTTTCTGTGCATTAATTTTTCAAAAACCGTTTTTTTTCATGCTGTCATCAAAATAGTGTCTCAAAGAACCGCAATTTCCCCTCAAACTGTTACGAATTCAAGGAAAATATTTCTGGGTTATGTAATTCATTCAGTTCTGAAAAAAACCCATGTCTTCGTTTTTTTAAATTTTTCTTGGTTCGATCAGAAAATGCGTTTTAAACGCTGACGTTTTGTAGAGGTTGTGTTTCTCTGTTACCTAATGACTGCATACAGTTTGGAAGTATTCATATGAAACACTTGCTCACTGCATTGCTCATCAATTCACCATGTAGCATTGCAGATCAGTTTGGAGCTATTTTATCGGAATATAAGAAGTATTTGGTTTGCTTCGGTAAAAAGGTTCAAGGATTTCTACTCTAAGGATCAAAGCAGAGATCTAATTATGCAATTGCTAACTGCTTCCTAAAAAAAATCGTTATCAAATAGATTAACGCAATCTTTTCCTCATTTCTCATGGATGGTGGACGATTTTGTGGCTACACAATTTCTGCCAGATCTTTTGGTATTAAATAATATTGCCTTATTTTGTGAACCAAATCAACTAATACGATTTCTTGTTCAGATTTTTGCTGATATGCGGGTTTGGAATGGGCACTTTTATAATCCAATCGAACCATTTTGGGGGTAACATCATCGGTTGAACCCTGAATCGCAGTCCACCAAAGATGGCAATGTTCTCAGCGTTAAGAAGATGATAGTGTTCTCACTTCTGTTTGGCAGCATTCTCGCTTAAGATGGCAGCGTATATAGCACGAAGTTCTTACCCACGCTCACGTTCTCTGTGTATGCGTTGGCAGTGGCAGCTTTCTAAACCTTGACTGCATCCCTCCACGACTTCTCTCACGTAGCGTTCCTGCTTACGGTAGCATTTCTCAGGCTCCTCCTTTTTTTCATCCAAACATTACCTTTGACGACAACATCTGCCTTGAAATTCTGAATGCCAGTTTTCCATTTTATGCGTTAAGAAATATCATCAAATTTGATTATATGATTAGGTCCACTTCTTCTTGACTATCAAGAATATGTCGAAATGAAGATGCTTATTGTTTAAAAAAAAAAAAAAAAAAAAATTTAAAAATGAAATTGAATCTTATTTAAAAAGAAATGTTAGTTTTTTTTTTTTTTTTTGTTATAAAAAAATAAAATGTAATCCTATCTTAAAAAAAAAATTGGTTAGTTTTAAAAGTTTTTTTTTTAATAATAATAATATATATCATTTTTAATAATAATATATATATATTATTATTATGTGAATTTTTTTTTTTTTAAACTAAAACTTAAAAGGACTAAGTTTTATCTAAAATGTTTTTTTTTTTTTTTTAATATGATTTTTCGCTCATTTACAAAATTCTTTATTGTCATATCGCAAATCAATTTTCCAGCAAAAGTATTTTTATTTGAAATAAATCGATAGATTTTTTGATCTTTCTGATCGCACGTAGCGCAGGAAGAGAGCATACTAATCTCTTGATTTATTTTTATTTATGCAGGTTAGCGTGGATGGATAAAACACAATTAAGATTTGCGACAAAGCCTTGCATTATCTACACTCTTTCTGCAATGTCACGGGGGCGTTTAGACTCTCGGAAGACAAGGCTTTCCGATGATCAAGCTCCTGGCTCACCCGTGATATAGAAACAAGACATAGAAATGCAAAGATGTGCCACTGAATTTATTCATGATGAATTTTTTTTTTTAGAAAACAAAACTAAAAATTTCTAATGATAACGACTTCTAATGACTTCTAATGAGATCTCATTTTTATTTTTCTAATCTATTCTATATTAACTTGAAAGATGTTTTATTTTCTAAGTAAAAGAATGCTTCCAATGAAGCCATCTACGGACTAAAAATTTGAACATGCTCACATCAAGATTTAAAAATTTTACATTATGTTTTGCAAGTATGTGAGAATCCTGTCTTAGAGTTGGCTCAAGGTTATTGTGCTTGCTCTCCAAGAAGTACCTATTCAACATTGTCAAATTCATCACCCGTAGATGGATTAGTGAGAAATGGGGGGTTTAAAATAAAAACTGAATTTAAATTAACTATGTGCGAAGATAAAAATGCTCCAAAATTTGAACTCCTTTATGAACCTGCTGTCACCAAGTTCCACAAATTAGTTCATAAAAAAAATTACTAAATCCTTCTAGTTGCACTTCCCCGACAACGACGCCAAAATATTTGGCTCCAATTGATGATGTCAATTAGAGTTTAATTTAGTGTCAACCCGCGAAGGTAAACTTAGAAGTTCTTATCTAAAATATATATATCTAAAAATATTCCTAATTTGTCCAAGATCTTAAAGTCCCCTTACAAGAACATATTCATTAAGATCTCTTTCAATAACTAATCAAACCTAGATCTAATAATTGTATGAGGTCTTACAGTTCTCTTACAAGAACACTTTCAAATAAGACTCTTCCAATATTAGAACATTTAACAAAGCTTAAAAACTGAAATGAAATAAACCTAAATCTAATAATTGTATGAGATCTTATGGTTCTCTTACAAAAACACTTTCAAATAAGATCATTCCAATATTAGATCATTTAACAAAGCTTAAAAACTGAAATGAAACAAACCTAAATCTAATAATTGTATGAGATCTTATGGTTCTCTTACAAAAACACTTTCAAATAAGATCCTTCCAATATTAGATCATTTAACAAAGCTTAAAAACTGAAATGAAACAAAAACATAAATAAATTATACCTAAATTAAGCAAATAAGCATGCAAGTGAGGCCATGGGGGCCCTCCATAACTCCACAAGCACACCACTTCAATGGAGACTCAGATGTAGAAGCGAAATCGAAGTATGGATCTTTATTTCAAAATCTCCATTACAAACCAACTCTAAGCTTCTAAGATTACATACTCCAAAATTCTAAGATTACAAAAACTAAGATTACATATGGAGGAGATTGTACTCCTATTTATACAATGAGATGAGTAACAAACTCATAATGATCATCCACTAATCTCTCTTTAGTTCCATACATCTCTCAACCATCTAGACACATAACCCCTTTTGTCCTTGATCTTCTCCATGAGATTTATCTTCTCAAATTCGAATTTGATCATCCAAGGCCACATAAAGATGTCTTGGAAGCTTCCTTGGCACCTACACATGTCACAAAAACAACCCACTTTCCATATATAATGTAAAATATATTATTTTCTAATATTTAATCGAGAATTTCTCTAAAAAATGCTTAAAAATAAATAATATTTGGAAAATATAAATTAGACCCATTAATGGTGAATAATAGGGAAAATGAAGTGACATGGTGGTGAATAATGGGTGATAAAATGGAAGCATAGGTGAAAAATGTATGGTAATGAGTGACATTTTGAAACCCAAACAAGATATGTGGTAGGATGGGGGATAGTGAGATAAAAGAATATAGAGAGGGAAATAGATATAGCGATGGAAAGAAAATAGAAATGGGAGATGGATTGATCGGGAAAATAGGGAAAGAGATAGTGAGGGAGACAGGGAGACAAACAAAAGGATAGAGGGAGATAAATAGAGATAGAGATGGAGGGGAAGGGAGGAAGAAAGAGATAAAGAAAACATAAAATTATATATGGAGAGAGAGAGGGAAGAGAGAAGGGGAAGAATAGAGAGTGATTGGGGAGATAGAGCCACCCCCATCTCCCACCACTATACCTCCTCCTCCTCTCTCTATTTCATGATCACTCTCTCTCTTCCCCTCTCTCCTATTCCTCTCTCTCTCTCCCACTCTTCCCCTTTCCCCCCACTCTCCCTCTCTCTCCATTCCCCACTATCACCCTTTCCCTTTTCATATCTATCTCTTTATCCCTCTTACTTTACCCCATATCTCTCTGCCTCTCTCTCTCTCTCTCTCTCCATCCATTCTTGTCTCATTCTCCCCACTGAATCCCTATTATCCCTACCTCCCTCTCTCTCTTACCCCCCCCTCATCTCTTTATATTTGTCTTACACACACACACTGACACTCACTCACTGACACACATAGACACACACACACACACATCTCTATACCTCGACCCCCTTTACTCACTATACCCCATTTCTTTCTCTCTCTCTCTCTCCCTCCATTATTGTCTCATTCTCCCCACCCAATCCCTATTATCCCTACCCCCCTCTCTCTCTTACTTCCCCCTCATCTCTTTATATTTGTCTTACACACACACACTCACACTCACTTACTGACATACATAGACACACACACACACACCTCTATACCTCGGCCCCCCTTACTCCCTATACCACATTTCTCTCTCTCTCTCTCTCTCTCACACACACACACACACCTCACTCCCCTTATATCTCCAAGTTCCTCCCTCTCCTTCCCTCTCTTTATTTATCCCTATATTCCTCCCCTAGTCCTTCCTTCAACCTCTTTTATTAACTCGATAACTCTCTCTTCCCCACTTTTTTCACATCTCTCCATCCTAACTCTCTTCCCATTTCCTATTTATCACTCTATCCCTCCCTCTCTCTCTCTCACTCACCCTACCTTCCTCTCCCCCCTTGCTCTCTATCACGTGCTCAGTCAATATTTCCCCCTCTCTACCTCTTCCTCTCTCCATTACTCTACCCATTAGAGGAAATTCCAACAAAAAAGTGACATCCTAAGAAAAAATAATAAAATAATAGTTATGAATTTTGGAGGGAAAAGATGAAAAATAAATTTTTAATAGTATTGTTAGCTTATATCCTTATAGGTTTACTCAAATTTCAAGTGTAGACACTCATTAGATGCGGAATTAAATTACACATCCAATGAGTACTAATTATGCACACCTTTGAAACTACAAGGAAAAGACCCTCTAGCGGAGGTTATAAAGGAGGTTTTTAGTGTTATAAAATTGGTCAAAATTGTCAAAAAAACATTTTCTACAACATCTGTTTATGGTTATAGAGGTTTTGGCAGAGATTTTAATGGAAATTCAACACAACTAAAAAAATGGGTAGCCGGAGGTTATTACGGATGTTTTTTTCATCGGTGCACTACTCTGGCTTTAACACACCCATGCATACATGTAAAAGGTGCCCCGGGGTAGTCGAAGGAGAATGCAAGAAGCCGTTAAGGTATAAAACTGCACTGGACATAGTGTTGGTGATACAATGCACGGGGCCGTTCTAATTGGTCTTGGGATTTATGCAGTGACCATGTTAAGTCCCTATATTACTAGTGTAATCCCTTATTACATTAGTGTAGCCCCACTTATTGTTATTGTTGTACCCCTGTAACCCCCATATTGTTATTATTGTGCCCTTACATTATTATTGTTAGGTCGGCTAGGATTACATTGTGGCCCCACTAGGATTATATTGTGGCTCCATGGACTCCTATATATAGAAGGAGGTTTTATTCATTTGTATCATCCAAGAATTGTTCATTTATGTAATGTATTGGAGGTTGCCCCCTCGAAGTGGCTTATTTCTAAGGCGTTGATATCTCTTTTCTTCTATTTTTGGAGTTGGTTACACAACATTTGGTATCAGAGCCCATAGGTCGTATCAATGCACCAGTGCGCAGTATCACACAAAGGCACTGAGATTTATAATTGGTATCGGTTTTCGTGCGGTGCCCATAGGTCGTACAAATGCACCAGTTCGTATAGACACATAAATGCCTCGGTGCGCAGTATCACACAAACACATCTAGATTTATAATTGGTATCGATATTCATGCAGTGCCCATAAGTCATACAATGACACCAATGCATATAGACACATAAATGCACCGGTGTGCCATACCACACAAACACACTGATCTTTTTAATTTGTTTTGGTATTCATGCGGTGCCCATAGATCATAGAAACGCACCGGTGCACTTTATAATACAAACGCATCGGTGTACAGTAATTGACACGCACCGGTTTTCATTTTGTATTTTTTAGAGACATCGACCTGTGACAGTGCATTTATTATGATTGTTTTAAATTCATTATTCATCAAAGGTCGACACATCTTATAACAATATTCATATTAATTAAATTTTTATTAATTCATTTGAATGTGATGTTTGGATTAATTTTTTATATCATATCATAATTATTGTGGTTTTTTAAAATTCATTACTCATGAAAATTCGACACATATATATCTTATAACAATATTCACATGAATTAAATTTTTATTAGTGCATTTGAGAACGACAATGGAGAACGCAATAGAATAAATTAAAACATAAACATAAACATATATATATATATATATATATATATATATATATATATATATATATATATATATAAATGATCTTTGGACTTGTGTAGGGGACGATTATTGGGCTCCTCCGTCTTTCAATTAGGGCACTATGTCCATTACATTAAACAAAATGTCTGATTTCAAAAACATATTTCAAAAAATACAATGCCTTGCTTTGATATCCAAACATAGTGATCATCATTCTTCGCTTGAACCGCTGTCACTGCTAGAGCTACTTCCGTGACTTGGGTTATTTTCAGGAATGTTTTGTTCATGGTGTTGATTGTTTTCTTCTTCTTCACCTTCCATCTACAAACATAAAAATAAACTGAAATGAGTGTATATACATTGGTGAGAATAATGAAAATTTCAATATTAAATAATATACATCAATGTAAATTGAAAAGAAAAATGCTGTACCATAGCAACAATTGACTCATAAACTACACACATTCTTTCGAAACCATGGACCATGCCATCTTTCAAAATTTCATCTGTTGGCGCAGTTCCATACTTTGTTTCTTGCAAGTTTTATACCCCATAACAAATCATATATTTAATATAAAATATTTTTTTGTTCTATTAATTATAGACGGAGCTAAGTAAAACAAGATCGATAGATGCTTACAAATTCCACAATTAATTTTTGATATGCCAACATATACTCACAACCCATATTTAACCCAATTTCAATCAATTCGTTTGATGGTTCTTCTTTGTATGTTAGCACCTGTTTGAAGACATTCAATGATGATTTTTGTAAAGAAACTTAAAAAATACAAAAGTGAAATCTAGTTAACTTGTTCTAAGGAAGTAACAATTACTCACAAACTTAGATATCAACCCTTTTCTTCTTTGTGGTCCTATTTTATGTGCTGAATGGGTTCCATTTTCTTTTCTTTTCTGCAAGAAAATTCTTGAAAATTAATATTTAATGCTAAATTATTTATGTATTGTACCTAATGATCGAAAAATTCAATGATTACATATCACATTTGAAGCACGTTGTTGTTGAGATGCCTCCTCCTGTAATGCAATTTTGTCCATTTCTTTGACCATCTCCTTGTACACCTTTTTGGACATTCCTACTAGCATATTTCTGATATCAACTCGTTCATATTTTGAGATTTTCATAATCTTCCTGAAAATGTAACATGACAATAAAATATTTAATTTTTATATTGATATATGAAAAGTAAATATAAAAAAAGTGATATTTATAAATAATTCTAGACAAACATTTAAAGGAATATTACCTTTTCATTACTTCTTTTTTGTTGTTGTACGTTTTTGCTATTAAAAGTTTGACATGTCTCATTAACCAATTCTCTGGAAAATGCTTCCTGTAGTTTAGATAAAATTTGGTTCTTGGAATCATTGGATTGATTTTTGTATTGTAAGTGGAAAGAACATCTATACATTCATTCCACTATATCCCTCAAAATTTTGTAAAAGTTTTCCCCCTTTCGTTAACCTCCAACACCACTCCAGATGAGCTAAGGAGAAATTCATTTTCATTTGCATGTTCTATTTTTTTTTTCTTTTCTTAGAACAACATTCCTTTTCTGAGTTGTTGGTCCCTGTAGAACATTAAACAAATGTGAATTAATAGACTGCTTGACACATGCTATCTAATAATTTTAAGGTTATTATTAATGATAATTAAAAAAATAAACTCATATTGGATCGATAGTATTTTTTCATTCACCTGATTCATCCTTTTGCAAATTTTCCATCAAGATTTTACGTTCTTCTGGTCCTAGATAAAAAATAATCTTATCCAGCTTCATCATTTTGTGGCTATACATGATACACAGTAAATAATACATATTAGTTAAATTTACATATAGTTCAAAAATAATATTTTTTATAAAGAATTTACAAAGAACTTGTCTTTTTTGTTTTTCTTGATGTGTTATCAGTATTTTTGTTACTTGATCTCCTGTCAGTCATTTTTTTATCAATTTGAAACCTATGCCATATCATTCATTAATATATTTATAAATAAATTGTCAACTTTTCAGGTAAAAAATAAATCTCAAGAAACCGATGCACCTTTCATGATGTACACACCATCATCGGTGCATGGGGGTATTTAAAACGCACCGCAAAATCAGTATAATAGACCGTATGGTGCGTGGGGGTATTATAAACGCACCGCACAAACAGTGTAATAGACCGTACGGTGCTATCCTTGTAACATGGAGCACCAGTGCCCTATTTTAGATATGGCGCACTGATTAAAAAAAATTGTTTTCAAAATTTTTATTACACAGTACTTGCGTGGTGCATTGTATAATACAGCACATTAGTGCGCTAGGTTACACAAGGCGCACCGATAAAAAAAATCCATTTTTTCCAAAAATTCACGCAATGGACGAATGGATTGAGATTCGACTATGCAAGTCGTCTCGTGGGTTGGATGTCAATCTAAAATGAAAATCCCTAATTCTGAAATCATAGAAACAGGGAGAAGAAAGGGCAAAAAAAATGAAGGGTTTAGGGTAAAAATGGATAAAAAATGCAAAAAAAGTAAAAAAACAATAGAAAAGGTAAAAAAAATCAATTTTAATCACGAGATGGTTTGAAATTCTATGATACGGGGTTTGAATCACCAAAGGTTTGGTTTCTGATTGTCTGAATACTTCTGTTCGAACGTATTTCGTTGCTCCTCAGTGCTCTCATGCTCTCTTGCTCCAAGTATATCTCCTGCAAATCTCTGGTTGAAAATTTTAGCAAAAATAGTGAAATAATGAAAAGTGTTTAGTATTTAAAGAATTATTTTATGAAATTAGATTTTCGAAAATATTTTCCCGCCCATTTTTCAATTTTTCCATTTTTTTCACTTAAAGAAAATAGAGTTGCGCTTTTTTTATTTGTGTTTATACGTCACCAGTGCGTCACTTAATAGAATTGCACCAATGCGTCCTTTTGTAACACCGACACCGATACGCAGTAACTAAAATGCACCAGTGCGATTATATGTACATTAGCACCAATTTGCGATTAAGGCACCAAAATTAGTTTTAGGTGTGTACACCAAAATTTAGTGAACTCCAACCATAGAAATTGAGAATTACAATTTTTTTTACTCTTGAGAATTAGAATTAGAATTAGAATTGAGAATTGGAATTAGATAAATTCTTGATG
Organism: Pinus albicaulis; assembly: GCA_034641835.2. Lineage (NCBI taxonomy): Eukaryota > Viridiplantae > Streptophyta > Pinopsida > Pinales > Pinaceae > Pinus > Pinus albicaulis. The sequence continues at coordinate 1,287,520,944 of CM076581.1, read as the reverse complement.
GAAATAACTATTCTTCCAATGCATTTTGTTTATTGCAGTAGGTCCCCACTGATTATTTGGAGAGAATGCAATGTGGGGCGTGTGAATATTCAATACTACAGGGTCCAAGTGGACAATTACGGCATGTGAACCTATGCTATGCTAAGACGTGGGCAGCTTTCACAAATGGTTAGGAAAGTTTTGTTTCTGAGCAGTTTATTGAAGTTGGAGATATTTTAGCTTTTAGACATGTTGGAAATGTACATTTTGCTGTGAAAATATTTGGGCCATTTATTTTTTAAAATACACCTCTTCTTCTTTCAGAAAAAGAAACTTGAACCTTTCCATAACCTGCAACAAGAAAATGTGCCCCATGATCTGCTTGGTCATTTTTAAGTTCCTCCTCCACTTTGGAATCCAATTTCCTCTTTTATCCTTTGTGCTTTCTATCTTGATCTTAAAAAAATTTATACAATCTATGTTTTACAAGAAACTAACCTTTAATGTTCTCGGAGCAATGACAACGAGTCCTTCATTCTGCATTTGTTAGCAGAAGAAGACCGATTTTTGACAACATGATGTAGTTATTACATGTGGAGGCAATGGTTTCCCATAGAAAATGAGTATAGAGTTTAGTAGAGGAAAGACATTGCAAAATGGGCTATTACATTAGCTTTTCCAATGGGAAACCGATTTGTAGGTGGAAATATGGTAGCTGTAGATATCTATGCTTTTCTTCCCACATAAATGGTCACTAGATTTCCATTTATAATACAAGTAACCTTTTTACTGGTTCCATCCATAGGACCACAAATTAGACAAGTTAGAGATGCCATTCAGGTTCAATTGAAAGCCGAAGATGTGATTTTATGTGATGCCATATTTGCCGGTAAAAGTTTATGTAAGCCAACTGAAGCTCGGACAATACTCCCAATTTCTTTTAAATGCATTCTGGAGAATATTTCCTTTCATGGGAGCTACCCACCCGATCAACAACGTCAATTGATCTTTCTCTATTGTCCTTAAGGGAATTAGAATCCTTCCCTTCATGGTGCCTCTTGGCTTTATCAACTACCTCGATTGATATTTCTCTACCATCAACTCTAGTCTCCATTTCTCCATCATGGGACCTATTAACCCTATCGTCGGCCTGAACCGAATGTTCTCTACCAGTCTCAACCTGTACTCCTTTTCTCCTTTTGTACTCTGTCGAGCTCTATAGCCATATGCATCCCTGTAAGCATATTTGTCCACCTTTCTATTTGAATCACTCATTTTATCTTCTATAAAATTCTCAGCCGAAATTCAAACTCTCGTCTTTTCAAACCTTGATCTCCTCAGAAAAATTCTTGCCCGCGATTCGAACCCTCTGCTGCTCCAATACTGTACTTTACAGAATAACCTTGTTGCGGTGCACGGGGTTTTATAAGCACACTAGTGTGGTTTGTAAGATCGAGTTTTATGTTTTGGTGCAGTGTTTTATGATGCATCGTTGCAGAATATTTGTGAAGCACCGGTGTAGCTGAGTACTTAGACACACCGGTGCGTGTTATGATGATAAGCACACCGGATTTTATAATGTTCTTTTTTTTGTATGTAAGTGATCTGAAATGGATTGTATTTGTTACGTTATGCAAAGTATCCATTCTGATATAATAAAGTGTGCAAAGTGTTCTCCATGTGTTGCAGGTTAAACAAAATAGTTTTGGTTATGTTTCTGAGTTTTATGTATGAGGATTAGTTAAGTAAATTTACTGTTTAACATATCACAGCGGAAATACACAACAAATAAAATTCACCATCACATAACACAACAAATTGTTGAGGCATTTCACCCCTCCTGGGCTACATCTACCGATCCAAGGCTCCCCAATGGCATGTCCTTGCTCTATTAATTTTCTCAAAATGGTTACATGGGTAAAAATATGCCTCAATAGGCAAAAATAGCTATAAATTCAGCTTTAGAAGATAGAAAATAGCTAGAAATGGCTTTTGTTTCACACTAAACAATGAAATATTACCTAATACAGTGCCTTCTCCATGATGGCCTTAATGGCTCCTTCATATTTCTTGAAGAAAAATTTGTTGTAGATCAGCTATGTTCGACTTGAAACCTATTCCAAACTGTTCATAAGGTCGAAGAGACCCAAAATTGACTAAAATTTCATCCAATTTGGTTCAATAATGAGAGAGTTATGGCTTCTGCAACAAAAATGCCCAATGTCCCCCAAAAACCCCACTAAAAGTGGGAGAACTCCAGGTAGGAGCGCCATTTTGGCCAACTCCCCGAAATTAGCGGAACCGTGCCCCAAATTTGGTGGAACAACTAGCATTAAATAAAATTTTATGTTGGGCGGGGTCACATGGACCACCGCCCTAGCTGCCAGGGAAACCACGGCTTATTAAACCGCCCATCCTTTACATTTATTGTCAAGTGGTCACATGACCATGATGACCGCGGACAGTTAGGCCAATGGAAAACGCAAGTTCTTGAGTGCCCTAGTCACGGAGGAGATGGTTGCATGGTGTTGGGGCTAGCCCTTATATTTTTTCTGCTGGCTAACATTTCATAATTCAAATATAATGTGGTTCATATAGTTAATAAGAACCAATGTATAACCCGGCTGGTCGGGCCTGTGGGATGACGGGCAGGAGACCCTGGATTGAATCCTGCAGTGCCTAACCAAATTTTTACATAGCCAAATTATCCACAGCCTGGGGCCACGTGGCGGCCTCCGGGCAGGCCACGTGGCATCCAATGATTGGCCAAAAATCCCCAAAGTCAAACCATTAACGAATTATTAGCTGCCACTTGTCGACCATTGATATGCCCGAATGGAATATTCTAGGGAATATTCTCAAAATATTCTTTGGAATATTATTTTTTAATTTTTTCCGAAGTTTAAAAGTCAAACTTGGTCAACTGAATTTTGGAGTTTATTGGAGATTTCAAACCTCAGTAACTTTCACATACGACCTTGGTTTTGAGAACCATTCACGGCGTCAGAATCACAACAACGAGACCTTTCTGATCATTCAGAATGCAACCACTTTTGAGCACTTTAATTTTCGAGCAATTTGCATAACTTGGACATGATCTCCTAATCACACCTCCCAAATGAGAAGCTTTTGGACCCCAAAAGCTCTTTGGACTACTGAAACTGATCTGTACAAAAAATAAGAATGTTGCACCCTCTTCTCTTTAGCCTCCAAACACTTGCCTTGCATGGCTAGTGACTTTGAACCACAACTAGAAAGAAATTCACACTTCCTTTCCTCGATGTACTTGTCCTCCTGTCAAGAGCTGTCTTTCTTGCACTCACTCAGGAAATTTCTAGCGAGAAATTTGCAGAAGGTAGCTGAACATCGCTACCTTAATCAATGATCCAAGGTGGCTCAAAAAAATGAGATATTATAACATAAAATACATGCATACAACCGAAATTTGCATATGTACAAAATGAGTACGTCTTACTGTACTAAGAAGTCCATCCACTTCTTACCAAGCCACTTCCATGGTGACTTTTGCTGCTGCAACTCTTCCTCATGTGAAACTTCCTTTTTCACTTCAATAATGTAATCCTTAGTTCCACTTGCGCCAATATTTTTGTCCTCTTGTTGCATGTGCTTTGGACGACTAATTGGATGCAATTTCCAACAATGGGAGACAACATGCCCCCTCTTTTGGAAATATGTGCAAAATTCATGCACCTTCTTTGAAAGTTGTCATTGTCTCATCTTCTTCTTGTATGCTTTCTTCCTCATCCAACATCTCGAAACATCATGGTTAAATCGACCACAATATGTACAACAAATATTTCTTCCATTTAAGCATGCAAAATGATCATGCCTTGCAGAAACACAATCAAATTTATCATGAGAAGATTTATACCTAATGCACTACTTTGAATGTTCATCCTTTTTGTCTTCATGAGAAGATGAACTAATAGAGGCTAAAGCTTTCATTTGCAGACTAACATCACCATTTTTGTCTTGAAAACTGTATGAACTTGCATGCTTGCCATAAGTTGCATGTCTACCATATTCTTGCTACAAAAAAAGCTTAAAGCAATGGCAATCATCTTTGAAACAAATTTGACATATTTTCATCTTAGAACTTGGAATAAAGGTTCTCTTTAAATCTGCCTCACATGCTTTCATGGTTTTGGAGTCTTCGTCATTAAACTGCACATAACCAAGAACAATATTCTTGGGTCGTTCCTCAACCGAAATAGGATCAACTATGCCTTGTGCATGCTTGCCTAACCCTTTGCCTTCATAACCCATTTTAATCATTAATTTGGACCCTATACCTCTTGTATGTTTTTTCGAAAGAACCAACACATCTTTCTAATGAGGAAACTGAAGACAAATTAGAATGGATTACCTCTTCCTCATGCATTTTCTTGGTCAAAGCCTCTTAGGCTTGATGGAGTTGTATATCCATATCATGCAATTTTTGAAGAATTTCTTCCTTCTCTTCCTTCATGGCAAACAACTGTTCACGAAGTTCAGTTCTTTCTCTTTTATCCTTAAACAAAATCTGCCATTAGGGGAATTTTGAGGTCTAAAATGGGCCTCATAAGGAAATTATAAAATAATAGTGGAAAAAATCAAATAAGATTTGATGACATCATCAAATTTTAGAGGGAAAAATGGAGAAACTACTTTTTCAACTCATATTTTCAACTTATCTCCCAAATTTTTTACTCAAATTTTGAGTGGGAGTACTCGTTGGATGCAAAATTTAATTCCCCATCCAAGGAGTACCCATGTTGCATACTTTCGATGGGTCCTACTACACGAAAAATGAGAAATACATAAAAAAAGGTGATTACAATCACGTTTTTTATGTATTTCTCATTTTTCGTGTAGTAGAGTTCATCGAAAGTATGCAACATGGGTACTCCTTGGATGAGGAATTAAATTTCGCATCCAATGAGTACTCCGGTCGGGGGCAGTGCCCTTATACTTGTACAGTTAGTGAACATCTTTAAAATTATTATTTTTTAATATTTTTACCCTTTTATTTAAAAAATGGCGAATCATCCCCCATGGTTGACATCATCATCTTGAATCCTATTGGTTGTTATAAAGTTTATTTTTGTTGTACATTTTTCTTAGGAGGCCCATTTTAGACCTCAAAATTCCCCTAATGACCATGTCCTTCAATATAATAAAGACATGCTTCATATCATCATCAAAGAATCTTGTGAAGGAGGAAACTTCACTTGTAGAAGTTGTCATTATGATGTCAATGATCAAAAGGAACTTCAATAAAGTTCTCAAAGCTTTCAAAACAAATGACAAAGATTTTTTAACCAAATGGATGTAAAGACAAACTCTTATTCAAGTAGCCAAACAACAAGCAAACTCCAAGAGCTTCTTAACAAACAATCTTCAAGAGGGTTTGTGTTTCAATGGTGACGTTAAGGTACTTTGGGGTAAGGAAGAAGCCTTCAAACCTTTCTTCCTTTTTGTCCTCTCCAAGACTTAGCTATCCATAGCTATTCCTTCACCCTATAGCAAAATTAGCCTAGTAAGCCTAAAAAACCTACAACAAATGCTGCCCCAAAATGGCTCTGCACTGCTTGCAAGGGTTATAATGCAAACTTTTAAACAAATACTTTTGCACAAGAATAATATAGAGAGAAACACTAGCTCTCCTAATGCTAAAAAACACCAGCTCTGATACCATCCTGATTTGAAATGGATTGTATTTGTTACACTATGCTAAGTATCCATTCCTATATAATAAAGTGTGCAAAGTGTTCTCCATGAGTTGCAGGTTAAACAAAGTAGTTTTGGTTATATTTCTGAGTTTTATGTGTGAGGATTAGTTAAGTAAATTTACTGTTTAACATATCACAGCAGAAATACACAACAAATAAAATTCACCATCACATAACACAGCAAATTGTTGAGACAGTTCACCCCTCCTGGGCTACATCTGCCGGTCCAAGGCTCCCCAATGGCATGTCCTTGCTCTATTAATTTACCCAAAATGGTTACACAGGTAAATATATGCCTCAATAGGCAAAACCAACAATAAATTCAGGTTCAGAAGATAGAAAATAGCTATAAATGGCTTTTGTTTCACACTAAACAGTGAAATATTACCCAATACAGTGCCTTCTCCATGATGGCCCTGATGGCTCCTTCATCTTCCTTGAAGAAAAATATGATTTAGATCACCTCTATTTGAATTGAAACCTATTCCAAATTGTTCATAAGGTCGAAGAGACCCAAAATTGACTAAAATTTCATCGAATTTGGTTCAATAATGAGAGAGTTATGGCTTCTGCAACAAAAATGCCCAATGTCCCCCAAAAACCCCACTAAAAGTGGGAGAACTCCAGTTAGGAGTGCCATTTTGGCCAACTCCCCAAAATTAGCAGAACCACGCCCAAATTTGGTGGAACGACTAGCATTAAATTAAATGTTACGTTGGGCGGGGTCACATGGACCGCCGCCCTAGTCGTCGGGGAAACTGCGACTTATTAAACTGCCCATCCTCTGCATTTATTGTCAAGTGATCACATGACCATGATGACCACAGATGGTTAGGCTAATGGAAACCACCGGTTCTTGAGTGCCATGGTCACAGAGGAGATGGTTGCATGGCATCGGGGCTAGCCCTTATATTTTTTTCGTCGGTTAACATTTCATAATTCAAATATGATGTGGTTCATATAGTTAATAAGAACCAACGTATAACCTAGCCGGTCAGGCCTGTGGACTGACGGGCGGGAGACCCTTGATCGAATCCTGCAACGCCTAACCAAATTTTTACATAGCCAAATTTTCCACAGCCTGGGGCCACGTGGCGGCCTCTGGGCATGCCACGTGGTGCCTAATGATTAGCCAAAAATCCCCAAAGTCAAACCATTAACGAATTATCAGCTGCCACTTGTCGACCATTGATATGCCTGAATGGAATATTTTGGGGAATATTCCAGGGAATATTCCAAGGAATATTCTTTGGAATATTATTTTTTACATTTTTCCAAAGTTTAAAAGTCATACTTGGTCAACTGAATTTTGGAGTTTACTGGAGATTTCAAACCTCAGTAACTTTCAGATACGACCTCGGTTTTGAGAACCCTTCATGGCGCCAGAATCGCAGCGATGAGACCTTTCCGGTCGTTCAAAATGCAACCACTTTTGAACACTTTCATTTTTGAGCAATTTGCATAACTTGGACATGATCTCCTGATCAGTAAGATCATAATAAAATAATGATAATTATAAAGTACATGAATTTATTTGCATTATTTTCTAAACTTTATTATGTTAAAAAAATTCATATTATTCTAGATTTATTATTTTACAATTATTTACAAATTTACAAATTTTAATATTTTAGTAAAATCATTTCACATTAATGAAATTGAAATTTTAACATTAATACAATTAAATTTTACAAATATTTTACATACAATTAGAATTAGAATTAGAATTAGAATTTTACAATTTCACATACAATTACGATTAGAATTAGAATTAGAATTTTAATTTTACATACAATTACATTTACAATTAAATTTTTACAAATACAATCAATATTTTACATAATACAATTAAAATTTTACAAATATTTTACATACAATTAGAACTAGAATTAGAATTACATTTACAATTACAATTACAATTTTACAGATATTTTACATACAATTACAATTAAAATTACAATTACAAATACAATTGCAATTTTAAAATTTTACATACAATTAGAATTACAATTACAATTTTACAATTTATCATATATACAATTACAATTAAAATTACAATTACAATCATTTCACAATAAATTAAATATTACAATTACAATTAAAATTTTATATTTAATATTTTACATACAATTATAGTTAAAATTACAATTACAAATACAAATACAATTTTACAATTTAACATACAATTAAAATTTAAATTTCAATTACAATCACGACATGATATTTAATAAATATCATGGTCATTGAATATTAAATTAATTAATAAACATCACGATCATGATAACCATAGTACAAACATCATATTCAACTAAAAAACACATTCAAACATCAAATTAACATTATATATTAACATCATCACAACACAAACATCAAATATACATCTCATGTCAAATAACTTATGCTATCACATACACATCTATCTGCAATATGCACATTAAATGAACATATCTAACATGACCTAACAATATACACATCATGATGATCACCAACATGTAAATTAACTATAACTACAACATGAACATAAAATACATGGACCATATATATATATATATATATATATATATATATAATGTTAAAAATATACAACTGTAATATAAATTTCATGGATGAGTTGGTGGTAGTACAAAATCAATATCAGTACTAGTGGAGGCCTGCTTAGTCAATAGTGTAGCCTCGACGGTCAATGGTCCAACCTACTCATGATCATGACTAGTACTGATAGATGCTGCAGATTGCTGACTGGACGTGGCCGATGGTCCAACCTCATCTCCATGATGGTTGCTAGATGCTAGTGGAGCCTCATGCTCATTTGGGGTAGTGCAAGGTGAAAGATCATGATATGATGAGTCGTTGCTCGCAGACTGTCCATCACGTGTTGCGGTTCGACCATGCCTATAACGTGCAACAATCCTCCTTAGTTGCGTAACAACTGTCGTAGCTCCTACGCCATGACACATCAGGCTGTACATGTCACGCGACATGCCTCTCCACATTTGTAATAGCCTATCATTGGCTTGTATGTCTCTGTAATGAGCGGGCCTGATGCTTGCCTCAACAATCAATGCACTGAGTTGGTTGCCCAACTCCATCCTGTATCTAGTATCAGGTCAACTGCGCCTAGAAAAAGGTGTTACTGGCGCACCAGCAGGAGCATGAATCTCTGCACCGGCCTTTTGATGATCCTCGGCATTTGGCATGCCTTAATTGTCATCAGGATCCACACCTGGACCATGTGGTGGTGTCGTTATCTCCTCGCCATCAAAAGAGCCAATTTCTACAAAATATATACAAGTACACTACAATAATTAGAAAATTTCATTACACCATTTAGTAAAAACAAGTTAAAGAACATGTTAGAATAAATATAAATAAAACAATAATATTACCTCTATCATCTGGCGGCTCATCATCTGTGAAGAGGATGTTGGCACACCCTCGCCAATCCAATCCAACATAAGGACAGGGAACCATAATGACGGGATGCAGCTCATCAACATTGGCTATTAAGTCCAGTGTATCATGCGATATCCTGGCTGGAAACATAGTCTCTCCCCTCTTGGGCATGATATGCCCCCACATGTGCATGCATGCCTCCAACATCGGCCTACGAGGTTGCCGAACAAAAGTAGGCCTCATCTCTAGAAACCTCTCAAAAAATGAACAAAAAAGCTCTGAAGCAAAAGGGAAGTTGACCCTCCCTTTTGCATGAGCGCGACATCTATCTAAGGCTATACATAACTGCAACAAAAAAATGGCAAACCACCTGACAAGTTGTGGCTCTTGTACTAAAGAATCAACATAATATAGAAGCAAGCAACTAATGCGTTGCCCGTCATTGGTGTTGTGTGAAATGGTCGAAATGAGAAGTGAGAGGCACTGCATGTCCTCACTACCAAATGCACCAATACATAACTGACCTCTAGCGACCTGAAACTTTGAAGGAAACAGTAGTGATGCTCCAATATATCTATGGGAGTAAACTAACTGAATCCCTACTACACAAACAACTAGAACCTCTGGGAATGAGGGAAAATCCACCCCTCTCCTCGATAACCCTGTAATGAAATATATATCCTCCTCAGTGGGTGTGTACCACTGATCAGGACCAACCTGGAAAGCCTGTCAGTGGGCATTCCACCTGTAGATAAGATGTCTCAAAAACACACTATAGGCCTTTAGGGAAGTAGCCTCCTCATAGAATTTGAAGAGGCCTACCTGCCTTAGGAGCCCCTGGGTATCTGCTGTAGTAGGGTGAGGGTATGCATCTCTCTCCCTCTCTCGTGCCTCCCACTGGCGAACCATGTCATACTGCTTCTCCTGTTGTTGACGTTGTTCTTCCTCTCCTCTCTGAATCATTGACATATTAAATATTTTTTTTTATTAAATCAGACATGCATTTAGGAATATACATATATAATTTTTTTTGGAAAAAAAAACAAACCAGTTGGTGCGCCACAAAAACAGTGATGCACCGGTGCTAGTGTAGTTTTTGTTTGTAGCCCACCAGAGGTGGTGCCCCAGATGATATACAATGCACCGTATGTGGTGCACTTGAAACTTTTTAAAGCACCATTCACCATATATGGTGTCAGAAGAACGGTCCACTGACTAAAATATACGCCCCGACGCGTATAGTTGTGTCAGTGCACCGAATTCCTAACAAATTACATAGTCAATGGTGTACTCCTTTACCAGGCCACACCATCTACCTTGTCGGAATTTCAAATGCGGTGTGTTGACAGACACAGGGGCAGATATTTCCGTTAACGCACAGCATTGCTATTCCCATGGTCAACGATGTGACCGGCTAAATGACCACACCACACTTTTTTTTTTTTAAATTTTAAAATAATGAGGGGTGAATTTCTGTACCACCTCAGACATGGTGCGGATACTGTTAGCACTGGTTGCAGTGTGACCTATAAATTTTATAGACAACACCACTTACCGGTGCGAGCTGAACGGCTCATGCGCACTACGCGACAAATTTTTTTCTTTTCTTTTAAATGTTTAATTTTAGGGTTATTTGAAATTCTAATCCGCTAAAAAGCTTAATTATGGAAAAAAAAGAAAAATACCTGTACATTTTGCCATCGAGGAGGCATATTGGCTGTATAATTTGCAAAAGAAAATTTGCCCATCGTTTTGCAAAATGCAAGCTGGAGATTGGTGGGCAATGCACATTAGTAGTGTGTGCAATGGGTGCAATGGGAGCATCGATGTTAGGGTGGCTCAGACAAGGATAAATTGCACCGGTGCTTGAGAGCTCTGGAGCACTGAGAAAAGTGAAAAATGCAGATTTTTGGCCATAATTTTTTTTTTTATTTAACCCTGTTCCGGTGCGTGGGGTTTTATAGGCGCACCGGTGCGGTTGCTTAAGATTGCATCGGGAAGTTTCAGTTTTGGTGCGGTGTTTTATGATGCACTGGTGTGGTTTCTTAACATCGCACCGGGCAGTTTCTGTTTTGGCCCGGTGTTTTGTGATGCACCGTGGAAGAATAGTTGTGAAGCACTGGGGTGGAATAGTTGTGAAGCACTGGTGCTCTACAGTAACAGGACGCACCGAGCAGGTGTGTACAGAGCGCATGGTGTCCAGTGTGCCAATGTTTTGTGCGACTGGTTTCTTCTCTTGTAGAGCGTATCGGTGATTGAGAGCTCTGGAGCACTAAGAAAAGTGAAAAAAATTGTTTTTTAGCTGTATTTTTTTTTTATTTAACCCTGTTCTGGTGCACGGGTTTTATAGGCGCATCGGTGTTGTTTCCTACGAATGCACTGATCCGTTTCTATTTTGGCGCGGTGTTTTATGATGCACCGGTGCGGAAGAGTTGTAAAGCATCGGTGCTCTATAGTAATAGGACGCACCGGGTGGGTGTGTACGGAGCGCACGTTGTCCAGTGTGCCAATGTTTTGTATGTATTGCTCCTTTCTCTTGTAGAGTGCACTGGTGATTGAGAGCTCTGGAGCACTGGAAAAAGAGAAAAATACAATTTTTTAGTCGTAAATTTTTTTTTATTTAACCCTTTTCCGATGCGTGTGGCTTATAGGCACACCAGTGCTATTTCTTACGAATGCACTAGTCAGTTTTCGTTTTGGCGCGGTGTTTTATGATGCACCGATGTAGTTTCTTAATACCACACTGGGAAATTTCTGTTTTGGTGCGGTGTTTTATGATGCACTGGTGTGGAAGAGTTGTGAAGCACCGGTGCACTACAGTAATATGATGCACTGAGCAGGTCTGTACAAAGTGCACAGTGTCTGGTGTGCCAATGTTTTGTATGCAATGGTGCTTTCTCTTGTAGAGAGCACTGGTGCGATTTTGGATGATAAACGCACTGAGCGAAAAACATCTGCAAAACCCTCCGCTCGCCAAACTCCTCTAGTAACCTCCACTAGAAATGGATGTATGGAGTATTTTTATAAGGGGTTCCTCAAAAAAATCTGCTAGAGGGTCTTTTCCTTTTAGTGTGAGAAGACGCACATTGATAAAAATTGAAGATACATTTAAAAGGTGCGTTGAACATGCATTTTTAATGTATCTTCAATTGTTATCAATGTGGGTCTTCTCAAAAGTATCCATAATGGGTACTCTTTGGATGTGGAATTTAATTTTGCATACAATGAGTGCCTACACTTGAAATTGGAGTAAACCTATAAGAAGATAAGCCAAAAATACAATTAGAAAAATTAGTTTTCTTCTTTTCCCTCCAAAATATTTTCATGTGCCTCTTTTTAAATTTAAAGGATTTTGATTGGTTTACATAATATGACATGGAAATTACACAAAAATTTCATGGGAACTTTTATTTTGAAATTTCCTCTAATTATCTCCCTTAATCTCCCTCTCTATTCCTTCCTCACTATCACCCCATATTTTCCTCTGCACCTCTCCATTTTCTTCCTCCTCTCTCTACCTGCGCATCTATATTATCTCTACCCTTCTATCACCCTATCTACCTCTCTCTCTATCTATATCTCTCCAAATTAACCCTCTCTCATTCCATCCATCTCTTTTCCTTCCCATTTCTATCTCCCCCTCTCTAAACATTCCTACCTCTCCCATGCTCTCTTCCACTCTCCCTCCTTCCCTAACTCATTACTAACCCTCTTCTCTTCCCATATCTCTCCAAATCCCCACACCATATCTCCCTTTTTCTCTCTATTCCTCTCTCCATTCCCCACTTCCTTTCTCTAACGTTCCCCTTCCTCTCTCTCCCTCTCTCCATATGACTCCCCCTAACTCTCCCTCCTTATATCTCTCTCTACCCTTTATTTCCCACCAGTATCACTCTCTCTTTATCTCCCCCATTTTCTCTCTCTCTCTCTCACACACACAAACACACACCCTCACTATTTCCCTCCCCCTTTTTCTCTTCTTATCTCTCCCCCACTCTCCCTCTCTCTCATTTCCCCCTTATCCCCTTATTTCCCTATTTACTTTTTTCTCTACCCCCTCACTCTATCTCTCTCTCACTTTCCACTTCTCACTCATTCATTCTTTCTCTCCCTCTTGCCCCTTCCTCCTCCCTTCTTTATCAACCCTCCTTCCTCTCTTTCTCTATCCATCCCTCCCTTATTCCCTCCTTATTAATGACCCACAACTCTATCTCTCTCTCTCTCTCTCTCTCCCTTCCTCCACGATTTTAAAATATTATAGATATAAAATCAAGCACACACTTTCAAAATCATGCATGCATGGTTTTGAAAACATGTACATGATTTTAGAAATTCACACATGTTTTTTAAAATGTGAACACAATTTTAGAACGGATGTGGGCATGGAAAGAAAATCAAAGTTGGTAAGCATTCATGGTGTTTTGGGGAGCACTGAGGTTGTACAATAAGGAACACATGTGTGTTTTAAATAATGCACACTCATTCCTATGTGAGATTATTCGAAATGGCCCCAATGGCACTTTTGATTCCACGATTTTTGTGCGGACACCTCAGAAATAATTGCATTTGGATGGATGGATCATCATTAGTGGAAAGAAAAATGTAGGAAACTAAGGATATTTTATTATTTTGTTTCATCACATGTAATTATCATTACAACAAATCTTTTAGGGCATGACTTTCCGATGGAGGGTACTATGTATTGACCCAAAGAGGGGCATATATTGGGGTAAATGTATATTGTATGACTAAAGGGACGATATATATGGGGTGAATGTAAATGTAAAATATAATGTATATATAACATGGTCATACTAATAATTAAGTGACTATGTGTGCAAGCTGTGGATATGTATATATATATATATCATGCATTCATTATGGAAGACATGGATATATGATTTGGATGTACTAATTTATTTGGCTATCTAGAGGAGTTTCTCCTATTATTATCTATATTGGAGTTGTGCTCCACACTCACATTGTTGTACATGGTGTGTAATTCTAATTTTTATGTCTTTGGATAATAGAATTCCAAAAAATGGGAATAAGCAATGGAAATGAGGGAAGGAAAAGAATAATGTAGCCATAAAATACTAGTGAAAATATCCCAACAACTACAAAAACCAATAACAAATTAATGGGTAAACAAAGAAATTCTAGAAATTACATCCAAAGCTCAACTAAAAGAATCAAAAGAAGGGAAAGGAGAATAAAAATCTCATGTCTACAGATTTGATCCAAGTGGAAAGTAACTCAGACATGGATGACAATATTGTCTATACATCAATGAAAAATGGGGTGAATTTAAGTAGCGTTCATCAACAAGAAGAGGAGGATATGACCAAACTCTTCTATATAATATATACAACAAGAAGACAAAAAATTATTCTTTTTTCGACTCAATAGCTTAGCCAAAATTCATTGTAGTAGAGCTAGTCAATAAAATTGGATTGGAGGTTCGAGATCATTCAAGTATATATATAATGGGATGGGCAAATAAGGTTGTAGAAATAAAGGTAACAAAATAGTGTGAAATAAACTTTACTATCAGTATAATTTCCTTAATGAAGTAGAGTTGGATGTATTTCTAATTGTTGCATTTGGAATAGCGTATGGGATCCATCATTATATGTACATTTAAGATGTCATATTAATGTAGAAATCCAATTAGAAATACCTCATCAAGGATGGAAATCCTTCACCATCAATGTGCATAAGAGAAATTATACAATTTTACTAGTAAGTCTCAACCAAGCCAAGAAATAGATTAGTCATAGAAAGAAGCATGTTTTATAATTTTTAAGAGGAACTCAATCTATCAAAGAGTCAGTGAAAGAAAATTAATGCATGCCTAAATGGATGAACTAGGGAACATGATATAAATTGTAGAAATTATACAAACAATATGTATATACCAATGGATTCAATCTAATAATGCAATATACTAGAGCAAGATAATGAATCCTTCTACAATTAATTATGTGTAAATTAAACACGATCGCACAATCACACCAAATAAGAGAAAGAAGCAAATCAATACACAACACAGATGTTTTCCTGGGGAAATATTGTTGCTCAAAACCCCTCTATCTCTATTGTATAATTAACCAAGGAATCATGAAACAATACAATGCACTCTTCTCTTAAGAGTCTGTTGCACTATACTGACTGTCTCACACTGATATAGAAAAAAATGGGCTAGTACTTAGCCAATTCTCAGCCTCTGCTTAGCTTTCCTTGCTCACACAATTCATGAGGAATGAAATCCCTATTCTTTCGGAGTTTCAACCTTCCTAAAATGTGAAAACATCATGGGAAATCCTATGGTGTTTTAACTGCATTTAGACAATTTCATAAAAATACAACTGATAGATAAGTTCCCTTTAACCTCTGTCTCAACTGGGTCTTCATCAGAACTAACATGCATGCATCTATTAATAATAAATCATCAATCACTTGACAGAACATTGCATGTGAATTAAATCTGATTTAATTCACGTGACCTCTCACTTGTTCAACAATCAGTTACAACTAGTTAAACTAATTTTAACTCACTTAATTGAGTTAACTGATTTCTCATGCATTCAAATAATGCACTAACTGCAACTTGGACTCGAAAAAAATAGAATCACTCTACATGCCTCACCAAACACCCTCAACTCAAAATTCATGAGCTAACTAAGTCTATCACACTCAGTTAACTATTACAAGTGTTTATGAGATCAGATTACAATTTATTTTCCAATTTAATTAAGGGAAAATTAAGTTAGACACATTTCCAATTTATTTAATAATTGGCTTGCAAACTAATGTATCGCTAGGACCCATCAGTGTGTGACTTGTGGTCCCACACTAGTGTGTGTGTTATCATGTTGTTTCTAGATGCCAATTTCATTATTTCTTGTTGCAAATTTCAACACTCCCTCTCAACAAGAAAGGAATCAATCTGTCCCGATACGGTACCTTTTAAATGTTCTTGCATGTGCACATGCAACTATTTCATGCAACACTTCTCTAGTATTTTTCACACATGCAACTCTTGCATGCAACACTTCTCTAGTGTTGTTCACACATGCAACTCTTGCATGTAACACTTCTGAAACTGAATAGCCTCCAAACAACTGAATCAGTATAATGCATCTGTCATCAGTGTCTTCTGACTACAGGCACCTACTGCACATGTCTATTGGAATCTCTACAATGTTGACACCAGCATCCATGCACTCTGCACTGCTGCCAATTCTGATCTCGCTCCAATATTTGACACCTTTCACTCTTATTTTTGTCTTCCTGACATATGACTGCATCAATCTAACTGATCCTTCCTACTACTGTTGTACTGTGGGCTCCTTGTAGCCAAGTTCAATCCATGAGACACACCATCTCAATGAACCCTACCCAAATTTATTCTTGGAATTAATTCTGCACATCGCTCCACTTTACACCTAGAGGTATAGCTGCATGTACTCCCTCTACCCATCTGTCTCAAAATTTACCCCTCCTGGAGGTCTTTTTTGTGTGCCTCCTACCATGTCTGGTGGATGGCTCTGCATGATTGGTTTCTGCCACTCCATGATCCTCCTCATGTGGTTTCTCCACATCTTGAGTTTCATCATTTGGAACCAAGAGTTCCTCATCTGCATGCAAATAAATCTCCCTCTCAAGGGACAATCACATGACTTTCTCCTTTTTGATTTTCCTGAGCTTGTCGTTCAATGCCAACTTTCTTTGGTAATTTTTGTTCTGAAACAGATCTATCAAGGCCTTCGATATTGCATATGGAGTCACCTTGCCACGGATAATTGAGACAATGTGATCTCAAACTCCCTCTAATAATATCCTCATTGCCCTTGCAACCTTATTTCGGAAGAATAAAGAAGAGCAGTGTTTGCTGTTGTGATCTTGGGACTATTTTTAAAAATGAATTCTTCAACTCGTTGTCCTCTAGCACAACCTCCATTTTGTCTTTCCATGCGATATAATTAGAACTTCCCTCTAGTGAATTCCAATCTTAATCCACTGAAATCCATCTTGATCCGCTTGTCGCACCAACGAAAGTATCTGCAAGTTTGAATATTGTTCAACACAAACTCAATTTATTCTCCACTACTGTTATTTTTGGCACTCTAATACCATGTAGAAATCACACAAACAATATATATATACCAATGGATTCAATCTGATCATGAAATATACTAGAGCAAGATACTGAATCCTTCTACAATTAATTCTATGGAAATTAAACATGATTGCACAATCACACCAAGTAAGAGAAAGAAGAAAATCAATCCAAAACAGAGATATTTTCTTGGGGAAATCTTGCTGCTCAAAACCCCTCTATCTCTATTGTATAATGAACCAAGGAATCAAGAAACAATACAATTCACTCTTCTCACAAGAGTCTGTTGCACTATCCTGACTCTCTCACACTGATCTGGATAAAATTGGGCTAGTACTTAGCCAATTCTTAGCCTTTGCTCAGCCTGCCTTGCTCACGCAATTCATGAGGAATGCAATCCCTATTATTTAGTAATTTCAGCCTTCCTAAATTTCACAAACTTCATGGGAAATCCTATGGTGTTTTAATTGCATCTGGGCAGTTTGCTAAAAATACAACTGATAGATAACTTCCCATTAACCTCTGTCTCAACTGGGTCTTCATCAGAACTGACATGCATGTAGCTATTAATAGTAAATCATCAGTCAGTTGACAAATCACTGCATCTGAATTAAATCTTATTTTATTCACTTGACCTCTCACTAGTTCAACAATCAGTTACAACTAGTTAAACTAATTTTAACTCACTTAATTGAGTTGACTGATTTCTCATGCATTAAACTAGTGCACTAACTACAAATTGGACTCCAAAACAAATAGACTCACTCTACATGCCTCACCAACCACCCTCAACTCTAAATTCATGAGCTAACTAAGTCTATCACACTCAATTAACTATTACAAGTGTTTATGAGATAAGATTACAATTTATTGTCCAATTTAATTAAGTGGAGATTAAATTAGACACATTTCCAATTTATTTAATAAATTGGCTTGCACACTAATGTATCTCTAGGACCCATCACTATGTGACGTGTGGTCCCACACTAGTGTGTGTGCTATCATGTTGTTTATGGATGCCAATTTCACTGTTTCTTGTTGTAGATTTCAACAGAAACAAGAAGAGTTGCGACAACGATAGAAAGGTGTATTCTAAGAGCCTAAATGTCTACCACCCAAGAGGGAAGTGTAGCACAAGATCCAATTTTTTTCAGACTCTCCATTTCCAAACATTAAGCTATATAAGATATTCATTATAGAATAAAAAATGGTGAAGAAGAAGTTGCAACAAATGATGGAGCAGGGTGTTATTCAACCAATTACCTAACCATGTGGATCACCCATCATAATAATGATAAATGAGGATGGTACTTGGATGATATGCATTGATTACAGGGTGTTAATTTTTTTTTCTCAAGAATAGGTACCCCAAACCCAAGATAGATGATATGTTGGACTAGTTGTATCAAGAAAAATACTTCACCAAACTAGATTTAAAATTACGATATCACCAAGTTCAAGTGAGAGAAGAAGATACTTGGAAAAACACCTTCAAAATAAAACAAGGTTTTGTATGAGTGGTTATTCATGTCATTTAGTCTATGTAATTCACTAGCTACATTTGTGAGGTTAATAAATGACATATTGCACCCTTTTCTAGATTCATTTTTTATTGTTTAATTGGATGATATTTTGGTTTATAGTGATACCTAACATGAGTAAATCTCATTTTAATGTAGGTACTAAAGACATTTAAAAAGCACCAACATCTAGAAAATATCAAGAAATGTGAGTTTTTATAACAATATTTGGTTATTCAAGATACATTATTGGTGGAGGAGAGTTGAATATAGTTCCTGCCAAGATGTAGGACATCATAAAATTGTTGTTCCCTACCAATGTTTCTAATTTCAAGAGTTTTGTTTGGGTAGATTAGTACTAAGGAAATTCATAGCCTAAATTTTGATAGTAACAACATGCATCCATCCCGGTAATAGTGAGTGCCATTCTAGTGGGGGAAGGGTCAACAAAATGCCATTGAAGAGTTAAGAAGAAAATAACTCAAGCTTCATTTCTTGCATTACTAAACTTGTGGAAACCCTTCAAAGTGTAGACAAATGTGAGTGGGTATGATATGGGAGTTGTCTTGATGCAGGGAGGAAGGCTTATATGCTACAATTTTAAAGTGTTTCCTTGGTGGTTCTCAACTACCCTACTTATGACAAGGAAATTTTGTGCCTTGATACACATTGTCAAAGGGTGGAGATGCTATCTAATACAATCATCCACTCAAATCACTAGCCAATATAGTACCTATACTAGGACAAGAGTAAGTTACAAAAGGCTAGGAATTACAAGTGGATGGAGTTTGAATATCAATTTCATTTAGTGATAAATTATAAGAAGAGTAGCATAAACAATTTGGTGAACATTTTGAAGGCCACCCACATGAAATATCACATATTTTGGAAATTTGATACACATGGAGAGTTTCACCCATGATGCATATAGATATGGAATATCAAGATGGTTAGGAATTCAAGGTGTTTCAACAGTTGCAAAATTATATTCATGCAAGAAATTGGGATAACAAAGTTGACTATCATATCCAAAATGGGTTACTCTATAGACTATAAAATTTATATGTTCCTAAAGGCGAGTGGTTGTATCTAACGAGAGAGGCTCACACCTCTAATATTGTATTGAATTTTGGTGTATGAAACATAATGGCCAACTTAAATAGGTATGCATAATGGCCCATGATGCAAGACGATGTAGCTAGGTTCATAAGAGGATATAGAATTTATTATACCAACAAGCCTAGTAATAGGAAATAGGGTCTATATGAACCATTTCCTATGCCCACTCGTCCTTCAGAAATTATTTCCATGGACTTTGTAGGAGTTTTACCAACAACCATGGAGGGATATCACTGCATGTTCATGGTAATTGATAAGTTTAGCAGGATGTGTGTTCTCATTCACTACAAAAATACCATTAGCTAGTAAGAATAAACAAACTTTCTCTTTGGACAAACCTAGGTCCAGTTTGGGATACCAAGGAACATCATTTCAAATAGGGACACTATATTTCTTGGTGCACTTTGGACTACATTCTAGTATAAGATGGATACAAAATTGAATAGGTATACAACGTTCCATCCAGAGAAATATCAAAAAACATAAGTAGTCAACAAGACTTTGATTCAAATTTTGAAGGGTTACAATCAAAAGAATCCAAATATTGGGGATGCAAAACTAGTATATATAAAACATTATTATAATAGGGAAATAGACACTTGTACTAGAAATTCCCCATTTGAAACTTGTTTGGGATATTTTCCACCTTCACCTTCTGATATTGCATATGGGCAACAAGGAGGAGTGTGGGAGGATCTCACAGGGAATGCTTTAAGGGAAGATAAATTTTTTGAGAAGATCAAACATATCCATATGCAAGTAAAAGAGACACTACCATGCATTATCAACATAGAAAAAATAAAATAAATAAGGAGAACATTCAAGGTGGGAGATAGAGTATGGTTACAATTAAATAAGGAGAACATACAAGGTTCTAGTAAGAAAATAAATTCTTCGTGATATGGTCCTTTTGAGATACCAAAAAGGCACTGAGATATAATTCTTATAGACTTAATATACCCTCATACATGCACATTTACTCAATGTTAAATGTGGAAAATATGAAACAGGCTATGAGGATTCAATGTTGGATCAGGAAGAAGGGTAAGTAGTATCTTTTATATAGGATTTAGCACTAGATGCTCATGAAAATTTGGCAGAGGATATAGTTTTACAGAAGGGATCCATAACCAAAAGATAGTAGAATTATCAACTTTGGAAAATTAGGTTGAAAGGAAAATTTCTAGGTAAGGCTAAATGGTACTTAAGGGAGAAGGTGGAGGAAATTTCCTCACCTCATTCAATGATTTGTTTTTGGCACCAAAACCATCCCAAAATGGGTATGATTATGATTGGGTAATTGTATTATTTTTCATCCATATTGATGCTTTTAGGGTGGAAAAAATAGAGAAATAAACTAAAAGGATTATTTTTAGAGGCAGAGCTTAGTTTTGGAATTGGGGCTAGAAACCTTTTCGAGCTAGTTTGAAGCCTTACATGACATTTTTTTGTGGGGGTAATTTTTTTTCTTAGTGTGGCACATCCTGGAACTATTATAAACTTGATTAAATTTCAAACATTGTAAGAATAATGTTAATTAGAGTTTTGATGAAAAAATTATGCCTCCCAAAATTTGGCATATTATTATTGACCTCCATAATTCAAGGGGATGCCATTTGAAGTCCCATTACCCATGAAAAAATATAGTCACATGGACCCTATGAATAATAATATGTAAGAGTGGACTGTAACTCATATTGGGGGTTGAATTGGTCAAATTTAACCACTGGTTAGACATTGGGTTGTGTTATAATTGGGTCACTAGGAGGAAATGAGGTTCCATTTTATTTGAGTGCATTTCATTCCATATTAGATTAGCTTAACGGTAGTAGATAGAGAGATTGTAGAAAAAAGATATTTTGTGTTCTATAATATCCAATGCGCCACAGGCCTCACTCCATATTTGGATCATTTCCATTCAGATAAAGATAAAGAAGAGAAACCTCACCTTCCAACTTGGTTTTCTCCCAAAATGGTTTCCCAAGCCATATCTAGTGTTCATTATGATTTGTGTGTGTGTTTTTTCACGGTACTCTATTTTCCACATTTTATCCATTACATGCATAAGTAGAGAGAATAATAAACTAATAAATCCAAAAATCTAAGAAAAATTAACCCCCACAGTATATATTTCATATTTCATTCTATGTTTTTCATCAGATCCATTGTGACAAATTGTCTAGTGGAAGAACCATGGTGATTTACAGATAAAGAATCATTTTTATCATTCTAAGATCAAACATATTGATGTTCAAAATCACTTTGTGTGAAACATGGTTGAATATAAGGAAGATTTACTTGTGAAGATTAACACGATGAAGAATTTTGTGGAATCATTGACATAGTTTATTAGTAATAAAAAATTATCTTGACATAAAGAAGCAAATGGCATCACTACCTTGAATTTTTTATCATGAAATCCTTGAGGCTATGGTATGCAACAGAAAAATAAGTGGGAGAATGGTGTGTATGTTCTATATTGTTTACATGGTTACCCCCATTTTTTGTACATTGTTTTAGGCATGTTGATGGTGATAAATAGGCTTTATTGTCTGAGGATTCAAGGGTGGAGCTACTAGAAAAAGAAAAAGGTTGTTTTCAATGTTTTTCATTCAATATTATTTTGGCTCATTGTAATATAATTCTAGTTAGGGAATATAATCCAGGTAAATAGATTAGGGTTTTTGATACCAAAAGATCCTAAATATTGTATTGTGAGCAACGAATTTAATACAATGAGAGTTGTAGATAAACAACTAAAAAAATTCTATTTTTTGGGTCAAGTATTTCAAGAGTGAAATCTCTGAGTATTGTGTGTGAATATTGTTATTTAATTTTCTATTTTATAAAGAATATGCACATGCATTGTTTCATTGTAAAGGTTTAAAACTTATAAATTTTCAATATGGATATCATTAGATGGTTTTGAACACCAATTATAGGTTGTGCCTGGAAATAAACATGGTCAAGGGAGTAAAATAAGACTTAGGACCTAAAGCAAGATTGTAAGCATCCAACTGTAAGAATAATGCCTTGAGTGACCGAATGTAATGTCTTGAGAGTACCACCTCCCTCTTAGTTGGGATATACAAACCATTATAACTTTTAATCTCTAGGTATGAGTCTCATTTCCTTGACCATGGATGAAGGAGAAAAATTAGGCCTTTGGCCCTGAAGTTAACTTTTGAGGTTGAAGTAATGTGAACTATGACCTTTGTATGAGATCATTGGAAATTCATAATGGATATGGGATCTCTTGGAAGGTTTTTAGTCCTAGATTGAGATCGTAATTCCTTGAACATTGTTGGGGGAGGAAACCTTAATATTATGCCCTAAATATATTTGTAGGAATTTATGGCCAATATTATCACCTCAAACATTGGCTCGGGATCTTCTACATGGTAAGGGGAGGAAAAATAAATCTTAGGTTACAAACTAATCTTCTATCCATCTAGACCCAAGAAGGAGGTCACAAAAAACCATACACGGCCTATCAAAGCTTAGTTAGTTTATGATTGGGGATATTGATTCTATTAGGTCGTTTTAGGTAATAGGTATGTGTCCTAGGACCTTGAAGATGGTATAGGGAAGAAGGCCATGCCTTAGGTCCTAAAGAAAGCTATGATGCATCCAAAAGGACATTTTAGTTATATAAATTTTATTTTAGTATTGAGGGAACAAGTAAATGACAAAATTAGAATATGGAAATTCAAAATTAGAAATAATATTAAGGTGAAATAAGGATACCCCCCTCTCTCTAACATTATTTGACATATTCAAAGATTAATTAGAATATTGGATTAGGAAGAATGGGGAAGGAGGAATAAACATAACATATTATGTTTTGTTGTTGTTGATTTATGTATATGATTATGTGTTATTAAAGAATAAAGAACATACTCTCCAAATATGTCTTAATCCCCTAAAAAAAATTTGTAGTTACTTTGAAATGATAGTTAATGTGGGAAAGAAAAGGTAATGGTAAAAAGTAATTGTGATATAGGATTACTGCCACATTTAATGGTGAAAACTTAGAGGTATTTCCTTCTTACAAGTACCCAAGCCTTGAATTTGACTATAGTTATAATTGCAACACTTGCATGAAGAAACTAGAAATAGGGGCATGTCGCATGAAGGCTCTCTTGATGAACCCTTAGCTAAACTGAGAGGGTGGGGGGGCGGGGGTGGTGAATCAGTTTAGTACATTCATGGACATTTAAAACTCTTTTCTTTAAACTTATTTACACCTCCATTTAATAAGCAACTTAATATATAATGAATCAACAAAATGAATATGTGGGCAGCAAGTGATAAGCAGATTAAATACAATACATCAACACATAATCATCATGTACATAGAAAACATATATAAGTAGAAACCCATAAGGGAGAAATCCACATCTTGTTATTTTTGTGATGCAAAGGCAAGCTCCAAATCTCTCTCACAACTGATTTTCTGTAGGCTCCAACCTACAGGAGGCTACTACATCAATTTCTGCAAGCTACAACTTGCACAGAAGCTCCAACTCCCATCTATTTTCTGCAAGCTACAATCCATAGGAGGCTCCTACCAAAACCAGCTACAACTTGATATGGAAGATCCAACTCCCTCACACTACAATAAAATCATATGTTGATTTACTTGGATATTAGCTTAATTTTACTCCTTCTTCACTGCTGCCTTTTCAGCCTTCATATCTACTTCATATCAGCTCTGGATGTGCACAACATCTCTATCTGCTCACTCTCATTCTTACACTCTCTAACTTCTCTATGCACATTGCAATAACATAATTTATAGAGATAAATTCATGGTTGTTTTCATTCTATATGGGAATATCAAGTGAACATGTATGACTCTTTTCCTTCCACGCACTCATTTCCTCACTTAGCATATTCAGAATGTTACAAAAATATATACATTTATTTCAGTATCAAATGGAGTTTTTCTTTGCCTTGGATAATTTCCTTTGCATCACAAACAATATAAAATATATCATTAAATTTACATTCATAAAAAATATTTCAACTCATCCCTTTCATCTTCTTAGCTTTGTTGTTCATTTGTCCTCTTCTGCTTGCTGTCCCTTTGTCTTTTATGTTTTTGCTGTTATATTCTAACTATGCTGCATAACCGCCTTTTTTCCTGACTTGACCTAGCTGCCCTCCTTCTCTTTCCCAAAACGTTCAACCTTCTTCTTTTCTCAACACCTAACTCTGCCCAGAGGTTTTTCAAAGCCCGACTCGACCCATGATGCATGTCTTCTTATTAGCTTTTTCCTTTGACCTTTGTTCTGTGTCGGGTCACTTACCCGAGTCTCCTTTAACAACGTTCAGACATTTTTCACTTAAACAGGAGTAATTTTGGACTTGAAATATATTATATTTCCTTTGAATAATGCATCATGTTCACTTTCCATCGCATTTCGGCATTCAATTGATCTCCATTATAAGGCCCCTTTTCTCTTCGATGTTATTTAACAATGGAACACCTCATACTTCCGAACTTGAATTATATTAGTACTTACCTTTGAGAGGTATCATGTTCGACCCCATTTCTCATTTCGCAAGATTTGGCTCATAGCAATAACAAGTTTCCCCTTATCATATGCGATATGCGATAACATCGCATCGCAAACCACACCTCTTATTGCATGTCAACCTAAAACAATTAAATTGCTATGTCTTAACATATAAATATAAGAATCTCCGATAGTGATGTGCGATATGTGAATGGGTCCCACGCTGAACTTTTAATCCTCTAAACTTCAGCTTTGAAGCATATCTCATCCGATACTCTTATCGCATTTCGCACTTTGGCATTTTAACATGATTCTTGAGTGCTTATCCTTTTGATATTGCGATATGCGATATGCGATATGCGGGGCATGTCCATGTCATCTCTATGTCATCCTGCCATTTCACCTTGCCACGTCATCACCACGTCACTACCACGTCATTGCCATGCACTTCCACATCATCGCCACATCACTGCCACATCATCTCTATGTCACTGCCACGTCATCTCTATGTCACTGCCACGTCATCTTGCCATGTCATCTTCCGCACTTCGTATTTCGAAATTTCTAAGTCTTATCACAAATCGTACATTTTAACCTATCAGAAATCGGCCCAAGAACCTTTATCGCACGTCGCATAATTTAACCCATCGGAAATCAACATTTTGAACATTTACCTCTATGTCATTAACAATTATATCATATCACATGCAATGTGCGATATGCGCATGAACCTATGCCCGACACGTGGCTCCTCATCGCATCGCAACTTAAACAATATAACTTGTCATGCCTTAACATGTAAATATAAAAGTCAATGATTGCGATGTGCGCCAATCGTCCTCTGGCCAATGCGACGTAATCTAGTGCATCCATTCTCTTGCTGTCATTTCTATGACTTGATCATGACGGTTAATTCCTCCCGCACACTGATACATGTCGATGGAATCATGTCTTCAATAAATTTGTGTTCTACCATACTTTGATCTAAAACGAAGTTTCGAAGGAACTTGGTTCACTTATTCGTATTCATACAACCCGGTTTGCCGACTTGACCCGCGCATTGACGACTTGACCCAAGCTTGCTACCTTTGCTGCCTTTGCTACCTTTGCTCTTTGATAAATATTCTAATGCTACTCCTATGCCTTGCTCCTTTGCCTCTAATATTTCTCCTTTGTTCTCAATGATAATTTTGATGTTGCTCCTTTCTGCTCCTTTGCTATCAATGATAATATTTCCAACATCTCTATTATGTGAAAAATAAATGTAGAAAATTAAGCTATGGAGTTCGAAATTTAGGAAGTTGTGATTTAGAGCATTAGTATAAATAGTACTATGGTGTGATTATGTTATTTGGGTTCTAGGCCTCTTGAAAGAATCTTGGAAGAAATTTGAAAAAGTTTAGAAAAGGTTCTTAGTAAATGAACTAGGGGTTAAAATACAAACCCCTTACTCTATTTTGTTAACAAAAATAGGTATTTTACCTTTAGAAGGATATTTATCCCAATTATATATATATATATATATATTCCAAAAAAAAGATATGAATATATATATTTTCCAAAAAAAAAGATATGAATATGCACATATTATTGATACAAGCAAATATTACATCTCAGAATAAAGGTTGGTATCATGAAAAATTAAAATGGATTAAAAATTGGGGAATTGAAGAGGAAAATTTTCCAAATGAATCACTATTCATTCAAGCCTTGGTACAAAAGATGATAATAGAGAGGTTGTGGCAAAAATATAGCAAGAAATTAATATTTGTTAAAGGTAATTCACTAATAAGGAAATATTATATTATGTGATCTTATATTGGAGGATTTAAAAAGCTAAATATTGAAAGAAATATATTGTCTTTATATTGGGGTCATCAAGTGTTTTAAATATATTAGAAAAATATTGATGTTGTGGGTTGGGAGGATGGGGAAGGGATGGGATATGATTAGGTATCATGGGAAGGAGGGGGGTTATGGATAGATGAATTTAAACTAGACTTGTTAATACCCTTAGAGGTCCACAATGACATATTCATTTTCCTCACATGATCTTATTTATCTTCATTGTTAGATTCCTAGAACCCTCTCACTGACTCACGAAACTCTCCCATACCAAAAAATTTCTGAAATATCTTAGGAATTACAAGACAAGAAATTTCCCCAAACTATCCCATGTTGAGTTGTTGTATATATTCTACCATAAATCCAAGACATTCTAAAACCAAATATTTGACTAAAACTTAAAATTTTTGAACTAGGAATCAAGTATTTTATGAGGACATGAAAAAGATACTTGGTGGAGGTACTTTGTAATGAATATTCATGAGATGGGAACAAATATAGGGTCATAGGAATCTATGCTTATAACTTCTAGAAATTATTTTTTACCCACCTAGCAAGGAGTGTGATGTAGACACTAATATGTTGATGACTAAAATTTTGACCTCAT
Organism: Pinus albicaulis; assembly: GCA_034641835.2. Classification (NCBI taxonomy): domain Eukaryota; kingdom Viridiplantae; phylum Streptophyta; class Pinopsida; order Pinales; family Pinaceae; genus Pinus; species Pinus albicaulis. The sequence continues at coordinate 1,287,493,105 of CM076581.1, read as the reverse complement.
AAGTACTATTCTCTTTGCTTGGTTGTTATTTTGGGAAAGAGAAGTGGAAGCATACTTTAGGTAAATTGGACCCTTTTCACATGATTGGAAGATGTAAAGAAATTAGTTTTGTTAGAATCTCCATCAATTTTCAAGTGAGTGAAGAAATTCCTCTTGTGTTATATTAGAATTTGGTTTTCTCTTATACGAAGAAGAAAGGTGTGGTTCGTGACTCCTTGCCTATGTATGATCAAATAGGTTCACCCCATGAATTCCTTCTATTGTTAAATATCCCATCCACGTCGATAATTGTAAGAAAAATATGTAAACAGTATAATGAACTATTATTTTATCCCTTAAAGAAAAATATTTAGTTTAGTATCTAAATACCCTACTGTACAATTTGTGATATAAGTCATGTAAAGGTCCTTGCATGTGACATAAGGCATTACAAGGCCATTCTAGTAAGGTCCTAAGATAACCCTTCCTTATTTCCTTTCCTCCTCTCCCATTTAAATTAAAATAAAAATGAAAAATGAAAATAAATTCTACTCCATCAATGTGAATGATACTCACATAAGACTTATATGAGTTGTGACATGCCATCATAATAAGGATAGGCAAAAAAAGAGAGGGTAAAATAAAAGATGTCATAAAAAATGTATACCTAAGATATTTAGTGAAAATAGGGCATTTTAAATAGGAAAACTATAATGAGAGTGGGGAGAGTGGGGATTCAAGAAATTTTTTTTGGGACTATCCCTCTCTCGCTCTCTCTCTCTCTCTCTCTCTCACACACACACAACTTGATTGAATGAAAGATTCAAATTTGTTAGGTCAACAATGATGTTGTGGGAACGTGGTTTTTCTAACCCATGTTATTAGAGCCCATGGATTACATGGAATGAAACCTTTAAAAGGCTTGGGGATACTCCATTGTAACGTTCATGGAGGTGAATGGCGCTGGACTTACTTGACCATTATATTGAATAGAGTTTGCCAAAAGATTAATCAAACTTCTTTATGGGCGATTTGTCCACAAAAGTTTTCTAGGATAAAATTTTGTAGTTGTTATGGAAATATTTTATTTTATTTTATTTATATTTCCATGCTCCTATTCTTAACAATTGGTAATAAAGTGTGGTTGGCTTGGACTCACTTATAATAGTGGCCTAGTCATGTTTACTCAAAGCTAAGTTAATGTGGACTCTCCAATGAAAGCGGTTTGACACAAGGATTTTTTAAGAAAATCGATGCCATTAAGATGAATGAATATGAAAGAAATCAAAAGTGCATGGTTACAATATGTGCTGGAGAATTTATATGGTTATTATACATGCCAAGTGTGTCTCGAATCACTTGAATTGTATTGCAAAGTGGTATCCCCCAACTAAAGGTAGGTCCATAGTTCTCAATGTGGTTAGTATGGCATGAGCATTGGCATCATGTTATGGTGAACGATAGGTATGAAATAGATATTATTCAACGCATGGATTTGTAATAATTTAAGTCACAGTGACATATCACATTATTTGATGCTTAAATAGTAAGGAGTGACACAAAAGTGACCCATGACGTGTTTGAATCCTTTCATTGGAGGCTCAATATTTTTGGAAGAGCAAGTCTAGTCACCAAGTTTTGGTTCTTTGTGTTCTTGCTTTCATTTCCAATACAATTGCAACTATTGAGAACATGATTTACTTCAACTAGATCTAGGCACAAATGAAGTGAACCAATATGTCTGTGATTGGATCCCATAAGAAGTAGATCATTATTCTAGGGTTTAAGGGATTCGAAAATGAAAGGATATGCATAGCTACATGGATGAGTTAGAAGAAGATGGTTCAATCTTTCAATTATTGCAAGTGAAATATGAAACGTGAGATTTTGAAAGGCATGGTGGAATAAGAGCATGTAAAGGCAGTAGAATAGTGGAATTTATATGTATTGGTCAAAGAAGCAATGGTGATTCATGGAGTTTTGGAGGTCATAGAAAAAACATTTTAAAAAAAATAGAAAAATTTTGGAGATATTTTTTTTTAAACTAAATGTAAATGGGCGTATGACAGGTAGAACTGTTAGTTGTGTGTACCCTTGGTAAAGTTTAGATTGATATGGGGCATGGAATATTTTTTGAAACCATGCTTATAAACTTTGAAGGGGGGTTGGGTCTTGAGAATTTCCCCAAGTCAATTTTAAAGCGAGGAATGTTAGGTTAACCTTGACTTGAGAATGTGTTAAAGAGTTTTAAGTCTATAATCACAACTTTCGGGACCATGGCATGTTTCCCATATTATTACATGTCATTAAGGCTATAAATAGGATTATGATCCTCCATTGTAAGGTTCCAAAAGTGAGTAGGTGGTGGACTCACTTTACATAAGTTTGTCGACATTTTTCCAAAGGGTAATAAAAAATCTTCATGGATACTTTTTCCCACAATGGTTTCATAGGATAATATATTCTTGCTTTTATGGATGTATTTGTTTGTATTTATTTCTTTCATTTCTCATATTCATAAATCTATTAGGGGTATTTTTTAGTATCCAACAAATCCATGTTCTATGTCATAGTTTCAGTGGGTCGGCTACCCACAACTTTTATCAACATGAGGTAAAATTGACAATTAAAATACATAAAACAACATTGACTCCAAGATAAAATATATATGCTTAAAAAACACTTACTTTTTCACATTAGGCTATGTTCTTATTACCTAGTAATGAAAACAAGGTGATGGGAAAATATAAACTAGTAAGAAAATATGTGCGTGTTATGAAACCAACTCCACAAATGGAAAAAAAGAGAGATCAACGCATTAGAAATAAGCCACTTTGAGAAGATGTTTATATTTATCAAATATTAAAAAAATACGTTACGAGAATAAAATAAATATTTTTTTATAGTTTTATAAATATAACATGGTATTAATATACTATGAGATATATTAGTTTAAATGAAAATAAATAAATAACGAATCTCTTCTAACTCTCAAAATTAAATCCAATTAAGATACATATATTAAGTAAAATGATGCTAATATTAGATATCATTTTTTAGGATTCAACTGCATTAAGTAAGTCATTCGTCTATAACCATTTCTATTTCCATGAGAGTTAGTTGTGACTAATTTCTCATTATTTTTTAAGAATCCACTTAACACTCATTACATCCGGTAATAATAACACTGTAAAAACATTTAAAAAAAAATTCTTAAAAATACAAATAACAACACTTCCACGTTCCTCTCAATTTTGGTCTTTGATTTTTTTTTAAATGATTTTTATATCCTAACATAATTTTGTATATTATTGTTAAATATGTGTTGTAGAGAATGCCCCTTTGGTACATTATAACGATGGGTATAGCGTCCAGCAATAAAATAAATAAGTACGATGTGTTGTTTGAACGGCTAAATGAAAGATTTACTATTAAATCATATATATAACGTAAACTATTTTCCATTGCACGTTGTTGGAGAGTGACGTCGTGCCTAACGAATTGACTTTCAATTTTTCGAATTAATTAATTATTGAAGGAATCAAATGCTTTTATAATATATAATTTTGCGTGTTTTTTCATTTTATTTTAGTGTTGTAAAAAATATAATAATATTTTTATTATTTTTTAAATAATCCTTTATCTTTTACAATTTTTATGAATAAATTTGAGTAATCATCCCTATCATTATAATAACATTATTGTATTCCATCATTATAATAAAAACGTAATTTTATATATAATTTTGCGTGTTTTTTTATGATTTTAGTGTTGTAAAAAAATATAATAATATTTTTTAATTTTTTAAAATAATCCTTATCTTTTACAAAGTTTATGAATAACTTTTAGCAATCTATCACGATCATTATAATAACATTGTAATATTCTATCATTATAATAAAAACGTATTCCTATATAGATTCTTATTATAATAATATTATTTTATTATATTAAATAATATAAATATTATTCTTATTTTCAAAAATAATATATTAATTAATAATTATTTAATTTTTGTATTTATTTATATAATAATAATTGTGATGATGTTGCTTAGTATTTACTAAGATTTATATTGTTTATTGAATGTTAAGAAGGTAAGAGATTAATTCAAATTTTTTAACATTTTATTTTTATGATCAGAAAAAAGTGAGAGAAACATTCCAAGATCATCACAATTTCACTGACTTTAAAGATAAAAAAGGTTGGTAGTAGGACAAATATTTTGATAATTAGATTGAATGTGAGTATAAGATGGATAATCAAAGAGAGTTTTTTTCATCTTCAACCTTCTTAGGATCACACAGGTGAAAAACTCTTCATCCCATCGCACTTGAGAATTGACCAACACCTAGTTTCATTATGAAGCTCATGAGACTTAGTACTTATCTTGAAAATGTCCACTTTCTTCTTAACACTAATCAAGACATGAAAGATCATTTTGGTTTACGAGATTGGGGTTGATTGTCTCCTTATAATATCTTTATTTCCATTTTCCATCTAGCTCTTTATTTCCCCAAGATTTCTCCTTAAATTTGGAAGTAATAATATTTTTAATAATATCCAGATTCCACAAGATGATCTCCTCCTTTATTCCCCAATGGTCCAACCAATACTAGGCATCCTTATGCCACCCTCACTTAAGCTGAAGGTGGGGGTTTTTGCTAAAACTAAAATCAATTTTAGGAAACCTCTTGGTGTCCATGTTGTATAACTTCTTCTTATACATAAGACCTAGTCATAGTCATGCTTTCAATGGGGAAAAGGCTTGCTTCAATTAGGAGGATAGTGTAGAGAGTATTTCCTTTAATATTGATTTTGCAGGTTATAAATTTTGGATTGACAATTATACTAAAGGGGGGAGTGAATCAATATAGTAAAATTTTACACTATTTAACACATATAATCATAAAATAATACATGAGCCACATAAGAGCATTGAACACATGATATGTGTGGAAACCCATCTAGGACAAAACCACATAACTTCATTTACTTATTTGATTGGAGCAGACATCAACCTACTATTACAATCTTTGTAGGCACCAAATTATAGGAGAAACCAATATCCTCATTTTTACAAGCACCAACTTCTAGGAAACACCAATCCCCTCAAATTTACAACACCAACTCGCAGGAGACATTAATCCCCTCATATTTGCAAGCACTAACTTGTAGGAGACACCAATCCCCTTTAGATATGTTGATCCAATTACTTTTACCTTCGAAACCTTTGTTTCATCACATTTTCAAATTGCATCGAGAGGCACCCTTCTACAACTCTTGTGCTTCAACCTTATTTAATTCATATCTCCTTTCTTGCTTTTCACTCTTTGCAACATCTTTCTCTTTTTAGCTCAATGGAAATGTTCTGTCATGTTGGAAAATATAACACTTTGTTCTACACACTATTTACTAGCCTAGATCTTACACTTCACTTTTGCACAAACATTGTTTATGTCTGTTTTCTTAGATCTACCAACATATTCTCTCAGTGCTTTATGTTTTGTCTCTCACTGGACCAAATATTTTCATATATCCACTTCTCTCTCATGGTTTTCACATTCATTTCATGCTTATACTCTCCACATGCTCATTCTCTCCTTAGGCATGTGCTCTCCTCACTCATGCTTCTTGATGGTGTATATGCTTTTTCATATTCTCTCATCACATCCGCATCCTTTAACTTCATGTTTCTATTTATAATTTTGTGCACACACTTTTCTTGATGCCTTTTCTTACATAGGAACTTTTTCCTTAACACTACAAGACTGTGTTTTATGACTAAGTCTTTGACATAACATTTACTGCTCAAACCATGACCTTGCTTACCACTTTACAACTCTTTTTCCCGAACATCTCGGTACTAGTGTTTAGCTCCAACTTTCATCTTTACTTCCATATGACCGTTATATCATTGTAATTGGATATCAATGGATCAATTCTCCTACTTTATTTCCAAACGTTGATATCTTGATGTTCCGAGAATGAGGTTCTAAGAATCAGTAGACATACCTTCAACTAACACCAATCCTAACCACCTGCAACTATCAATTATTTTTCCCATTACTTCAAGACTTCGCTCCTTTGATCAACCTACTATAAGTCCATTTTGAAACTTTGGTGCTTCAAAGACCAATTTCCCAAAATGGGACCCACAATTGTTGTGAATTTTTCTATTAATGAAAAAAGCAACAAAATCCTTAACATAAAAAACCTTATAAAGTAAGGTATTGACATAGATATCGAGATCTTTGAGTCCATTGCATCAAGCCACAGATTGAACAATCACTGAGCACCACTTATCTTGATACCATGTGTCTTCCTGTGTCACCTGTAAAACATTCACATAGTTGTCGAAAATGCAAAATCATCCTACCATGTGTCTCCACCTTATGCATCCATGTTAGTTGTACTACCACTTGGCATCCATGTCATCCATCCACCTATATTTCCATGTCACCTCGAGATATCAGATACTGAGAGGTCAAAGAGCCTTATTTCCTTTTAACAATGTCAAAATTCCTTAGACCAATTTCCTCTTATCCCTTGGCAGCTTCACTTGTTGGCCCTCTTTGACTAGGAACAATGTCTGAGCACTATCTCCTTCTCAAATTTCTCAAACTTCTTGGCCTCCTTGGCCTTTTTGGCCTTCTTAGTCTCAACCTTCTTAGCCTTCTCATCCTTCCTAGCCTTTTTAGGTTGATCAACCTTCTTGGCTTGAATTGGTTTGACTACTCAACCCTCTGACCTTGACATCAATGAAACATTATAATTTTTTTTTTTGGATTTGTTTAATCTTCCTCTATGACTCTCACAATATACTACAACACGAAACCTTAGATCCATGTAAAATAACAAGAGTGATGATAGTATCAAAGAGGAGATTTCTTTTATTCCAAATCTAAATATCCAGTACCTTAGAATTGTTTTCAAGCCCATAGTAAGCTTTCTATATCCATTTATACTTTTCTCAATACTATAGTTCCAATTGATCTAATGATGGATGTTGATTACCTGGAATTTGTATACAAAACTTCCTCTAAGGATTTTTTCATAAATGAAGGTATGATAGGTGATATTTTTGGATTTAATTATCATGGCTATAATCTTTTCAATATTAATAGATACCCACCTTGGATTAGAAATATTGGAGGATGATGAGTTGCTTGGAAAGATCGTAATGGCTCCTTACCAAATGAAAAATATTTTCAGTATAAAGGAGAAGAATTATGAACATAGTTGTGAATGTGGGACCAACACAACACACATATTCCAAACAATCTTCTAGCTTCTCAATGTATATTCTAAAAAGGGTAGGGGATAATGGAAACTCTTACTTGACCTTGATGATTGCTTTTATTTTTTTTCCGACCAACCCTCAATGGTTCTAAGCCTGAAAATAACATTCTCATACAACCTTGTCATAACAATCCTCAACCCAAGAGGAATCACTATTTCTTCTAGCATCTTCCATAACTATGTATATTCATCTCTTCTAGCCTCTTCTAGCCCATGGGTTTAAAGTTCCTTCTCATTGTAAGCAAATTTCTATATAACATAATTAGCAACTCCCGTGGCAAGTCCTAGTGGATATTATTTAGTCTTTGCATATTCATTCAATGAATTTTCTTTTCTTTTCTCATGTCTAAGCAATCGTTAGGAGTCTTAGGGCTTTTTTTTTCTCAAGAATTATGCTGAAAAAACTTCTAAATAGAACCGAAACACCTTTAACTCTCCTCTACAACCATAACAAATAATTTTTGGTATTGTCAACACTTTGGTTTTCAATGTTACATAGCATTTAAAATTTCTATTTTCTCACATATAGAGTGTTCAAGCACTCAAATATGGGTTTTCCTAGGGTTTTCTCTGATTTTTCTCGAGTTTTCTTACACTAATTTGAGCCTTTAGTTAGGCCATGTTCAGATCTAGTTTCCTTAATCTTCTTCTTAGCCAAAATACTCTCAAATCCAATTCAAATAGGTGGGTTTGTCATCTTGTGTAAGGGTTTTGAATCCTCTTGGGTTTGATTCCTGACAGTAACATTGGACGTTGGGTATCTATCCATCATCGTTGTCCCATAAGCCTCTTACTTTTTTTCCTTATTGTGGGTGTGTTATAATCTCTTAATCCTTTCTTTGATGCATGCTTTCTTATAAATAGGGTCTTAGGTTTTAAATGTGTTTTCTCTTTGTCTCTTTTGTACATTTCTATGTTTTCTTGCATTTTTAAACTTAGATGTATTAGTGCATGTTAGAGTGATAAAAGAGAGGGTTGTGAGGATTGTATTCATTCCTCGCTATGAAAGATATAACTCTCTAATAGATAGAATTAATTGAAAGAAAAAAAATTGTGTGCATATTTTTCATATCTTTCATTGAAGAAAGTCATAACACCATTCGAGTTTCACACCATATGCCCTTGACATAAAGAAAAATCAATAAAATTAACACTTAATAAAATTGATCAGACATATTTTAATTTATCTTGTAGCACCCCAACATTATCTTAGGGTTTTAGGACCTTGGAATAGGTTGGTGAGGTAAAATCTCAATTAGAACAAACATCAGAATCTTGAGTTAGGGAGTGTATATGGTTACAATCAAATCCAATTAAAATAGGTGGATTTTTCATCTTGTGTAAGGGTTTTGAATCCTCTTTGGTTTGATTCTCGACAGTGACATTGGAGGCTGAGTATTTATATATCACCATTGTCCCATACCTCTCTTATTTTTTTTCCTTATTGTGAGTGTGTTCTAATCTCTTAATCCTTTCTTTGATGCATGCGTGCTTGTAAATAGGGTCTTAGGTTTTGAATGTGTTTTCTCTTTGTGTCTTTGGTACATTTCTATGTTTTCTTGCATTTTTAAACTTAGATGTATTAGTGCATGTTAGAGTGATAAAGGAGAGGTTTGTGAGGATTGTATTCATGCTTCACTATGAAAGGTATAAATATTTGATTGATAGAATTAATCGAAATAAAAAAAGTTGTGTGCATATTTTGTATATATTTATTTGAATAAAGTCATAACACCATTTTAGTTTCACACCATATACCCTTGACATAAAGAAAAATAAATAAAATTAACACTTAATAAAATTGATCAGACACATTTTAATTTATCTTGTAGTGCCCCAATATTAGCTTAGGGTTTTAGGACCTTCGAATAGGTTGGTGAGGTAAAATTTCAATCAGAACAAACATTAGAATCTTGATTTAGGGAGTGTAAATATGGTTACAATCAAATGTTGCCTGGGAATCCCTTCTAACACAAGGGTCAAGCAGGAGGTCACATTAGGGCTAATGAAGTGATCTACCTCTCTTCACTTGGTTTTGGTGGCGAGGTATACACACATATAGAGGTGTCCTTTAGGGGGACGTGGGCTCGATACCCTGCTTTTGTGTATGGACTCGACTAAAAATTGTCTCCCCAAGTCAGTTGGTTGTAGGTGATAACCATGGTGTCCTTACATAGGTGATGGCAAGTGGGATGTACTTGTTGTACCTGGGATGTACATTGGTCAGTACCCACTTGGATCCCTTGGAGGGTTCCCACGCATAATCAAGGGTACTTGCACTGGGATTTGAGACATTAAGTAGGAGGCCAACCTAACTACTGCAACCATATCTTCAGGGATAACATGGAACCTGATCAACCAAGCTTTTGCCATAGGAAAATCCTTTTTTATTTATTTGTTTATGAGCTTTATATTTAGATTTGATAGGTGTGTGAATTTTTGTCATGTGTAGTGGCCTTAGGTGTCATTTATTTCATATATTTTGTGTACACGATATTTCACCATCGTGGTTGGGATGGGTCCACATCATTATTTTTGTCTTGCATGCCTTACTCCTAATGAAGAGGGTCCACTTCCATATAGATGTAGGGTTAATCCTACCACTACTATAGACATACCTACTTCAGGGGCCAGCTTGGGTGATTCTCAAGGGTATAAACCTACACTTCACGAAGTGGATGAAAAAATTCCTCCACCTTATTGTCACTCCCCCACGACTCATATTCAGTCATACATCTTCTTAGGTGGGGGTGTAGACTTGATTGGATCTTTCCATTTTCACACTCCTTACCAAGAATTAGTTGTAGCTGGTGTCACTTCAATGTTAGAGCCTAGTGTGTCCACACATAGTGTCACTATACCTTCTACCACTACCATGGGTCCTTTCTACACCACCTCCATTGAGATTATATTCTCTTTTTTTTCAAAACATATTAGGATCCCATCTCCCTCCATTTAGTACATTCACTATGAGTGCCTTCACATTTTCGACCACAATCCCTCCATTCATTTTTTGTGGAGGCTATAGTTCCAATACAGGTAAAATAACCACGTCACATGTAGGAGGTTCAAACTATGCTTCCACAACTAGATCTACATGGCCCTCTATTGGTATTGGTATATTTGTAGGTAACACCTAATTCCATATTTCTATTTGGTTGGAATAATCATACTAGTTTCATGCCATTCCCTAGCACAACTAGGGGCACTTATATTTGTGGCGATTTCACATTTTCTTAGGGTAATCAATTTTTAGGGGGGGTCCACTTTTTAGGGGAAAATTCCATTTCCTTATAATTTCCAAGGGGTCAGGAGAACTATCCCTAGTACTACATAAAATACTTGGGGTACCAACCCATTTGGTCAACCTTTTGGTCCAATAGGCTTTCCTCTTAATGCACCCTTTGGTCCTAGAAATAAATAACATTTTGAGAGTCTTTTTACCACTGGGGGCCTTCCCCTTGGGGGCACTAACATTTATGATACACATATGGGCATTAGTGCTGAATCTTCTTGCCATGATAATTCCTTGAGCATTCCTTCCACTTTTGGAGACCATGCTATGTGTTAATCACAACACCCACCTAGGGCACAAAAGGAACCACCTCCTCCCCATGCATCATTCAACCCACCCTTCTTGGCCACCCTCATGTTTCCTGATCTTCCAATGTTAATGAAAAATTCCATTAAGCATAACTTTGCATTGGAATGTATAAAAATATCCATGGAAACCCTAGAAAACTAATTTTTTCCCCTTCACTGGAATTAGAACACTAGTAGGGAGAGTTTCAAGACTCTTTTTGGGTTACCAAAGAGGTTTGAAATCCCAAAAAACTCTTTGTAATTACACAACAAAAGAGAGTTGATGCAACTAGGGCTAGCAGTGTGAATGGATAAAAGAAGAAAAGGTAAAAATTGATTAGTTTTAGAAGAGAAGGATAAAAGTATGATATCAAACATGGTCAAAAAAGTTTCTAGATACATCTAATAACTCCTATTTAAGATATCTATAAAATAAATTCTCTCCATGGATCAAATGGGGAAAGTTCATATAACAAAATGTTGTTAAATTGAGGACCCATGTTCCCCTTGTGATAAGTTGTAGAATATTGTGTGCCTTGAAAATGAGTTGTGGTGAGAGGAGGGAAAATGATTTAGGAGTACAAAAGTGTTGAACTTTGCAACAAGAAACAATGAAATTGGAAATCAGAAATGACAAACTATGCACCCACAAAGGACATGTAATCTTCATGCACTAGGAATGTGGGAATTTTCGATACACCAATAATATATAATTTTGGCTGTGGAATGTGAAGCATCTAATTTATATTTCCTTTAAATAATTTGGACAATATATTATAATTTTATCTCATAACAACTTGTATCAGTTAACGAAGTCATGATGACTGAGTTAGCTTAGGAAATTCGAGTTGAGGGTCTAAGATGAGGCATGTAGAGGGATTCTAATATTTTGGGGGTCTAGTTGTAGTTGATGCATCAACTGATGCATGGTGTGAGTGAGTTAACTCAACTTATTGAGTTATAATCAATTTAACTAGTTCTAACCGAGAGATGAACTAATGAGAGGTCGAGTGAATTAAATTAGAATTAATTCACATGCAGTGATCAATCATATAACTGATAATTCACTATTAATAGCTGCTTACATACCAGTTTTGAGAGAGACCTAGTTGAGACAGAGGTTAAAGGGAACATAACTATTAGTTGTATTTATAAAAAATTTCCCATCTGCAATTATAGAGTCATTGGGATGCCATGATGCATTGCACAATCAAGGCAGGCTATTTTTCCTATTTAATAGGGAGCTAATTCCTAGAATTATGTGGAGAAAGCATGGATGAAGGAAGTTGCCAAGAATTGGCAAGTACTTCAGACCGATTTTGCCTTGATCATCTTCGAGATAGTTGGCAGAGGCCGAGAATATTATGAGAGATTAAGCATTGTATTGTTTCATGATTCCTTGAATTAATACACAATATAGATATAGGGTTTTTGAGCAGTTGCTTTCTCCAAAAAAATCTTGTGTTGTGCGATTGATTTACTTCTTTCTCTTACTTGCATGTGATTGAGAAATCATGTTTTGTATTCCACAAATATTATAGAAGGATTTAGTATATTGTTTTAGTACATCACAAGATCAGATTGAATCCATCTGTAGATTTTCCACATGGCATCAGAGCGATATTTCTACAAAAAGGATAAAATTTTGTACAATTCTATGGTATAATAAAAAAAAATTCGCCCCCCTCTAAGAAACATATTTTTATTTAATGAAATTTGTGTTTTTATTTGGTATTTATGTCACTAATGCTAATGGGTATTATGGGAGATTAGATATTATGGCTATTGTTGTTTGTGTGTAGGTAAAAGGTGTAGGGAACTTAGGAGTGAAGATATTTGGAACAACTACTAGCAACATCACCAAACATCCACCTTTTGGGTTAAGGTGTACATCTAATATCCCTCTTGTTTATTTCATGAAATGCATGTGTGCGACATGTCAATAATTACGCAGATCAAGAAATTTTTTGCTTGTGGAAGTCCCTAGGTGGGCCTTATGGGTTTGAACTACATTTTCAATGTAAGATAAATTTTGTATAACAAGAGGACACCAGATGATAAGAAAGTGAAACCTTAACCTAATCCATTATGGTCCAAATATCATTAAATATTTTGTATATAAATTTTCTTTATAAAGTGACAATCTAAAGAAATTATATTGATATAGGTGGATATCATTGGCCACCCACCTATTCCACTTGCTCATAACACAATTTTCCTATTTTGGTAGTTTTTAGATCTTGAATTTCCAGAGTAGTTTTGGGGGATATGGGCCGATGGAATACCTTTCCTATCATTGAAAATCACAAATTTTACTCCTGAGATAAACCTTTCCAACGTGCTATCATGTATGCCAAATGGAGATTCTATGCCAAAATAACAACCCCTAGAAGTTGACATTTCAAGTTACCCATAAAGGACCTTAAGCCTTGATGTTTCATCTCCTAGGGTTAGGTTTTTGGATGTTTAAGGTTTCTTATTACTTATTCATAATAAAAATTCCTCATAGTCTCACTTTAAAACAATTCAGAAGGGTGTATCCATCACATATATTCTCAAAGATAAGCTACCACTGTTCGATCTAGTTTTCCTTCATTATGCATGTATACAATTTTCAGTATTTTCCATTTATTAATTGAAGTTGAGTTTCAATTTTCTCTATTTTTTTTTTATCTTAAATCTATATTTCATTTCATTCCCTTCCTAAATTCGGATTAGATATCCCATGGGATTCCTACTATTTAGAAAATTAGGAAACTTCCTACTCATGGGAGGTTAGTAGGGTGTCTAAGGATTGGTCCTTACCATTTCCTAATGCTCTCTGACTAAATATCTATGATGGTGCTGAATGGTCATTGGATTTATGGGGTCTTGTTAAAGTCTTTATTAATCATCCATGATTACTCCATGTAATGGATACTTATCCCTCACCATGATTCTAACCTTTTATTTAGTTATGGCATAAAAGTGTATCCATTTCCTCCATTATATTAAGTTAGAATATAAGATGTAAAATTCCTAATATGGATATAAAAAATATATGGTTTGGAATTCCAATTAGCATTTTTAGAGATAAGGAAATTAAATTAATATAACTCACATAAAAAAAACTCTCTAAGACTCTACATAAAGGAAAATGTTTGTGAAATTTTAGGTTTCTTAATTTCATAGGGCTTCCTAGCTACTAGTTGTTTCAACTTAAAGGAATTCCATTGATCATGCAATAATATGGGATTCACCCTAGAGGGTGTACTACATGAAACAACCACTAGAGCCAATTCATATGTTATTATTTGTTTCCTCTTCATATCCTACTTATTCCTTATATTCCTTGAATTTTGTCTTCGAGTTGTATTCCTAGGTGAGATACATGGAAAACCATCTTTCCCTCATCTTTTCAATATTTTTTTGGTGGCTCTCCTTATTAATAACCCCTACTTTGAAGATCTCATCCTTTCTCCTCCATTGAGCTAGATTTCGTTTGAGTTGGATGAAGGAATAAGTATTAGTAATAATGTCATCTAAAATAGCATTTATAGTTTGTTAAGCCTCCTCAACACATTATCCAGAGTAATTGTAGGCTTTTAGTTCAGTACCTTCATATTTATCAATGGCCTCTAGATTTGTTTAGGATACAAACTATATTTTTACTTCACTAGAGTTTAGCCTTAATCTTTTTATTCCTTAATAGAAAAATCATATTTTTCCTATGCTTGGTTTGATAACGTGTGATGTAGAATTAAAAAATCTTGGTCCTGAGTGACTTACATTTCTTCTTCCAAATTCTTAGATTGAATAGATCTAGGTCCATCGTATCGTATGGTAAAGTAGAAGTATTGATGCTATTCTTCCATGAGCTCTTCTATTTTCTCCTGTGTCAATGGTGATATAGAATTACATGTTTTAAATACTCTAGCCACCTTATATAAAAAGGGTACCTAAAACGCTTACTCTGAACATTCCTCCATTTGAACTAGGGGAAAATTGGGGTCTTCATCTATTTCTTGAGGGTTTTCTTCATTTGATGGTTCTTGTTGTTCATCTAGGAGAAATATCCTTGATTCTTCACCATGTTTAGTGGCATCGACTTCAAGTTTTTTAATAGAATTTTCAGTATTGGGGCTAACAATCCACTCTCTTATTTTTCTTCTTTGATTTTGCAAGGACTTGGTCTAATAATAAGACTAGGAATTCCAAGTAAAGGTGGAGGGCAGTGGCTAGTTTTGAGCCAAAGACCCTTTATGTGATGAAACCCTAGCTATAGGTTTAGTTTAGGTATCGTGAGTAAAAAATTCCCATGGAATGTTTACTCTTTCCTACTTATCTAAGATTAATTTTTTTATAAGTCCCTAGTGATATAACCATGTATCAGGGTTCTTCTATTTTCCCATAGTTAGCCATTTTCACCAAGCTCTATAGAAGATAAAATGGTGTATTTAAAAATTTATCTTCATTAAGGTTATTTAGAGTTCCAATATGTTAATGATGAACAATATTGAGCCTTCATTAGCAAGTGATAAAATTTTGAAGGATGAAAACCACATCCTTCTATGATTGTGATAGAGAATATCGAGGAATTCCATTTTGCAGATCTAGCATTGGGCAAGGATTCTCCAAGAACTATGCCAAATTATAATTCAGAATGTTAAAGTTCTTTGACCACCTTTTCCCTTGTTAGGGAAGAATGATCACCAAACTAATGGTCTCCTCTGTAACAAGAAAATTTAGCTACCAAATTGGGGCTTAGGCTTCATTGAAAGTTTGAGCAAATTCAAAGGAAATTTGCATGTTAGAGCCCTTGAATTTTTCAAAGAGCACAAGCCACCTAGCCCGTCCAAAATATCCATAACAATTTGGATTCACCCAATAGATGTTGTGTTATTAGGTTTAGACATATTGATTGATTTGCAAACAATTTTAGTAGAGAATTCCTTTGCAAAAGGTTTGGAAAAGAACTCTTGGAATTGGGACTTGAAATCATTTTGTATTTACCATGGATTTTTGTAGTCAAATAATCACACGTGTAAAGAATGAACTAATGTTCCATAATCCTACCAAATATCCATAAATCATGAGATATAATGGTTTAAGGTGGCTATGATTGCATGACATAATATGCTACGGAATTAACCTTCGGTTTTATTGCCTAACCTTTAACCTTCAGCCACATAGATTATGTTTTAACCTTTAGCTTCTAAACTTGATCATATAACAAATTAATTTATGATGTAACCTTCAAATTTATTAACATTATGTCATGGATCTTATAAAATGGACTTTATAACCATAGTGGAATATGTTTTACAAATACCAAATCTTTAGGATGCACCATAGTTATAAAAGCTACAAAATAAGATATGTAAGGGCTATGGAATCGATTATGTCCAATAAAAATGCTAATTGAAGTGTGTGTGTGTGTATTAGCTACATAATTTATTATGGACAACAAAATTGCTATAGAATCATCAAAAATTGCATAGGATGCTACATACTGGTTTTAGCACTAGTGCCCAAGTTATTGGAATATTGACATTTGGACATGTAGAATTTTTAGCAATGATAGCCATGTTATTTTCCTTGAAAACTTTTAATAATAAAGTAGTGTGCATTAGGATCTATGTATGTGGATTAGATGAGTTTTAGGTATTTTTTCTTCTAGAAGAATAACTCATGGTATATAAATATCATCAACTAGTTGCTTAGATTCTATTTATAGAAAAAAAATAAGAGTATATTTAGAGACGATGTGGCTATGTGAAATAGCTACTTAGCATAAATACCATGCCACCATCACTGGTTATTCCTAAAATAAGAAGTTATCTAGCCTCAAATCCTTTGTTAATTATTTGAAGATGCTCAACAAGGATGGTTTCCAACCTTACCCTGTAGAAACATAAGTTATAAATATGCTGCAAAAAAGAACTAATGGTGATGTTATACCTTTTATTAAATATGCTAAGAGCTTCCAATGAGAAGATTAAATAATGATGAAAATGGAGTCCTAATTTATTTGTTTAATTTTCTCCTTTTATTTTCCTTTTTCCAAACCATGATCATTATAAACTGGTTTTTTGAAGAAGGTTTGTCTAGTTTTTCCCTAAGGGGTTTTCACAACTAGATTTTTTCTTATTTATAGTGCCAAACATTTAAGTAGTTTTCTAGCATCACTAAGGCTAGTGGTTCTTGAAATGAAATTTTCATCACCATATATTTATTCCATTTTTTCTCTTTTCATTTTTTGTTCCCTTAAATGTAGAAAGGATTAGGGAAATGTAAGTGTTGGAGTTAGATCCACCTTACTTACAACTTCCAACTTTTCTTATTGAACTAAATCTTGCATGAATTCTTCCTTTGACCTTGGTTTTTTTGTATAACATCAAAATATAGCCATTTTCCATCAAAACAATGATATATTCTATTATCACAAAATTGCACTTGATAGGCTGCTTAATCATACAATCTCATGTAACTATTTCAAACCAATCTTTTGACTGAAGCTTAGCCTCTTCAGTCTGAGAGGGCTCTCTCAAAGGGTTAATGATATTGAATAAAGATGTGTTTAGATGGCTAACTCTATTTGGTAAACAAATTTCTTATGATGAGTGTAGGTTGAAAATAGTACCAGTATGAAAACATTGGGCTTATGGAGTCAACACTTTCAGTAATTCAGTAGTGAGCTTACTTGACATGGAAGTTGAGGTAGGTAAGAATTTTTAGCAGTAGTACACACACACATGAAACAGGAAAATACATAGTCAATTCATTTAGAAAGGAAGTCAGAGCATTACATGAATGAATTCTAAGTATTATAAATGAAAACCACTGCAAATGGGATGTATAAAAGATATAGATAAAATAGGTAGGCACTAAAAACTCAATCAGAATCTCAGGTTGGTCAAGTAACAAATCTCTGTATTGCTGAAACAATCAAATTACATAAAGCAGTCTTTGCCAAAAAATCTCCAAACCTTGACAAATTTGACTCAATGGCCTTTAATAGATTTGTTACATCATGAGATGATCCGCCTCTTGGATAGATTCATCGAATTTTTTCCTAATGACACCTTGCATAACCATAAAACATCTACTTAATGATAAAATCATAGCTATCCTACTTGACAGTCCTTATCCTACTAGGAATCAAACTGCTCATTATTACTTTTAACAACCTTATCCTCTAAAACAATTACATCTTTGACATGTATTCTTTCACATGTTCAAATTGGGATGATGGGATTCATCACTACATGACCACTAAACTAACCTCCTCTAAAACTGGAAACAAAACCATGTTTTTTAGGAAAATGGTCTTCTTCTTCCACAAATGCTTTGGCTGCTAATTTATCTCCATTTCATGATATTTGATTGCTGAATAACTGCTTGTCATGGTTCCTTAACTCTTAGATAAGATCCAGCTGTCTGAAAATGCTCCAAAAACTGCTAAAAGAGCTCCAACACAGTACGCTATGAAAGTAAGGCAGCTTCATAGCGTACTTTCATAGCACTTCAAAAATGCAATTTAGCCTCAAAAATTTTTATTCTTTCCTTTGGCATGGTCTTCATCATTATTAGACACATATCCTACATCAATTTTACCTCTTGAAAGCTAACAAAACTGGTTCAAAAAGGAAAAAGAACAGCTACAATAGTTTCGTAGCGTTTTTATGTCCTTCAAGCCCAAGCACACTACGAAACTGCTGAAAAGTGCTGAAAATACAGATTTTTGTATAACTTGCAAAATGAACCTCATAAGTGCCAAAACCTTGTTTTTAACATATCATTAGCCTTAAAAACCCATCCTTGAGGAATTTCTTCCTCATTTATAATTGGTTGAGCTATTGGCTCTTCAAGCACTGCCATTTTAAGGCTTTTTTTCTCTAACTCTTCATGAATTAGTTAAAGTTGTTCCTGAAGATCCTTAACCTGGTCTTTCAATCTTCCATTGGTGGTTTTCAACTTTGTGTTCATCCTCCTGACATGTTTGGCCTCTTTCCTTGCTGGAATGGTCCATTTGATAAGCTGTTGTGTGTTATCCAAAGTCTTGGAAGCAGTGTCAACCTGTTATTCCCAAATTGTCTTCATCTTTTCAAATTGAATATTCTCTACACTGTGTTTCCTTGCTTCTCTTTTCATAACAACAATTTCATGATTGGCCAATTTCAATTTTTCTTCAAGGAGTTGCAACTTTGTTTTTTCCATCACTTTCTCTTTTCCTTTCTTTGTTTTGCTAATTTTATCTTTCTCTGCATGTGATGAAAGGTCAATGACCTCCTGTGGTGGTTGTACTGTGACAGTAGGTATTGGAAGTTATTTACTGCTCTCTAAAAGCTTCCTAGCATGCCTTTTCATAGGCTTTCTTGCTTGGAACATGAAACCTGCATACTCTCCCTCAAATTCTAATTTCTTTGCAGATTTAGCATTTTTTAAATTCTGTCCACCTTCCTCTATGTCCTCATCCTGGACTATAGGAGTTTCTTCTATGTCAATGGCATGTAAGATATCTTCAAGATTTCCTTTAGCTATTGCTCTGTCCTCTACAACCACTATTTTCTCTTCTAAGGCCATTGTTTGGCTCCTTGTCCTCTTTGCTTCTTGTTTACTCACATCTTGTTTTTTTTTGCAGGTTTGACCACTTTTGACTTCTGTTTTGCAGGTGTAATATTCTAAATTTTTCCCTCAATAAATTGGAATATTAATTTTGTCTATTTTCACTTAGGAGATGAATAATTGGGTGAGAAGACCCATTCATAATAAAAACTTGGATAAAATCCCTCTAGTATGGAAATGGATCAGCCTTGGAACTAGATTTCACACCCTCATGTGTGAAAGGAGACATTTGCAAAGAGGTTTGACCAAGTCAACCAGCGCAGGGTATGAGGTGGAAAGCACTACATGGGATAGCGCAGAGATAGAGGAGGGAATATTCCTTTATGGAGGAAACCATAATGGATGGGGCCCATCGAGAGAGAGCCTTCACTTACTATATATAGAGAGGAGGAGAGCCACTGTGATTTATGCTTGTATTATTCATTTCATGTCTATTTAGACATTGTGCATTCTTTGCTGTTTAGCAAGAATTTTCGGGGAATTATTGTTTAGGATTCCTCCTCCTTTATTGAGGGCCTATTGAAGGAGTTGTACTGATTTATCTCACATCTAGGCTTGTGGCCAAGCATCTTCCTCCAGGACAACGTTATTGCTGTAGCAGCATAATTCTGTGTTGTAGGGTGTTGCAGTGAGTAGTTACAACACCTCTTCCATTGCTTGTTTTTCAGAGGGAAACTCCTTCTTTCCTTTGGAGGATTAGTTTGGAAGCATTGGAGCTTATTTTCAGATCTTGGCACTTGGCCAACTCAGTCTATTCCACCTACAGTGCAGTTACCCTCTTAGACTACGTTATTTTCATAGAGCACTTGCAGTGAGGGCTTGCAGTGTTGTTTGGAGGGTGAGATCTCAAGTGTGAGGACCAACCTTCTACTTTGGAGATCCATTGGAGAAGGTCTACTTCATTTTTCTCATCATCTTCAGCCTTCTCTATTGAGTTCCAGATTTGAGTTGCTGCAGCTACCCAGCAACTTCGACATTTTTTCCATTTTGCATATTTCAGCCAATCCCTTAGAGGATTGATGTTTTATTACTTCTAAGGGTTAGAGCTTTGATCCCCTAATGTATTTGAGCTATATAATTTCTATATCCATGTATTGACATTGTATTACAGCAATAATCCATAATATACTACACTGTCATAGCTAAGGGTTTCATATATGCAGATGTGTTTCTTCATTTCCATGTACATGTATTATTGAGGCTTGCATTGCCTTTCTTGAGTAGATGTTTCCTTAAGAATTTGTACTTTATTTGCTGCTATAAAATTTTTTATTGGCTATCTAAATCTTCTTGTCTCACAGCTCATAAAATAACGATGTCTTTTCATGGTATGCTCATGTATTGTTGCAGTCCCTTCACTGGGCACTTTCTGAGGACAACTAGTAGTGGGAGATCTGTTTAACCACTCTAGAAGGATTTCTTTGGCCCCAACTCTTGGATTTTAGTCTTAGACACATTTTTCTAAGGGATCCAGGTCTTGGTATCAAATCCTGCTACCTCCATTTCTAGAAAATGCGTTTTCCAGCCATGGATTGCTAGTTGTTCCTGATTGGGAACATTACAGCAGGTGGGATATTTGGTGTGCCAAAACTCTGCAATCGCTCTGTCTCCATCACAATTGGCTCAATTGGTTATACTCTTGCAAGTTCACTTTGTTCTGCTCTCAATGGCTCACTCCGCTCTGCTGCTAATGGTGATGGAATCTTCCTAGGTTTAGGAGTTCTTGAAGGAGTAAGAGCATCCGACTCAAAACCACTAACAAAAAAAAATGATGACCAATCTTTGCCTAACATTTGGAGTTCATCTAAGACCAAAATATTCATTAAACCATGAAGAAATAATGAAGTCTCACTCCCTTCAGACTTTTCTTGGACCTTATAATCTGCCATTTTTGACAAACTTCTATGCAAATAGAAAGGCAGATCAAGGTAAATCTTACCAGTAAAGTGCAGAAGTAATTTGAAATGATATGAGTATACTTTTTTGTATCTCCCTTCACAAGTAAAGTACTTTTGGATGATAAGCAACAATTTTGAATAGTTTTCTTTTATGTAGCTCCTTGGAACAACATTGGTGAGACCCACTTCACTGTTTTTTAGGCTTCATGAATTCTTTGCACTGCTCCATATTAAACTTGAAACCTTTGAACCACTTCTCCTATCCTCTTGAGATCCCTATAGCAGCTTCAATAACCTCTGGTGTGATGGAAAAATTTAGCATTCCCACTTTGGTGGTTGTTCCACTGAAATTCAAAGCAAGCTCTTTGGAAACCTGTGTATGACAGCCTTGTAATTTCTCACAAAATTGTAGGCGACCTATCCTTCTGAAGACTTCCACTGCTATTGGGTCTTCATTGATCAAATTAATTTCTACAGGTTCATATCTCAGGCATTGACCACCCTTGTTTGTCTTTCTTTTATATGCCATGGTTTCTTCAATGTCTTCATAGCCTCGCTTGATGAATTGTAGCCTTGCTTGATGATGCTCAATGTAAACCTTTAAAAACACCAGCCACAAATTTGGCTTAGTGTACTAGCTCTCCATAGCTCAATATCATGCAAGAAGGAATGAGAAATAAGAAATGACTGAATTAGGAAAGGATTTGAAGTTTTGATATCTCCTCATGACCTTATGATGACTCATACATACTTAAACTAATCATGATGACTACATAGATGAGCATGTACCTTGGTTTTATCCCTCCATGACTTGAATGGCATATAACCTACTCATTCCCAACGATTTTCTGACACCTAACAGTTAGACTGACAAGACAGATAGGAAACCGCTCTTTTGTCGCGTTTTTAGTGTTAATTTGGTTGTTTTCGCTACAAAACTATCAGCAGTTTCGTAGTGAAAAGTGACTTTTCACAGTGTATTTCGCTACGAAACTGTGATTTCTTGGCTAAGATGGAATTCACGATACAAAAACCTTCAAAATTGAAATTAGACATAAAATGATGAGTGATGTGACATGAGGGAGTTTGAAAATGAGTGGGTTTATACCTTGGGATAACCTAAAACAAAAACAAAAATTAATATTTCCCTTGACCAAGCATAAAAAATGAATCCTACAACCTAATTTTTGACACATGAACTTGTTTAGCCTTGTCAAATGATGCTTCATTTTTTTGGGTGATAACATATTCATAATCATCATGAAGCTTAATTGATCCACTATCATAAAATATATCTACCTCATATGGTCCCAACCATCTAGAATAAAATTTCCCTTCAAAATCATTATATCTGGAATACAAAATAAGCACCCAATTTATCTCCTTAAACTTATTTTCTTGATGAATCTCTCATGTCAGTTAGTTCCTTATTTTTGAATAAGGCTCTTCTATTCTATGATGGCCTATAAAATTTCATCCAAATCATTTTTTTTTTATATTTTGTGCTTTTGGGATTCCAAAATATCCAAACCAACTTGTAATACGGTCCTATTTTAGTAGTTACAACAACTCCCCTAATTTTTCTAATTACCAATTCTTCTTAGAGGAAAATGAGGGTCCCACCTTATAAAGATACTTTCCATACACCTATAAACTTCATTAACTTGTCCTCAACTCAGATCACTTCTATGTTGGCCCTATTACCCCTTAAGATAGGTTTTAAGCATTATTTTGAGATGTTAGTAATGCTAGGAATATAGGGTTGAAAAATTGGTTAAATCAACGATATAGGGATGCATTGATGACCTATATAGAAATATTTTTCTAGGAAATTGGTCAACCAAGTGATATAGGGAAATGATAGCCAAAATTTCCTAGTGAAATGACACCTAAGGAACAAACTTTAACTTAGTTCTAGATTTGCAGTCTTTATTTTTCAAGATCTGTATCACGCTAATGATCATTTACCTAGAAATATGGATCTATGATCTTCATTGGTCCAATAATATCACATTTAAGAGATGAAAAAATCTGTATTTTCTCCCAAATTTACCTTTTTAAGCCTTGTGTCACCCCACTAAGGACTATTGTAATGATATAGCTCTACAAAAAGCCTCATCTTGACTTAATGATATTTGAAAACTCCTTGTTCAGACCTTGTATTTTCATAGTCACCACTTATCTAGTGACATAGTGCCCCACTAATAACTTTTCTAAAAATGCATCCTCATACTTTTCTTTAAACTCACTCTTAAGAATATTTCTCCTATTGTATCACCCTAAAGATGAACAACTCAACCAAATAGATCCCAAATGAGGACCAGTCCAATGATACACTCACAAATTTTGTTTTATAAATCATATTTTAGCATTTTCATCTCAATGTATCACTCCACTATTAGCCAATCTAATGCTATGCCACCCCATTGTAAATTATCCTAGCACTATATCATCCCAGTGATGCTTAATAGAGTGATAGACCAATCTCTTTATCCTCTTTTTTCATGATAAACTAAGCATTATCCTTATACTTATATTCCCTTGACCTTAAATAAGTCAATATAGTTTATGCTCTTGACCTCAAATTAATTTATTATAGTTATATTTCCTTGACCTCAAATAGATCAAAGATGTCACCTTGAGCTAGAATAGCATCATATATTCAAGTGAAATCCAAAAGTGACCAAGGGATGTTGAGTCCATAGATGAATATATTATAAGACTATAGAGTTGATTTGTGAAAGCTTATCCCTATTGATCAATTATATTTAATTATAGTGATTTGTATTAGTTCTATTTCTTCTTTAAGAAGGCATGGTTACATTGTCCTAAATGCAACCTTTCTTGTGACTTTTCAAGGAATTTATTATTCCTAATTCATGGAACCATTAAATTAATTAATTTTTTTCACAACAATAATGCCCCATATATACATGCATACTACTATTATATAAATAAGTCCTTCTTCACAAAGACTTGGCACCCTTCACAATAAAACTTCATTTGGTCTATAGGGGAATCTCAAGTCCTCCATGCTTTGGTTAGATAATTATTAGACTTAGGGTACTTAACCATTCCAACTACAAACTACTCATAGAAATATATGGAAAATCTATGGATCCAAAATACTCCTCACAACCAAATTAAAACGACATCAATCTAGTACTGGAACCCTTATTTGTTAATCTAGGAAACATCCTTCGTCACATGTCTAGGACATTGAATCCTTCAAAATCAAACATCACTTCATTGGGTTTACAAGGGAATCTCAAATCCTATTTTCTTTGGTTATAAAATTATTATACTCAGGGTACTTAACCATTGAAACTATAAATTTCTTATAGAATGGTGTTTGACTCTATGGCTTCAACATACTCCTCACTTCAAAATTAAAAGTGTTGCAAAATTAGATCATCCATGATGCTTGTAATGGATTTTACCTACATAGAAACTCATACCTAACATAAACTAAAGTTATTTGTCATGTAGGAATCCTATTCTAAATATATATTCTCAAAATACTTAATAAACATCTTATTCATTGTGGGTTCATTACATAATCATAACAAACCATTCATGAAAAACATATATGATGTTTTGCAATTCCAAAAATAACAATCCATTATGGGTCTAATTTTAATTATTCAATAGGTCATCCACATGTGTATATACACGTATATAGGTTGGAGTTGTGTATTCTAGAAAAACCTCCCTTTAATAATGGAAAACATCTCACCATCATTGTGTCACTCATGCTACTCCTCTATAGGTAGTTTCTCCCATTGAAAGGAAATCATATAATGTAACACTTCCTTGACGCTTATCCCCATTGGTTTCATAATGAAACTCAAGTACTATCACCTATGGTATGTAAAGGGGAATTACATATATGCCATCAACATGTAAATTCTACTAAAAGAAATCATAAATAATATTTTTCAACTTGATATCAATCTCTATTTAATTGATGGGAGTGTGTGTGTGTCCATGCTCACCCATTAGAGACCCATTACATCAACAACATGCATCACAAGCACCCCAATATTTTAGAATTCAAATTTCTTTAAGATTTTATATCATAACTATTATGAGTTACTATAATCAAGATACAATTTATCCCAATTATTAGACCCATGAATTATAGTCAAAGATATGATAACTCTTAGTTTTAGGTTGAACCCTATAATATAAAGGAATAGTGATTTTCCTTGGAATTTCTTATATCATTTTAGTCAACATTATATGCTCATTTCTTCATCATAAATAGGATTCATTAAAAAAAAATATTAAATTATAACCCATATTTTAAAGCAAGGTACACACACTTATTTGAGGATTGAAGCTACCCAACATTCAATTAAGGCTGAGCACTTTTCTACCCAACCATATCCTTAGGTGCATGATATCCTTATGCATCTATCCAACCCCTAGCTATACAATCATACCAAAAGTGTGAATTTGATAGATTCCTCTCACCAAATCTGGGAGAAATTTCAAGCTTCTAAAGGGTGATTTCACAAGGAAGCCCCTTACTGGTTAGTAGGTTCTCTATGATATTGATGCCACTCTTATTGGTTTAATGTTAGTATGAAAATTCTTAGCAAGTGTACCAAAAATGTTTCACTTAAACTGTTGGTGACATGTGTTGAGCCCTGAAATTGTCTTCTCTTTTTCCAAACTTCACTTCATTTCATCATTCCTTTGTCATTTCATAAACCTAAAAATCAATGAGAATGATTAATATTGCTTAAAGGTTGCATACAATGATTAACTTATTGTAATTTTGTGATTTTTGTTGTCTTAATGATTTTTGAACAGTTTAGCTACAGAATACAGTCATTCTGTAGCTAGTCAAGCGTTCTGTAGCTATTTTGGTGTTTAAGTATGTTACAGGTGTCATTTGGAGAAAAGGCACACATGGGTGGATTCCAAATATTCCCTACATCATTCCTTCCCATCCACGAGGACTGAATAGATAGCTGGAGGTGTCTAAGCACGTGGTCCAAGCAAAGGTCAAAGAAGTTGTTTTCTACAAGCATTAGGACTCTTGATTTGCTTTACAGCAAAGTCCCAAAAGAGTTTTAATTTGATTTTAACTTCAAATCTACATCTGTACCTGTTTTTTTTCAATGTTAGTTATGAATTTTCATAAAAATTAATACCGAGAAGGACAATTGATACATATTTTATCATTACAGTAATACACTGTTTTCAAGTCTTGTGTTAATAAAAAGGATTTTTAGCCTTGATGCTGTTCTGAATACAATCTTGAGGAGTTAAAGGATTAATGCCAAATTGATAGTAGAGGGCCCCTACTATTCGAGGAGGTTTTACATGTTTTCTAGACAAGTCATTTTCAATTCTGTTTTGTCATATTTCCTTAGACTGATTTCTGAAATCATAGCTTTTAACATTATGTTTCATGTCATTTTCTTAGATAGAGGATCCTCATGATATTGCAGTTAGTCTCTTTCTCAAGCTCTTCCAATACATCTCTATTAAATGAATGGGATTCAATTGCAATATTCTAAATTATTAGCATTTCATTTTCTGTTATTTAGTTAAAAAGAAGATCCTCATTATACTACAGTTAGTCTCTTTCAAAATCTCTTCCAATAAACCTCTAACTCATGAATGAGATTTAGTTGTAATGTTATAAGTTGTTTCAACATTTCACAGGAGATCCTTACTACACTATAGTAATATTTTTCTCAAGCTCTTCCAATAAACCTCTATCAAATGAATGAGATTTCACTATAATGTTCTAAGTTACTGTTTGTTTCAGCATTTCCTTTTATGTTTTAGGAGATCCTCATTGCATTAGAATTAATATTTTTCACAAGTGCTTCCAAAAAATCTATAACTAAATGAATCAGATTAAGTTGTATTGTTTTGAGTTAATTTTCATTTCATAAATGTTCATTTAGAAGCTGTAATATCCATGGATTAGGACTCTCTGTTTTCATAATTTTTTAGTTAGGAACAAAACTTGCAAATAAACTCGGTTTCAATTCATTTATTAACATTTCCTTTTCTCCCTCTTGACATAGATTTAACTTCATCTTTTTAGCATACATTAGCATACTAAGAATCAAACATAAAACCCCAAAACATCAATAAAACACTAAAAATAATGAAGTAAGAAAAAGGGATACTTAGGCACATATAGTGCATTACACTTCATTAGTTTACTAGCCCTGGTTGATAATTTATGCTATCAATTTAGGACGCTAAATTGACTAAACATTTTGGTGCCGTTGCTGGGGAAGTGTGACTAGGTAGCCTTATTTCTTGCATCTAAAAAAAAATGACATGCGTAGAGAAAGAAATTATAGGGGTATATTTATAAGAGGAAGAAGGTTAATTCCCACAACTCCACTCACTCCACCAAGACCAAGAAGTAGCACACCTCCAAGTCAAACCCATATTCCATACTATACTGGTCACAGGCTTCCAGAATTTTCAAGATTAGATATCCAATCAGGAAGATCCCCCACTTCATCCACTGAAGCAATTCTAGAGGAAGAAGATCCAAGGACTCCTAAATAAGGGATGACATTTTTCACTTCCACAGGATTCTAGCAGAAGAATTACAAATCCCTAGTGAAGAGGAAGAAGAGGACTATTTCTTCAATATACCCTTGATATAAGAACCAGTAGAACAACTAGTTCTCCAAACTGAACCCTATATCAGTTCAGAAGAATCTATCGTGACAAGAAGAGGTATAGAAGGAGGAGAAGGGGAAGGAGAAGTATTTAATGGAGAAAACATACTCTTTGGAGGAGGTAGAGGTAGAGGAGGAGAAAGAGGAAGAGGTAGAGGTACAAAAGGAGGTGAAGGTAGAGGAAATGCAGAAGGAGGTAGAGGTAGAAGGGAAAATGAAAGCTCTTTTGGATTCCCTATAATAGATGAAGAGACCAATGCAACTATGAAAAATATCTCACCCTCTGTTCTTCCAAACTTTCATGGACTGAAAAGTGAATACCTTGAGACATTCTTATTTGAATTTGAAGTTCTATGTAGAACCTATGATTATCTACAAGATGCTCAAAAACTTAAACTGTTCCCTTCAACATTGAAAGGAGCAGCATTAAAATGGTTTATGAGTTTAATCACTAGGTCTATTAGGACATGGGATGATATGAAAAGATAATTTCTAGAAAGATATTTGGATTACTGTATACTAGTCAACCATAAGGAAGAAGTGTTCAAAATGATGCAAAAAGAGGATGAAAATCTGGAAGATTTACTTAAGAGATTTAATTATAACATTAAAAGGGAAAAAATGCAAAATTTAGATCAAGACACCTTGAAAGCTCTTTTGTTGAAAATAGTTAGGGATGAATGGATAGATATCCTGAACATGATGGGGAAATGAGATATATCTCAACATTCATTACCTGAGATAGCATAACTATGTATTAATCTCTCAAGAGGAAAATCTAAAATTTTGAAAGGACCAAGAGATCCTGCTCTTGCAAGGGCAAGAAAATCTACAACTGGAACAGTAAGTAGGGCAGAAATAGGGAATATGCTTGATGAATTCAAAACTGACATTCTAGGGAGTCTTAGTGAGAAAATAGACACCCTTAAGTTACAAAACAAGCAGAAAGCCGAAATTGATGCCTTAGCAATCTTTTGTCCCAAATGTAGGAAGAAGCATGCTTTAAGAGAGTGTCCTTTGGATGCAAAATTAATAGATACTTGTGCAATTTTTTTAGAAAAACATGAGACCAAGAATTGTCCCTCAATCCTCGGCCTTAAAGCTGTCTTTCAAGAAGAAACAACCACAAATTCCACATAATCTCTTAATTTTGTCTCTAGAAGACCTTAGCAGGGACCTCAAACACAAGGGTTTAGTAATCAAATGTATAATCAACCCCCACCTAATTGGAACTCTTGGCAGCAACCTTGGCCCCAATTTCAAAATCAATCTCAACCTTGGGCTCAAGGAGCACAAAATCCTTATGGAAGGTTCTCCCAGTATTATCAATATCCACCATCTTATCCATCATATCCATCATATCCATCATATCCAAACATTCCTCCTCAACAAAATCCTCAGTAGAATCCACAACATCAAAATCAAAATCAAAATCCACCACTTCCATTACCATTTCCTCAAAAAGAAATTCGGTTACTTGCCCAGCCAATACCAAACCCCAACAATAAAAACCCCCAGAATACATATATGATAGAAGGTCAAAAATTTCCAACCTATTTTATTACTCCTTTATACCTTAATGATGTTCAACTTAGGTCTGGAAGAATACTTGAAAGAAAGAAACCTTCTGTAGTTAGACAAGAACAAAACAATTCTGAGGAATATTCTCTACGAGTAAATAATTTTTTTGAAGAAAACACATCTCTTCAAGACCAAACCACTGAAAAAGAAAAACAGAAAGAACCAATAATTTCAACTCCTATGTTAGAGCAGCCATCAACATCTACTACTACACCTTCTTTTCCTGAAAGATTACAAATTGATAGGGATGTAGAGAAACAAATTATGATGCCTAACTATGATTTCCTAGATGAGTTAAGAAATGTTTGTATTAAGATTCCATTATTACAGGCCATCAAGGAAATCCCAATTTTAGCAAAGACAATAAAATATTTGAGTATGAAAAAACCAGGAAGAAGAATAAAAGAGATAAAGAAAATACAACTAGTAGGAAAAATAACAAACATGATGATGGGAAAGATTGCCATTCCAAAAAATCTAGATCCCAGAAATCCAGTTGTTAAGATATATATCAATGGAATTTAAATTCGAAACACACTTATTGATCTAGGAGCAGCAATCAATATCATGAGTAGGCAAATCATGGAAAAACTAAATCTTCCTAATCTTCTTTTTACACCCACACTACTGCAATTAGCAGATAGATCTGTAATCAAACCAGATGGGGTATTAGAAGACATTCCAGTGTCCTTAGATTCTTGAGAGTATTCTGTGGATTTCATGATCCTAACTCCTAAAAATGATCTAGGAGGACATCCTATTATATTAGGAAGACCTTGGTTAGCTACAACTGATGCTTTCATTAGCTGTAGATCCGATGATATGTACATCTTTGATGGTAGTTCAACCAAGAAATTCACCTTGTATCCTCCAACAAGAAAAATCACAGAATTAGATGATACTCAATGGATTGATAATGAAGAAGATATACAACCTCTCTTCATTATTTCAGAAATTAGTGAAGATATTCAGATTCTAAATGCCTTAGAAAATCATGAATCTTCTTCAGAATACAAACATGAACAATTCCAAGAAGAATCCAATATTGAGTTTTTGTCATCAAGAAAAATGTATCTCTATTCCATGGAAGAATTTGGCAGCTCTACAGTTGAGATATTTCCAGGAAAAACCTTAAACATAAACAAAAACCTAGAAAAATTTCAACAAGAAAAGCTAGTCAAAATATTATAGACATATTCTTCTGCATATGCATGGGAGTACACTGAATGAAAGGGATCAACCCTAAGACTTGCACTCATCATAACTGTATAGAGGAAAATTGTAAACCAATCAGACAGCTTCAGAGAAGGATGAATCCAAACCTTAGGGAGATTGTTAAAGAAGAGTTGTAGAAATTCTTAAATGTCAACCTTATTTATCCCATTTCAGACAGTCAATGGGTTTCTCCTTTAGTGATTGTACCCAAGAAAAATGGTAAATGGAGGGTATGCATTGACTACTGAGAATTAAACAAAGCTACTCTTAAAGATCATTTTCCTTTACCCTTCTTAGATCAGGTGTTAGATACATTAGCGAGCAAAAAGTACTTTTCATTTTTGGATGGTTTTAGTGGTTACAATCAAATTCATGTTGCACTTGAGGATCAATATAAAACCACATTTACCTATCCTTGGGGTACCTATGCCTACCGAGTATTGCCTTTTGGATTGTGCAATGCACCTGCAACATTCCAAAGGGTAGTATTGGGAATCTTTTCAGATCTAATACATGACTGTGTAGAAGTATACATGAATGACTTCACAGTCTATGGAAACACATTTGAATAAGCCTTAGAAAACTTGGAAAATTTTCTAAAAATATGTAAAGAAGCAAACCTTTCATTAAGTCATGAAATTTTTTTCATGATGTTTACTGAAGGGATTGTCTTAGGACATCATATTTCAGGTGATGGGATTAGAGTTGATGAGTCAAAATTTGAAGTAATCTCTAGATTATTAGTTCCAAGTTGTTAGAAAGATGTTAGGAGTTTTCTAGGATTTACAGGATATTACAGAGGGTTTATATAAAACTTCACGAAGATAGCATCTCCACTTTTCAAACTACTCACCAAGGACTGTGAATTCAATTGGAATCCTGACTGCCAGTTAGCATTTGAAACCCTGAAAACAAAAATCTCTAAAGCACCTATTTTAAGGGGACCTAACCGTAAATTACCTTTTCACATCTTGACAGATGCCTCAGATACAGCTTTGGGAGCTGTGCTGGGACAAAAAGACCTGATTCCTTATGCCATCTACTATACAAGTAAAAATTTGACTCCTTTAGAGTTGAATTATATTGTAACTGAAAAAGAGTTCTTAACTGTTTTTTATGCCATAAATAAATTCAGACACTATATAACAGGCTATGAAACCTTTGTTCACACAGATCACTCTGCAATTAGGTATTTAATGAATAAATCAATTAATAATGGCAGAGTCACAAGATGGTTATTGCTTTTACAAGAATTTAACATCACCATTCTAGATAGGCCTGGAAAAAAAAATACAGTGGCTGATTTCCTATCTAGACTCCAAAACATTAAAGACAATACTCCAGTTGAAGATAAATTCCCTGATGAATATCTCATTGCAATTACTACTCAAACTCCCTGGTTTGCTGATATTGCCAATTATCTAGTTTCAGGAAATATCCTTCAATTATGAATGCAAGAGACAAAAGAAAAATCATTTTTGATAGTGCAAAATATTCATGGATTGCTAATGAGTTATAGGAAACAGGTCCAAACTTTATTATCAGAAGATATGTTCGAGAAGACGAGATGCCTGAGATTCTCAAGGCATGTCATGATGAACCTTGTGGTGGACACTTTGCTGATAAGAGGACAACTTATAAGATCCTTCACCTAGGATATTATTGGCCATCCCTCTTTAGAGATGCTAAAGAGTATGTCAAAAGGTGTGATAGTTGCCAAAGGGTAGGGAAACCTTCCCCTTCAGGTGAGATGCCATTGCAACCTCAGGTACATATTGAACCTTTTGAGAAATGGGCTTTGGATTTTGTAGGACCTATTAATCCTCCATCAAAACAAAAGAAATATATATTAGTTTGCACTGATTATGTTACCAAATGGGTAGAGGCCAAGCCATTACTTTCTGCTACTGAAGCATCTGTAGTCAATTTTATTTTTTAGGATATTTTTACTCGTTTTGGTGTCCCAAGAGAAATTGTTACAGATCAAGTAGCTCAATTCACATCAAATATGGTGGAGAAAATGGTAGAGAAGTACAAAATCAGACACAAGAAATCTACTCCCTACCATCCACAAGAAAATGGCCATGTGGAATCTACCAATAAGGTGATTGAAGGGATCCTAACAAAGACTGTTCATTTACATAGAAGAGATTGGGCAGAATGGCTTCCTGAAGCCTTATGGGCCTACAGAACTACATGGAGAAACACAACATGAAACACCCCTTATGAACTTGTTTATGGAAAATAAGTTTTGTTTTCCATAGAGTTTCAGATCCAAACTTTGAAAATGGCAGTCCAGTTAGGACTTGATTTGACAGAAGAACAGAAGCACAGACTGGAATAGATTAATGAATTGGATGAGATCAGACAAGATGTAGTCCAGAGAACAAGCATAGTCCAACAATAAAGGACTAGATGGCATGACAAGTATATCAAAGAAAAGAAATTTAAAGAAGATGACTGGGCACTCTTGTTTGATTCAAAGTTCAAGGATTTTCAAGGTAAATTTCAAACTCATTGGCTTGGGCCATATGAAATTGTGAAAATCTTTGAAAATGGAGAAATAAAAATTAGGACAATGATGAAGGAAAGATAGCATTTCTTGTAAATGGACACAGACTGAAATTGTATCATAAGCCACTTTCAAGAGAAGAATTTGTCAAGAAATTCCAAGATAACTTTGATATGAAGTTAGTGAAGAAGAACTCTTCTTATTCACTAACTTAGTTGTATTTTTCTTCAATAATATAAAATAAATAAATAAATAAAAGTATAAATATGAAAACCAATCATTGATTGGCATGTTTATACAGAAAGTGTAGGGTGAAAATCAGAATTCTTCTGACACTTTATACTTTCAAATTGTTCTTGTTCTGCAACTAAATATCATAAAATCACAAATTGCAGATTCATTTTTACTCCATACTTCATTTCGTTCATATTTCATTCCATCTCATGTTTCACTACATTCATATTCCATTCCATTTCATACTCATAATTCATCTCATTCCATTCCATACTCATGATCCATTTCATTCCATATCCATATTTCATAATTTTTAACAGGTATATTATATAGCTGTCTGTTTTGTAGCCAATCCTGTTCTGCAGCCAATTTGACCCTGCAAACCTACTTCAATACACAAATGATGATAGTCAAAGAATATTATGGAGCTTAGAAGATCAACATTTTATGAAATGAAAGACAAATACAACGAGCAGCAAAATCAAAAGGGCTGAGGTAAACTGTGTGAAATTATTTTGATAGCAAAACATGAAAGATATAATATGGTTAAATCATATGTTTCCTAAAGTTAATCTATCATTCGAATTGATCCTTGCCTATCATAAAAAAACTCCTCGACCAAATCCCTTACCTTCCACTCCATAACGGTTTATCATTAATTGAATGATTAAATGGTCAAAAACTTAGATGTGACCTATTAGGTAACGTCCTTAGATCGTATCGTTTATTGATGATTTTTGAAAATCATCATAGAATCTCTTCACGGTATTTCATTCCATATCAAACTCTTAATCCGATCATTTTCATCATTTACCATTACCTTGTTCATTCATCCATATCCACTCACTACCATTACATTTTGTAGCCAGTTTCATCTGCAGAGAAGTCATTTTAAGGGAAAAACAACCTTCCACAACTACTCTTTCTTCAGGCACAGGATCAGAGACAGAGCAGTAGACCTAAGCCAAGGAAAGGAAGCAATCTGTACCAAGGAGAAATGGGGCTAATTGTGATAACAGAGCCAATTTGGATCAAATATTTAGAAGGATATCCTCATGTTAAGGGGCTATTACAACAGGTTGGGTGGCTAAAATTTGTGGAGAAGTTCAATGGATTCCACAAAGAAATCACGAAATCATTTGCTAGGTCATTCGACGGATCAGAGGTATAAATTGGGGATATTAAGTTCACCATCACAGAGTCATTCATAGTTGAAGCCACAAAATTTCCAAGACAGGGAGAACGCTGGTTTAAAAACAAGGAGTTCCATAATGAGATTTGGAAACAAATGATAAAGAACCCAGGTATGGACATTTCAGTGTTTAGAAAGGGTATTCCTAGTACAACTCTAAAAAATAAATGGAGGAATATGTTGTTACTTTTACAAAAGTTCATAACATGTGAGGGTAGATTCGGCACCTTGTATGTCTATTATATCAGACTGATGATGAATTTCTTATATGATGAAATAAATCTACCTTTATTCCTACTTAATAGTTTGAAAAGGATGGCCTCTAATGTTCAGAAAAGACTCCAATTCCTAGAAACTACTCTGCACCATCATGGCCTAATTAAAATACTAATTGAGTTCCATTTGAAGAAAGTAGGAGATAGTTGCGAAGAATTTCTTCTAAGAAACCATTTTGAAGAACCAGAGGAAACATTATCTAGAGAAGAAACTGTAAGAAGAAGTAGGAGGGGAAAAATTAATAAATCTATTGAAATCAAACCTAATACATCAACACAAGAAGATAGTGAATAAGTAATCTCTAAAAAATTAACAAATATCAGGAGACAAATCAGGGTTAAAAGAAAAGAGAAATTAACAAGTGAATGTGCTGAGGAGAAAAAATAAAATCTGACTAAGTTAAGGAGAAGCTCTAGGCTTAAAGGTATGGTGAAAAAGACATGGATTAATGAAACAGGAGTAATAAACATTGAAGAGGAAGGAACTCCAATCGAAACACAAGTTGATAGATCTCCTTTACACCAGTATGAATAAGACCCTAACAGAGGAACCCTAAATATAGATCCAACCCAACAACAGATTTATGACTATGTGGAATCACTAGAAAAAAGGGCCTCAGAAAATCAAGAAAAATATCTCAGTCCAAAAGAACCTCCAATAGAAATTTTGAGAAGAGACAATTATGAATTGGAGATACTGAATAAACATATCAAGAATGAAAATGAAATCTTAAGAGAGAAAGTAAAATTGAAGAATGGAATGAACAACACTCTCTCTCAGCAAACGAAAACACTGTATAAAGCAAACAGAAAGCTAAAGAAGAGAAATAAGAAATTGAACAGGGCACTCATTGATCTTAGGTTCAAATTATTCATGAGGAAACCAAAAATGGTATTGACTACCAAAAGAAATAGAAAAAGGAGGTTGGATGTTCTTGTAGAAGTTTCAGAGCACATGGAATAAAGTTTTGATGAAATTGCATAAGGACATGCAAGAGTTTTGCAGTGGGGGTATGTTGAGCCCTGAAATTGTCTTCTCTTTTGCCAAAATTCACTTCATTTCATCATTCATTTATCATTTCACAAACCTAAAAATAAATGAGAATGATTAATATTGCTTAAAGGTTGCATACAATGATTAACTTATTGAACTTTTGTGATTTTTTTTGTCTTAATGATTTTTGAACAATTTAGCTACAGAATATAGTCATTCTGTAGCCAGTCAAGCTTTCCGTAGCTGTTTTGGTGTTTAAGTATGTTACAGGTGTCATCTAGAGAAAAGGCACACATGGGTGGATTCCAAATCTTCCCTACATCATTCCTTCCCATCCATGAGGACTGAATTGATAGCTGGAGGTGTCTAAGCACGTGGTCAAAGAAAAGGTCAAAGAAGTTGTTTTCTATAAGAATCAGGACTCCTGATTTGCTTTACAGCAAATCACGAGTCCCAAAAGATTTGTAATTTGATTTTAACTTGAAATCTACATCTGTACCTATTTTTTTTCAATGTTAGTTATGAATTTGCATATAAATTAAGCTCTGTAATACCGAGAAGGACAGTTGATACATATTTTATCATTACGGTGATACTCTGTTTTCAAGTCTTGTGTTAATAAAAAGGAGTTTTAGCCTTGATGCTATTCTGAATACAATCTTGAGGAGTTAAAGGATTAATGTTGAATTGATAACAGAGGGCCTCTGCTATTCGAGGAGGTTTTACATGTTTTCTAGATAAGTCATTCTCAATTATGTTTTATCATATTTCCTTACTTAGACTGCTTTCTGAAATCATAGCTTTTAACATTATGTTTCATGTCATTTGCTTAGATAAATGATCCTCATGATATTGCAGTTAGTCTCTTTCTCAAGCTCTTCCAATACATCTCTATTAAATGAATGGGATTCAATTGCAATATTTTGAGTTATTAGCATTTCATTTTCTGTTATTTAGTTAAAAAGAAGATCCTCATTATACTACAATTAGTCTCTTTCAAAAGCTCTTCCAATAAACCTCTAACTCATGAATGAGATTTAGTTGTAATGTTATAAGTTTTTTCAACATTTCATAGGATATCCTTACTACATTATAGTAATATTTTTCTAAAGCTCTTCCAATAAACCTTTATCAAATGAATGAGATTTCAATGTAATGTTCTAAGTTACTGTTTGTTTCAGCATTTGCTTTTATGTTTTAGGAGATACTCATTGCATTAGAATTAATATTTTTCACAAGCTCTTCCAACAAATATCTAACTAAATGAATCAGATTATGTTGTAGTGTTTTGAGTTACTTTTCATTTCATAAATGTTCATTTAGAAGCTGTAATATCCATGGATTAGGACTCTCTGTTTTCATCATTTTCTAGTTAGGAATAGAACTTGCAAATAAACTTTGTTTCAATTCATTTATTAACATTTCCTTTCTCCCTCTTGACATATATTTAACTTCATCTTTTTAGCATAGAGTAGCATACTAAGAATCAAACATAAAAACCCCAAAACATCAATAAAACACTAAAAACAAGGAAGTAAGAAAAATGGATACTTAGGCACATATAGTGTATTACACTTCATCAGTTTACTAGCCCTTGTCGATAATTTATGCTATCAATTTAGGACACTAAATTGACTAAACAACATGTAGTCCTAACCACAAAAATATGGTTGTATATGCTTCAGATCTATAACAAAAACATGAGAAAAACCCTACAACAAAACATATCATGCAAATAGAAACATATAATAACATAAAATCAAAGTGTAATAACCCAATGGAGGACTTGAATAAATGATATTTTTTTTAATGAATGCACCTGGTGAGAAGAAATTACAGGATCGGTCTACAGCTCTCCCTTTGTGTGATGGGTCCTTCTTGACCTCGCACTTCAACAATATGCTTCTCTCCCTCTCAACATGCAATGGGAAGAAAAGAAAATAAAAGGTGTTTGAACTCAAGTGGGATCTAAAATGTTATGAGATGCTAATGGGGATGATGAACATGGTAATGGTCAAGAATGGAAAGAAAACCTTCTATTTATAACAAAATATTGGAATAGATTGAGAATTAAAAAATAATAAAATATTATTTACTAAATCAAAATCTAACTATTGTGGATATTTTATTATATTTTTTGAGAGGGAAAAGATATTAAAAATGGTAAAATATCTTTATTTAAAAAGTAGTTGAAGTAATTAACAAATAAAAAAGATTTAATCACTTTGTCATAATTAAGAAATAAATAATGGTTTAATAATTATCTCTTAATGAAAATATGGGATAAATAAGGAATACTAAATAAAAAATGATTTGTTTAAATATTCCGAAGTGATTATGTCAAAAGTGGTGACAAAAAATTAATAAATAATGATTTAATAATTATTTCTAGAGAATAAATTTTATTTTATTTATTTATTTTATTTTTATTTTTATTTTTTTGTCTGAATAAGACTAATTCTATTGAGCGATCATATGGTACAAGAAGAGATTAAAATCAAGTGAGGAAAGAAATGGGCCAACCAGAATTGATAAACTATCAACCTCAGTCCCGAAGAGTGAACATAGAACAGAAAAAAGAGCAGAGAGGCTAGAATGAGAGACAAAAGAAGAAAGAAACATGGTTCTACCCAGTTTGGATAGAATCCTCCATGTGAAATTTTTTCCCTTTTTTTTTGTTAACTTTGACCCATCTCGTTTGGTGCGGATGGGCTAGAACCACTTGTAGACTATTGTTGGATGAAGGAGGTGTCTCCTTATCTATGTCAGAAGAGGAGGACTCATGGTTACATTTCTGAGCGGTCGTAGTGATAGGGGGACCCATAGGGACCTCAGAGGAAAGGTCCTTCATCTACTTTGCCTACTCCATTTTTGCTTCGTTCTCCCCCTCCTCTAAGCTCGAGGATTCATCTT
This sequence comes from Pinus albicaulis, assembly GCA_034641835.2. Classification (NCBI taxonomy): domain Eukaryota; kingdom Viridiplantae; phylum Streptophyta; class Pinopsida; order Pinales; family Pinaceae; genus Pinus; species Pinus albicaulis. The sequence continues at coordinate 1,287,454,156 of CM076581.1, read as the reverse complement.
CATCTATGGGAGGCGGATAACAAGGTATCCATATTATGGGTTTATATTTGGGGAGGTTTTGATTTTTTTTACTAGGAATGCGGGGCAGGTGTTTTGAAGGTGCCCTGTTTGGTGACAATGACGAAATCAGAAGGCAGTGTTCTCATAATCCAGAATCTATGTCCACGGGAAATCATGGATCTTGACATTTATTTGGTCAGGAAACCCTTTAATAATACCTATTTCAATGAATATTATGCCATGTGTGTAGAGCCCATGGTACTCCCGATAGGGATCTGTATTCAGATAGCGGCCCTAGGTGTTTCCTATACCTTGAAAGATGGAAGGGTGCCATAAGTGAGCGATTAAGTTGGGAAGCATGACCCACACTAGAATATTGGTGATGATGGTCGTGGACGGATCAAAATCTGGGAACCAGGGTGTAAGGAATAACCCTACTAGTCCCCAAAACCACGGTCCTTCATTTACATCCCTCTGGTAGTCCTTGCCATGATCAAAAACTGCAATAAAGAAGCCCTTTGAGCAGAAGATGGCAGTGCGGTTGTGGGTCCAGTTGGTGTAGATCCAGTTGTAGAGATGCTTTGTTTGAGGCCATAGTCCATTGAATTTGCAATTGATAGTAGCTTCTGCGTATTTTCGAAGTTGTTCTACTAGCTCTGGATGGGAGATCTCTATGGAGGGGAAATCCTCCAACCTGTCAACCAGAAAAGGCTTGGGGGCTGTAGGGGTTTGAGCTTCTTTCTTGGACTATGCATGCAAAACATCCTTGTAGGATAAAGCTGGTGCAGATGAAGAGTGCCCTGCAGCTCCCCCTCTCAAACGAAGGGTTAAAACTATAGTAGCATCTCTCTCAATGTTATAAAATGAAAGGGGAAGGGATGAAACGAGATGTTTACCTCTATGCAAGAGTCTTTGAAGAATTGAGGGAATCCCCAATCGGTGCTCTAGGGTGAGCAGGAGTTTCTAGACTGCATCCGTTAAGCGAATCCATAACATCATAGATATGCCCATGAGGAACGAGAAATGGATTTGGAAGGCAGGAGTGGGTAGATTGCGGAAACTCAAGCTGCCAAGTTACATTGTAGAGCCCAGATGGAAGGGCCTTGTTCGTTCTTTGCTTACCACAACCTTTTCTATTTTCTAGCCGCAGTCCTGTGCGTGAGGGCTGCTCGGATGTTTTCGCTCCAAGGAATCGCGCCATATCTAGGCATGGTTCCGAAGATTCGAGGGGTCGGGGATCATATCTTCTCCATTTTCTAGATGGCTGGGGTTTTGCCAGCGAGGAGAAGTCTGAGCCATTAGATATTTGTTCAAAACGCCTCTCGCAGGGCTCCATAACTGCACATGTAGACCCATTTCCATTTGGTGGATGCTCGCAGGAAATACTGTAGGATAAATCGGTGGCGGTGGCTAGATTGGAGTCCTCTGGACGTTGGGATCTGCAGATCCATGGGAAGACTTGACAGCAACAAAGGGAAGGGGTTCAATAGCAGAGGCTCTAGGGTTCATTCTCTCATACTATTCAGAAAGTTATGTATTTTTTTTGCTTGAGAAGTTATTGTTTATTCATTTCTAGAGAATATTAAATAATAATGATTTATTTAATTATTCCCATGGGGTTTTTTGGATTTTAATGAGAAATTGTTTGGAAAAACGGTTTACTAAATTATTTCCTAGGGTGAAAGTGTGCTTTACCATGGTGAAATTAATCCGACATTGTGTATTTCGATCCACCTAGTAAGAAATGACAAGGTGAGCAGTTTTTGGGTGATAACACATGACACAACATAAGAGTGGACCTACTCATCTATAAATAGTCCCCCAAGCTTCAAACTCCTTATAGTGTCCCATGCACACCCAATGAGTCCCTAAGTCATGAACCATTTATCCCAATGACCTTAAAGAGCTTATGTGTGAACTACAGTTCAAATATAACGGATTTTGAATAAGTTTCTCTCTACATGTCTCTTAGCCCATGTTCTACTTGCCCCAACTCTCATCTACAAGAAAAATATGACTCTTAATGGCTTGGATACATCCTATATCCCTACAAATAAACCATGAAAAAAAAAAAATTGACCCCATTAGATTGTACATCACATATCTTGCTACCCCTTATTTCCTTTGCTATATTGTTTCCCATCAAGAATAGTTAGTCCCAACCTTCACTTTCTCCTTCCATTCTCACAAATGTATTTTACAAATGAATGAATTCCTTAATTCATAAGTGCAAATACCAAGTCACATTTTCATATGGAGAAAGCTTCTATAGGTTGATGCAACATTAGCCCACATCTATCATATTGGTGGAAGTTGGTCCATGCACCTACTACATTGAATAATTAACTAGTTAGGTCAATGGATAAATTTGGAGGATGTTTCTCAATTAAAAATTAGTCATAATTATAAGAGTATGTTGGTATGATCTTTGAAGACACCTATGATGGCTAGGGTTTCAACCTGGTCGATTGATCCTCTCTTTGATTGCATGGATCTCCTTGTTGATTTCCAAAGTATGCCTCTAGCAACCGAAATAATGGAAAATATTCGCGATTCAACATAGAAGATAATCACTCTTGAAGGAATGGTATCTGGCTCTACAATCTCTTATTCTCAAGTAGCTCAATCCAAGGCTTCTTATAGTTCCATGTTGAAAATCAAATTCGTTCTCGCGATAGTTCAAGAAGAATCTACCTTTGATGTTCCCTTGGGGGAAGAAGCCTTTACGATGCAATTTTTTTAAAAAATAAGGACTAGTTTGTAAATTTTATAGCTTTTGGTCGTGACTGATTTATCTTCATAAGTGGATTTATGGTTTGTGGAAAACCATTTTCTCTTATGAGATACACATTTAGCCTCTCGCTCGTATTTTCTTGTTGTTATATTTGATAATATTGAGGATAAGAGGAGTATTTGGGATTCTAGGCCTTGGTTATGGGGAAGTGTTGGTATTTTCATGCAACCTTGGTCTTCTTATTTTGATATTATTACGGAAAAAATCTCCATGTCTCTAGCTTGGGTAAGGATTCTGAACCTTCTCTTCCATATTTGGAATCTCCCTAAGTTAAATTCTATTGGAAATGTAATTGGGAAATTTTATTTTGATAGTTTAGAAAATGAGCATTTCCTCAAGAATTATGCTCAAATATGTGTGGAGATGGATTTTATTAAAGGTTTTCCTATTGAGATAAATATAACAGGTCCATATTATGTATGGGTTCATAATATTGACTATAAAAAATGTATAATTATGATGTTGAGAATGTTATGAAACATGGTGTGTAATCAATAATTTCTCCAAGAAACTACATAATAATAGAACCAGAAAAATAACCGAAGGCCCAAGTGGTGGGAAGGTGCCAAGATAGAACATTATACTGTATACAAGAAAGAAGAGACTCGAGACAAGGAGAAATAAAATGAAATTCAAGAATAAGTGCATGTCAACGAAGATTCACCAAAGGAAGAAAATGACAGCCAAGAAGAAATGCATGTCAAAGATGATCCACCGAATTTAGAAACAGAGGAGGATCAATCCCAACAAACCCTTGTGAACTCTAGAGCCTACATTTAACTTTCAATGGACAAAGATGGAAACATAATTTCTTGAGTTGATCATGCATACTGGAAAAGTGATAAATATAGAAAAAACCATTCTTAGAGGAGAAAATATCTGGATCCACTAGAAAATATGGGTTGGATTCATGTCGGGAAAACTGGAAAAAACATTTCTCCAAGGAAAACGAGAAGCCAACTAAAGTCAAACTGATAAGTAGCAAGAAATGGAATACACATGTATTTGTACCTTCGAAGTATTTTGGAAAATACTTTGTTGGAAAGGGAATAAGATTTTTGTATATGGAGTTCTCGCTTGAGGTTTTGGATTGAGTCACTATGCTCAGTATCAAAACCACAAAGGATATTGGAAATTTTGAAGAAATGTAATTTTTTGGGGCCATATCCTGAGTTTATTTTTTAATAAAACTCTCATATATATTTCTTTTAAAAAAATAGTCATTGTAAGATAATTGACAAAGGTGGTTAGGGATCCTTAGATACATGGAACTCCTGCTCAACATCTACACTGATCTTACTTGCAGTATCATTATTTATATTAGTGTTGATCTAACCAATCATTTATGTTAACATATTTCATTAAATTACAATGTTCTTGTATTATGATCTTATTTATCATGCCACCATAGTGATGCCACCACACCAACATGGCCAATTAATAATGATTAATTATAGCTAATTATAGATCATCTAGGCATTAAAAATGGGGATATTGTGAGTCTACTTCATATCACATCTGTATCGTATCTCCATGTTAGTGTGCCTAATATCAACATCTTGGTGCATTTAAATTCACTAATGATATATATATATATATATATATATATATATATATATATATATATATTTGGATAATTTATAGTGATGGAATATCCATCTCATATGTAGATGGAATATCCAAAATGCATGGTATACATATAGGCATTAGGTCCTCGATTGATACGGTAAGTATAGTACACTAATCAATATTGATGGGTATTGTACCCAATGGATATCATTCACCCTAAATATTGTTTTATTAATATATATAACAAGTTATATGTTGTCATAACTAATAACTAGAAATAATTTTTACATGCTTTACAATTAGAAATAATATGAAATTATATAATAGTAAGTAGTTATATAAGAAAATATAAAACCCTAATTTTAGTTTGGGCCCTTTTCCTTGATTAGATCCCCTACATATATTTTTCTCTAAATGGATTGTACAAAATCGTCTTGTGGATCTTGAACCAATAAGACTATCTCCTACTTGGATGAATTGTTACTTTGGTGACACTTAAAAATGCATGATAGGTTTTTAACATTGGAATCCATGATTAATTCAAGTTTCTCCTTCAAACCCTTGGTGTGTTCAAGGGGGTAATCAGACCACAAAACGATCACATTATGCATGGCTCTCTAGGATGGGTCTAAGGCGATCCCATTTTGTTTTAACCTATCCTAGTTAAATGAGGAATATTATCAGGATACGGTGAAGGGCCTTTGGAGGATGATGTACCAATCTAGCTCTCCTTCATACACAGAAAAATTCTAAAAGCAAATGTCCACTATCAAGTAGGCATCCAAGGTGTGGGCCAAAGTACATTACAAGAAACAACATGTGTGTTTGATCGAAGTGGAGATATCGATATAGATGACTCCATCTCCCATATGGAAGCCAACTCTATATCTCTGACTAGTTGAGCATGCTTAAGTACCTTGAAGAATAAATAAATAATCTACTGTTGGAGTAGGAAGAATGTTGGAGATCAAAAAATAGAGCCATTTGAATTTCTTTAGGTTAGAACAACACTAATTTTTTTCATTAGTATGTCAATTCGAGGTAACTAGTAAATACCATATGTGGCACACGTGGTTCCAATGGATGAATCCTCCACACATTTTTGGATAAAGTTGTGGAAGGGAATAGCCATTTCCAAGACCTCTTCAAAGTTCCTTCAGGTTTCCCCATTCAATAAATATTACATGTGGTTTCAAAATTCCCCAAGGTGGTTTCAGATGAGATTAATACATTTTGATGGAATAAGTCTCAGAACATGAAGTCATTGCAACACTTTCCTCATTGTAGAAATCCAAGAACCCTGGGCTAGATCATTTCCTTGTGAAGTTTTATCTATATTTTTATGAGATTTTAAATGAAAATCTATTGAGGACAATTCATGAATCACAACCCTCTAGTAAAGTTTTGGGCTCCCTCAAACCCACTTTATTGTTTCTAATACATAAAACATAGGAAGGTCATTCATTTAATGACCTTTGACCCATTACTTCTTGCAATATTATTTTTAAGATTATTTCTAAGGTCACAACCAAATGATTAAATATTGGTCTTATTTCTTTCATTTTTGAGTAATAGTTCAGGTTCCTCTACAAAATGAATATCAATGATGTCATAGTTGCTTCTTAGGAGGTTATTAATTAAATAAAAACCACATATTCATGATCAAATATCCTTAAATTGGATATGTCTAAGGCCTATGATAGGGTCAAATTAGACTTTCCTTCACCTGATCCTTTTAAAGATGTGGTTTTCCCTCTCAGTTGTTGATTTAATTATGGTTCATATACATTTTTCTTATTATGTGGTCTTAATCAACGATGCCCCATAAAATTTCTTCCAATACTTAAAAATGCTCTACTAGGCTGCCCATTATCCCCCTAGATTTTATTAATCATTACATAATTCTTCAGTAGGATGATTAGTGAGATTAGATCCCATGGAAATATCGATGTGATAAATTTTTCTTAAGGGGTGGAGGTTACCCACTTGTTATTTATTGATGATGTGATAGCCTGCATATTAGGGTAAATAAAGAATTTATCTTTTCTCAAAGGTTCCATGGACCTTTTATGTAGTGTAACAGGTATAGAGATAAATGAAAACAAGTCTTGAATAATTTACAATGGGTTTTTGAGGGTTTTCCTTTCATTGGTCAGGGAAATATTTCCATTTCCTGTGAAAAATATGGAAGATGGTTTCAAATATATGGGATTCTATATTAAGCCAAACAAGTATGACAATTCAAACTAGATGTGCATTGTTCAAAAAGTTGAAGCCCAAATTTTGGTTTGATCAAATCGATTTCTCTTAAGAGGAGGTAAGGCTTGTGTTAGTAAAATAAATTTTCAAAAGCATCCCTATATATAAAAATACAATAGTGGTTGTCCCAAAAAGTATCTTAAATTTGATCAAGAAAGATAGCTTCCACTTTCTCTATTCAAGTGCCAGTAGCCTCAAAGGTATCCCATATGTTAAATGGTTTAGGATGGCAGCTCCAAAGGAGCTTGGAGAATGGGGCCAAAAGGATTTGACTTTCTTTACTCAAGCTCTAGTTGGAAAAAACTTATGGTGTCTTACATAGGAGAATTATCTATGGTACAAGGTGTTTTAAGTAAAATACTTCCTTGGAATGTCACTGGTTTATTAGTGTAGATTCATAAATAAGTATTCAAATGGATCAATTGTTTGAAAAGCTTTGGTTTTTTATTTTCCCTTGGGTGGAAAATGAGCCACTTGGAATGTGGGTGACATGTGGCAGGTCCATTTAGGCCTTGACCATTGGTTCGGTGTAGGTGATGACTACAAGCTATCAACTCCTTTACTGGATGGAATCAAGAATTTGAATATTCACACTTAGCAAACATCAAAGCCCATGAGCTCAACTCAGAGGATCTCTTTAATGGAATTTTTCTACATATTTAGGGTTGTTGGGAGCATGTGATTTAGAATGGGATATATACTTGGAATTACTCTTATAGAACTATGTCACCCTCCAAGGCTCTATGTCTGATTCAATTTGTTGGTCTAAGAAAGTCCATACCGGTTTTTTCACAGTAGAATTGGGATATAAGGCTTGGTTTGAAGATCGTTTCTATGAACATGTGTGTTGTTGGTGAAAGGTGATATGGGGTTTATATGCACCTCTGAAATAAAATATGATAGTCTGGATGGCCCTTTCAATTAATTTCTCACCTGGGACAAGCTAAAAAAGTGGGGATGGCAAGGGCCAAATCAATGTCCCCTATGCAGATCCCTTGAGGAATCTCACAATAATATTTTTTTACAATGAAATTATATGGTTCATGTAGCTTCTCTCTTTTGGTATATTTTTTAAGCCAAAGTAAAAATATGGGAGCTCTCTCTAGTGGATGTTTTCAGGTTCTGGTGGAAGGATTAAAAGGTTGCATCTTTCATAGCCCTCTCGTTCCTTCTGGTTGTTGGAATTTGGCATGCTCAAAATATTAGCATTTTCCAAAAAAAAGGCTATGTCACCAGAAAGGCATGTAGAAAATTTAGCTACATTAGAATAGACATTATATAAGTCAGAGTCACACCCAAGAAATCCAAGAGTTCCAATCATGCTTGAAATCGATTATGAATTTTCTTTGGGTGATTTCAATGGGGCCATCTCGAGCCACCCTACTCAGTGGAGAATTGGGATAGTTTTTTACTTTAACCACTCCCACTTTATTTATTGTCATCATTTTCTTGGAATATGTTCACATAGAAAAATTGAATTTGAAGCTTTATTATTTCTTTTAGATCTAGTATGGAAAAAAGGCCTCCCTAGACTATAGGTTATGGGTGACTTAAAATTGGTTATTGTATGGGAAAGCAAGAAGGTTGAAGTGAGCATACTAGGACTTGAAACTCCCTTTTCTTACATCATGGTTATACCTAAGTATTTTTAACATATCAATCTCTATCATATCCTCTGTGAACTCAACTCGGAAGACGATAGTCTATCAAAAAAAGCTCTCACCTTTTCCACTAGCTATGTGGATAGTTATAAGTTTGTATATGGAGAAGAAATCAAGACTATGGATAAAAATGTCTCTTCTAGTTATCTTATCATGAAAATTAATATTTGGAGATTGTTTTTTCTGTTTCCATTTTTTGTAGATGTATGTTGAAATTATTTTTTCAAGAAGAATATAGTTTTTAGGATAGCATCGGTGTGATATCACACACTATACATGTTAATTTTCTTTAGGGTTAGATTGTTATTTGCTTTAGATAATTTCATTTACAAAATTTTCATTGAATTCACCCCATAAATTCATAACATCTTAGCAATTATATAGAAAGAACAATAACTTCATCAATGAAACATAACCAAAAGGAACAACAAAATAAAAGCATGCACAATAGAGACACCATGATTTGGTGGAAGACTAGGGAAAAATCCCACAAAGGGGGAAAACCAAAAATTCAATTCTTCTTCTTTTATTAGATATTCATCAATTGTTCAAATAATATAAAAAAATACATCCATAGTGACAGACATCATTACATCAGGCCTCTCTATAGCCAATCTAAGTTAGTTCAGAACTTCGATTGTGAACTGACCTTCGATAACCAAATGAGTTCAAGAAAGATTTTATCATATCACATAAATAGAGTTTTATACACGATAGGACATCAAGGAGCAAGGTCATTAGAGAAATGAGATAGAAAAATGGGCCTCCTAAGAAATATTATAAAATGATGTTGGAAATAATAAAATAAGACAAGATTACATCATCAAATTTTAGAGGGAAACAAACTATTTTATCAACTCGTATTTTCAACTTATCTCCCCACGGTTTTACTCAAATTTTGAGAGGGGGTACTCGTTGGGTGTGTTATTTAATTTCTCATCCAAGGAGTACCCATATTTCATACTTTTGATGAACCCTACTATGCAAAAAATGTGAAATACATGAAAAATGTGTTTGTAATCACATTTTTCATTTATTTCTCATTTTTCATGTAGCGGGGTCCATAAAAAATGTGCAACATGGGTACTCTTTGGATGGGTAACACTGCCATGAATATTTGCATCCATCATGAATCAATGTCAACATATATCACATAAATATGTTTTCCATGTCTGTCACAAACATCACATAAGAGTTTTTTCCATGTCTGTCACATACATCACATGAAGGTGTCAGGCATGTATGTCACATACATGACATGAGGCTGTATGTCACATGCATCACATACACCCTCATGAAAAATACATACACCAAGAGCGATTAATGAAAAATACGTCACAAAGAAATATAAGCCATCAAAAAATTAGATGTGAGGCACGAGAACATAATTGATTTAAGAAATTCTTAAATAAAAATGATCCACATAAATCAAATGTGACTCATAGGATCTTATGCAGACAATAGAAACTTATATCAAGGCTAAAAATAAAATAAATCAATCCTTAAAGTAATAAAATGCAATTCATTGTGATGGTGTGAGTCAATGAACTGGGTACCGAAACATCACTAGGAATTAGATTCATTACAATCGATGTGAGTTACTCAGAATGAGAGTGAGCCTCCAATGCGTAATCCATAGAAACAAAGTGTACAAAGGCAATGCAAGATTAAGACTCTACGAACGACATCAAAAACCATTTCCAAGATGATACTCACACTCTTAGATTCTCGCACTAGGTTTTTTTGTTGTATATGCAATTTCCCATGATTGATATCTTATTTATATACTTTATTATGATAGAGTAAGTGACTTAAGGAGCTAATCTGACTTTGAATTTTGGAGGGAAACCATAATTCAAAATTTTCTCAAAATAATACTTTAAAAATATTCCTCTTTAATAGTTTCTATTCCACATAATAATAATTTTCTTTGTCCAATTAAATTCTTGATTTTGGGAAGATGTGATTTCCATAGGGATTAGGGTTTTCCTTTGGGGAAATTCATCCTGAAGCTGCTCGAATTTCAACAAGATAGGGTGGAAGGATATGTATATATTCCTTATATCAATACATATTATTTTTTTCTTTCAAAAATAAATAAAAAGAGAAGAGAAGACCCTGAAAGATTTACTTACAAGCACCCACACTAGAAAATAAATTAAATGTGTATGATCAATGGAAATATATATAGGAAGAAAGATCTAGTTTTCAATTTCATATATTGAGCAGGGAAACACACGCACACACACACACACACTAAATATTCCTAGAGATCAATACATACCTTAAAAACTTGGATGTGGATATATCCCTATAGATCAATTAATTATTCATACTACCTCTTATCTACATACACTTAAATAACCTCAAAATATATTGACACCACTACAAAAATTTACCAACAATTACGATTATTTACTTATTTCTAACCCTCATTAATGGAGAAATGAATTCTATATGATACCTGCCATATATTCACATTACAAAATTTGTCTTTCCCAAAGACTTTATGAATATGTTTTTGTTGCGACAACACCCTCCAAAATTTTATCTACACTTGAATTTTGGAGCCTACTATGGATCTTGTGATCAGTCGTTCCATGGTCACTTCTTGGTGACTTCAGTTTGTAGCAAGTTCATGAAAAAATTATTTTACGCAATCTTTAAAAATAGTATCACAGTCCATCAAGACAATGTCTATGCAATTTTCAACCCATGTCAATAGTCAGTGCTCATTGTTATTGACAATACCTAACTTTTGGATGTATTTGTACTTCTATTTTGGTGATTTTTTCAAACTGTCACTTTTGTGCACCTTCTCTTTGTGAGTGTCATTTTCATGCTTTCGAATATTTATTTTTCTTTCTTTGACTTTAATTAGTGTCTTTTTCATGTTATCTTCGCTCTGGAATGTGTTACTTTGACTGTCATTCACATATCACAAGTGTCATTCACCCTTTTCTCTTCATGTATTAAACGTAATATTTTGGCATAAGGAGTGCTATAAAATGCATGAAATATATTTTTGGTCTATTTCATAGGATAATATTTACTTTAATGGATTTTACTTACCATGTAAATATATGTCACACTCATTCCCAAAGTTTCAAGAATTGTCGCACAAGTGTTTTTACTTGTCGTAAGTTGTCACAAAGTTGTTGCACTGAGGGAAGTATGTTATTCATGTGTTCTAGATGATCTATGTTGTGTCATAAAGTGTTCTAAGTGTGCGATCACAATCAATTATTGTCATTAGTGACACCAGTTTCACGGATCCCACACTTAGTCAAATTTGGAAAACTTCCCGACCAGAAAACCTAGCCTCATCCAACCCTCCCGAACTTTGCATTGTGCAGTATCAACCCTCAGGCTACAACCCTGCCTCTTAGAACTACGAAATACGCAGTTCCTGTCTTCTAAGAAAGTGCATTAGGCAATCAGAGTGCTCAAACCCAATCCTTGAGCTTAAAAACTATGCAATCCATCTCTCTAGCCAAGCCTAAACTACACATTGCACAGTATCAATCCTCAAGCCTATTCTTTGAGCTCTTAAACTGTGTAATTTCACAATCACCTAGTCTCCTCTTCCTTCCATAACTGTATAGTGCGAAAAATTAGTGCTCAAGCCCTCAACCTGGCTCCCTGAGATTCCTAATTGTGCAATCATTTTTCTTAGTCCAAGCCTAAATTGCACATTATGCAGTCTCAAGGCTCAAGCCTGACCCTTTACTTCTTGAGTTGCATAATTGCCTAGTCACTGAGCCTCTCCCTCAAGCTCCCACCTATTTCTAGCTCAGTTAGTGGATCATCACCCAACATCTTAGACCAGGGGTTTATCGGATTGATGTCGTCTTGCCATGATATGATTGCAGATGCAGGTACTCTATCATGTTGTGGAAATATGATGAAGAAGGAGATGAATAAGGAGGAAATTATATAAGACACCTAAGGATATAACGAGATAATATTATCATCAGGAAATAATATGAAGGGACACTATATTATAAAATAATATGGAATATCAAGAACATATTCAAGAATCATCTTCAAGTCATAAGGAGGAGGGAGAAGAAGAACACACACCATATTGTGAAGAAGACACAAAGAAAGCAGTAGCAAAAAGGGATATCATGTGGTTCATGTCATTAGTGTCATGTCGCATTGTGTCATGAGATATCATGTGGCACATTATTCATGGATTATGAAATTCTATATTGGAAAATGTAATGTAAAATGGAAGTCCAAGTGTCATCTATGTAATGTGAAGAGTCATGTAGGAAGTAAAAAAAGTCATGAGAAGTCAAACAATTATGAGGGTAGTCCAAGTGTCATAATGGAGGTGAATGATCACCCCATTTGTTATATATACACATTCATTGTTCATGAAAAAGACTTTTCACCTTGGATCCTCCTACTGGGAATTGGAGAGGAAGATATTTGTTTTGGAAGAGAAAGTGATTGCTCTAATGCTCCACTATTTGGGCTAGTGGTGTTCACTATCTTCATGTACCTTGGAACTTTTACTTAATTCAGAATCTCTTTGAGTCAACACACTTTCATGCATATGTCATAAATATTGTAATACTATTCTTTGAATGTTTTTGATGTATCTTGTTTTCATCTCTACTAAGGAAATTGAATTATTTCCGTAGCTTTGGCACTTATCTTGTTGAATATGTGTTTTTTTTTCTTTAAAAATAATTTCTTCCTTGTGAAATATTTTGCTGGTTGATCAATGATTCATTCATATGTATATGCTTATGTGTCTTTTCTATATTAATATTGTTACTTGTCTATAAAGGGAAAAAATTTCTCTTCCCTTTGGTAGAAGGACCTTGATAATTTCCACAGATGAACATTTCACAAGGCATACTCACTTGTTATTCTGAAGATACCTATGTATTAATCTCTTGTTCTAAAATTAGTAGCTAAGGAAAATCTACAAGAATACATGGCAGTTGGGTTGATACTCTGGATGTGGCTCCTACTCCAAATGGTGTCAGGTCTAATTCGGAATTCACATTGGGGAGACCCCATTGGTTGATGGATTTCCAACACCATCAACAGAATATATAATCCATGTTTTCATTTGTGATACTGAGTACATCAAATTAAATTTTTTGATTGAATCTTTTCTGTTACAAAATGATGTGGAGTTTCAATGTGTTTTGACCTTGAATGATAAATTATATTATTTTCCAATTTCATTTAACTTTGGTTGTTAAACTTGATATTTATAGGTACTCTTTGTTGGGAAAAATACTGAGAGGGGGGGGGGGGGGGATCAGTATTTACTGCATAATCAAATCTTTTTACTTTTTCATTCCTTAAAACCCATACGCTACTTTCCTTCAGTAAAATAGCGTATATACGCGGATCCCCTTTATGAAACTAGCGTATACACAGAGATCTAGATCAGTCATTAAACCTTTACTTATATTATTCCATCATTCATTCATTGGGTGCTCAATAAACAATAAACAGGTGTAGAAAGAACATAATAAACCATCACACAAAGCATCACACATGAACACCAGGATTTTTAGGTGGAAACCCAAATCGGGAGAAAACCACCGCTGCAGTTGCTCAGCCTTCAATATTTTATTATAGAGAAAACATCTTATAACATATGTGCTGGCGCAGACTTGACCAGCACGCAGGCACCCACCTGCGCTCGTTTACCAGCCTCTCCTGGAAGGGAGCTACGACCCCCTGACTCGTTTACCAGCCTCTCCTGGAAGGGAGCTACGACCCCCCGATCTCGTTTACCAGCCTCACCTGGAAGGGAGCTACAACCCCCTGACCGAAGGCTACAACCTTCAGCACCACCTTGGACCACGTTTCATCAATTTTCACACTGGATCCAACAACTTCAATAGAACACCACTTGCAGGCCACATTTCATCATATTTCCAGACTGAACCCTTTCCAAACTTTTAAGCACAAACATACATCACCAACAGATACTTAACAACACAGATCAGATAGCAGAAACACAGCAGAACAGATCAGATATTTCATACCCTTTGCTTCAGCAAACCCTATTTTTCATACGCGCTTTCACTTCACTTATGTCGCGTATATACGCGCTTCCATCCATACAAACCAGCGTATACCTCAGTGTATATTTCATTGCACATACGCGCTTTCTCATCTGCGAAGCTGCGTATATACGCGCTTCCTCTGCGGCGAAGTAGCGTATAGATCTTCAATCATTATAGAGCAACATACTTCTTCAGATCAGATATTCAGTTTAGATTTACCCTTTTACTTCAGACAGATGTTCGCCTAGATGTTCGCCTTATCACAGATCTAAGCCTTCCATAATCAGATCTAGCAAATACAAGTGCAATTCAGATCTAGATCCCCTTCTTCATCATTGGTGCATCATACATTCAGATTTATCATTCAAGTGTAACCCTTTCCATTCAGATATACTTCAGAGAGAAGTATTCATTCAAGTTCAGACATCTTGCACCCACTCTCATAATTTTCACAATAAATTTCTTCTCCTTATATATAGGTTTATCCTTTTTCAATACCACGGGCCAAAGCAATACCATGAGCCTTCAATACCACGAGCCAAATCAATACCATGAGTCTTCAATACCACGGGCCCCTGTTTTTGCACTTTATGAGTACTTTAGCCCATACGCGACTTGGCACGTTCTTTTCCGCGTGCATACGCGACTTCCCTTAGGAAAATCCGCGTATACCTAGAGACATACTCTTTTTCATCATAGAATTAGCACATGATGAATTCCTTTCTTCATTGCCTTCTGTTCACACTGTAGATACATCAGATTTCCTTCATCAAGGACATATTCTATCAAGCACAACTTCATCAAGTAAGTTGTCATCATCTTCATCAAGTGAGTTGCCTTTCAAGGACAACACTCAGCATCATATTGTCAACAAACATCATATCACATCAGATTTACATCATTTACCAAGTCCATCAAGTCAAGAATAACTTCATCAGGTGGATTGCCATCAAGGACAACACATGTCAACAGTCACATGTCTTCATCTTCATTCAATGGGTTGCCATCAAGGACAACACTCTGCATCATATTTCCAACAATCTCCCCCTTTGGACTTGATGGCAACCACGATGGTGTTTGGTTACCACAACAGATAGGTACATTAAGAATACAATGACACCATGTCACTCTCTCCTTTTTTTTTTTTGACACCATTCAAACACCATGTCACTCACCATGTCACTCTCCCCCTTTGACATCAAGGGCAAAGGGCGGATCAAAACCAACATACTCTCCCCCTTTTCTCCACATGCAGATTTGATATATACTGAAGTGACCAAGCTCCCCCTGAGTTCATGCTGAATCTTCAAACAAATTTTTCAATGAAGTACAT